>LR736857.1:21447566-21789484 GCA_902654985.2 Oryctes borbonicus | reverse complement strand
GTAAGCTGTTGCTTGCACCTAACTTCGCCGCTCTCTTACGTAGTGATTTTTTTTGGATCTTCTAATAGAGATCCTAGCTAGAACAGTTAATATATAATCTTCATTGTATTGTTTCTTTGTTTTCTTCTTTCTAGCAACAGAGCCAGTTTCATCAAATTACTTAACACACTTTTTCAAAGAATTAATAGCGATATTAATGCTGAGGAATTTAACGTTAAATTTGTTGATCGCTGTTCGATATGAAATATCACCAATTCCATAACACTTAATCAAATAAATTCGTTGTTGCAATGTTAGGATAATTGTGATCTTCGTGATTGCAAATGCGTCGCTTCAATTTGAAACAGACAAATAATTAAATGTTAACAGAATTTCGAGGCAATATGATTATCAACAATAATTTGAACTTAGTTAAATTTTTGTAAGCAAACACATTTTCAACATTTATATGCGTACAGAAGGTAACAAGTGCATTTTAATATGATTATGAAGACAAGCAAAAACTTTCGTAAAGAATAATTTTTTTTTACTTATTATTTTTTTTTTTGTGTAAATAGAGAATTCATCTACATGACAACTATCAAAACAGTAATTGTAATTTTCACATATAATTTTTACAGCTCGCCTTCTAACTCAGAATATTTCCTAATTCTATTTAGTAAAATAGACTATCGAGATATTTAATTAAAATGAGCACCAATGTGTTTAGCTGGACGCGGTCTCTCTATGCAATTTTAATAGTTATAAAAGCTTTATTCGCTGGAAGGAAAATACAACAACTTTTATTTTAAACATTTGTTGTATCTGCAATACACAATCTGCATACACAGTTGAAATCTTGTTTATAAAATATTTGGGTTGTATAACATGGACCTCCCGCGCTTTTTAGGTTAAGAAATAAACCTGAAATGGGGTTCTGAAAAAAAAACATAAATTTGTCTGTAAAAAAAATGAACTAAAAGAATTCAAAGTTATGTCAGTTAAAATTAAAGAAATACTTTCCATTTGCGAGTGCTAGTATGTACAACGAGAAATTGAGTCTGATAAGTTTCCCTTTGCAGCGGTCGATGAAGATAGGTAATTCGAATTTTGAAGTACAGGTCCGTCTTCATTCAATTACTCCAAGATCATATGGAAACTAACAAGGATTACTCTCCTACCGAAAATAAAAGAAAGGGATGTAAAGGTGCAAAGGTAAAAAAAAAGAAGCCCTTAAAGCAGAATCAAAAAATTTAAGATAAAATCGATAGGAATAATAAATAATACAAGATAACACAATATTTCATTTAGTGAGGCGAACTCACGTAAAACATTTGATTCTTCCTATTATACCCGAATGTTGATATCGAGTTGCTTGTTCTAAATGAAACAACCTGTATACTATTACAATTTTGGGTTCTAATTAAATTTATATTCAGCAATTCAAAAATAGTATCAGATCCCTGAAGTGACAGTTCAATTTATCAGCGTAAACAGGGAAAGTGCCGTTTTCGCCATTTTATTTCTATACATTAGCGTTTCCAGGCCTATCGTTTATTCTTTTTTTATTTTGTATTATCGCTGTCCACTGCAAAGCTTTATTCTTGCATTTTTTAAACTATTAACTTACTTATTGCCCCTTTCTTATTTATTAACTGAGTACCTTACATTAAACGCAATTCATCATTTTTGTTAAAAATATCTCCAAATTTGAAGCATTTTTTATAAGCTGTACGTGCTTGTGATAAATAATTTTCACTTAAATGCGATATCTTAGTTTTGCTAATTCGACAGAATAAGTGTGTTTGCATTTTCTGTATTTCAAACATGTTTACGTTACTTATTTGTTCGATATAATGCATGACACTCCCATGAAAACAACTTCTTTGGAATGGCATTCCTGAAAGTAATAATTGTTCTACGATAATAGATAATCGTTTTGCATCGCTCGATATAAAGTTCTGCCTAACTACATACAGTTTTATAAAAACAATCGTAGGATATCTGGAAAGCTCTAGGAGTCATAAGTTAATCAAAAACTGTGAAAAAGCTGAGAAGCGGTGGCGAAAACCAGATGTATGAATAGAAGCTATAATTGTACCTGCCATGACATAAGGACACTAACAAATTCAAATTTCAGAATTTACGATAGAACATCATTAGTAAACACAGCGTAAGAAACCTTAGTTGCCAACATCTCTCGAGTTCTTGAAAACGAATCAACGCTAGGGAAGATATAACGTAACGAATAAATGACTATCACCTACACTTATCATACTGCACATTGAGAAAAAAAATGGTCGAACCAATGCAAAATTAGCAATGCATTTTGCTTTTTTGCTTGGAACGATTGATTTTGACATTTTTGCAATGTTCCGTAAGGATGCTGCTGGTATTTTACATAACTAAAAATGAGTTCATCCAAGTAGAAACAATTTGGCGTTCACTAGGTAGTTGATTCAAGACATTCATTTTTCTCAGTGTACAGTAGATTTACGGTAATACGCCCACCATAGCAACGATATTTTACCATAAACTAGTAAAATTTATAAGCAACCCTATTACATTTTAAATTTATAAAACTTTTCTTATATTTACCTACTGCTGTTGCTATGTTCTATGAACAAGTAAAATGCATTGCTAATTTTGCATGGTTCGACCATTTTCTTTTCTCAGTCTAGTGAAATATAAGAACTAGCAATACCACATATCTGTATGATACAAACGCAAATATTTGAGAATACTTACGTTGAATGTCCAATTTCTTTATCATTTTTGGAACTTGGACTTTGGAATTTTGGAACGCTTTCCTGAATATTCCTTGTATAATAGACATTTGTACAATTGATAGGACAAAGTATTCAAACTGAAAAGTTATACAAATAATTTTAATTTTAATTTTTACTTTATTGTGCTAAATTAAAACTAAATGGTCCAAATAGAAAGTATATTTAGTTTTTATAGCTACATAGTTTAATTTTATAATTTAAATATTTTCTGCAGAAACTGTCAATATTCACAACTAGCTTAAAAAATTAAATAAATATATGACTAAGGGTAAGACATCCTACAGTAAAGGAGTTAATATACAAATATGTTGACTTGGCTTGTGAGTAAAAATTTCTTTGGCAACGCTCACTAATTTCATCAATTTCTTTGGCAGATGTGTAACTAGGAACAAGCGCTAGAATTCGTTAAGGTGTGTTCCCGTGTTGTTTATTTAAATGAATAAGTACATGTCTCTTCAAGTGATGTCTGTAATAGAATACGCCTTCGCAATATTCGCACACGAAGGTCGGCTTCTTCCCACATGAAAATCTTAAGTGATTATATCTTGACTTTCTGCTTTTGTACTGTCTTCCGCAATTATCACAAGGGAAGTCCATTTCACGCCGATTTTGTTGTTCGTCTAAACCGCCTGTAACATCACACAATTTATATTTGAACAAAAACGTTATTTAAATTTCTATATGGGGCCATGCTCACACACTAGCTGTAACACGTACTTGTAACACTCCTAGCATTGATACAATTAGTAAATGCAATAATAACTCGTGCAAACTTGCCTACATACGTAGATGTAGCTCCTGAAAACTTTCGAAAAACGAAACATGCTGACTTTAAAATAACCAATCAAACAATTTGTACTATAAGACGTACTATTTCTCCAAAATAGAAACGAATGGCTCAATATTATTCACTTTCCATGTTTTAGCTTTGCTTGTGTAATACGTGTAATTGCCAATCCTTTATTTCTTCGTGCGAAAAATCGCATTGGGTAGTAGTAAGTACCTATATTACGAGATAAATATAATACTTACCATTATCAAATTAGTATAAATGTTTATAACAACTTAAAAAAAGGAATTATACAATAAAGATTTCTTCTCACCTTGTTTGGTACAAATCTATCTTATTTCAGAATTAAATATAATGTGAAAATCTTTCGTTCAATTAGATGAAATTAATGCACTAACAATATAAAACGAACGCAATTTATTTCTTAAAAATATTACTGAGAAATATAATACATTTGTTTTTGATTTTACACATATTATAAACAAAATCACTAAGCACAATCTGTGTTGTGAATTGAGTTAATAACTAAAATACTGTCAGAGTAAAACGAGTTCTTCTTTCAATTCCTTTTTCAAATACTGATTTCATAAGGAGCGTAAAATCACCGAGGTATAATCATTACAACTTCATTTTCGTGTAAAATGGAGGATGAACATATAAAACATGTGAAGTCACACTACTTTTTTGTTTCGCTTTATAGCTGCATCCAGGATATGGACATTGAAATGATGGTTCCTTTTGACATTCATACTTTTTATGCCTCCATAATGATCGCTGTACTTTGTAAGCACGTCCGCATACATCGCAGAAAAATCGCATTAGACCTAAAACAAAAATGGTTATAACTCGTCAAACCTCCACAAAAGGGATTGCCCCAGACAGCAAAATATTAATAAATCTTTAATTTCTCTAGGCCATGGCACATTACAGGTACATATTACTACAGAAACTTAAATATTCGCTCTCTATGAAGATAATGATTAACATTATAACAATACCTGAAAAGTTAGTTATTACATGGTAGTAGTAGTATTATGGAAAACTTATAATTTAAGTTAAATACACGACGCAAGACAGCATTTTGAATACGATGCTACCTAATGGAAATATATAAGAGATTAAAATTTCAAATATATAAGCACCTAATGATACAAGTGCATACCTTCAGTTAAGTGCTTGTCCAGGAAGGATATGCAAGTCCGATTTACAATTAACCGTAAAATTGAAAAGGCCAGAGTATTGCTGAGCTTAACGATCAAATCCCATGGCTGTGTTCTCTCCATTTTGTAAAAGGGTCTGTTAGTAAGAAGCAGTATACAACAAAATCTTATCTAATCAAGATGTATTGAATATACACTTAATACTATTAATATCGGTGGTACGTGTAATATTAGCATTTAAACAAATTTTCAACGTACATGATAAGAGTTGTGAATTAATTCACCACATAGGTTAGACACATGCATCCATCCGACACTGTTCCATTTAAATGCTAAGTTCTCCTAATAAACTTGCCACATTGCTTTACTCTTATTTGTTACTGGAATGGCAAATTTCAAATTTGGCAATGATTACAAGTAGACGAGAACTTATCGAATAAGTTCATTTAAGCACACTGAATTTATGTTCAATTTAATTCTATATATCTTTTAACCAATGTATTTTTGTTGCAATGTTAGAAAGTTTTGAAGTAGTTATACTTACAATAACCTATCCATATTTCTTTGTTTTTGTTTCTCGATTCACAAACCCACTTTGGATGGCATAACAGTAGTGTTCGTTTTCATTATGAACTATTATGTTCAAGGTATGTAGTTCCTATGTAACAAGGTAAAAACTACTCGAGAAGTATTACCCATAAATTTGCAAGATCACTTAAGATTAATACCTGAAACAAATGCTTTGATTGGCAAAAAAGACTGGTTACAAATTTCACCTGGTATTGCTGGTTTAAGTTTCACAGAGACTTGCCTCATCTACAGTCTGTTCTATTTCTGTTCAATTTTGGATACATTGTCGATTTATTACAAATATTATATTTGCCGCATGCTATAAGTTTGTTAAGTGGTTTCTTACATCTCTTCATTTCTTTGTACTACGAAATTATTAGTCCAAAACATGATGATCAAGAAGTTGATCACGTAATAATTTTTAAAATGTGACAATTGTCAAAAACTGGTACGCGTTATTGGATAGCCTAAGAAATCTATAAACTTAACGGTATTTACCTTTATTAATTCGATCAAAACATGGTTACTCACCAACCAAGTATATGAATATCTTGCTATGGCAATAGGCAAGAATAAAATATTCATTCTTAATATATTGACCGTAGTTCAACGTTAACGTTAATATCCTTTATAGTAAATGAATCATTTATTAAATCAAAAAAAAGCAATTCTTTAAAGTAGTAAGCACTATTTTTTATATTACCTACATATTTGGTTTACAAATTAACCGTTTCTAATTTATCGCAACAAAAATCATCAGAAGATAAATCCTTCCTTGAAGAACTTAGAGAAAATATTTTATTACTGCGTTTTGGATTCCTCCCTTTCAACATTCTTTATATCTACCTGGCTTCATTTTTGCGAAAATTGGGTTAATTTGGGGTATTTGCGAAATGCAGACATTTCTTTAACGTCCGATATTTTAAACGACTCGCATATTATACTGGTAATTATAATCTTATTCGACTGAGTATTTGTTGAAGCTTTGACCAGTATGTCGGCAATTTTTTATACATTACCTAGATGCTGCAAGAATACCATGGAATTTTCAAAATCTGATAGAGGAGTTCTTCTAGAAACCTTTTTATGAACATTTAGAGAAATGTTTACAAACATTTCAGGTATGCCCGAAATGCGTCCTTCTTTACTGAATTAGTAAAGTAGATATGCTGCGATGAAATACTACAAACTTTTGTTTCCCTAAAAATGTTCGTTTCTGGATATTTACTATTCGGTCCTTATTTATTCATAATGTCGCCTAAAGAAAAATTTTCATTACTTTGAGACATGTGTAACAGACGACGTAATCCATTAAAAAATATGGTAGCGCATATCAAATTAAACCCGATAGCCTTAGTATATGTACAGCTGCGACACATTCTATTGGTACGACCTGATGCTTAGTTTTCGTCGTAAACAGACAGCCAAGACGGAAGTTGTGGATTATTGAATATAGGTATGTGTAACTAAAACCCAAAAAGCCAATATATTCCTTTCGATAGATGAATACTCAAAGTAACGTGTCAAAAGAAATATAACTAGAAATTGGTTTGTATAACTTAAATTTACCAATGAATACGATAAGACCAAGAGAAAATTTCCACCGCTCAAGCGGAATGCTTCCTGCCCAGATGCTCTACGCTAGCGCTTACAAGAATGCGTCCAACGAAGACTATGGCAACTTATTAATCGCACTTTCATGAAATAATGAATAGAAATCTAAAATGTTAAGTATCTAGTATAATTTATAAGATGCAGGACGAAAACTATCACCCAAACATGTAATATTTTTAAAAGGGGAAAAATTTGGGTTACTATAGTCTTCGTTGGATGAGTCGATAAGTATTGTTACTTTAAAAAAATATGATAGCTGCCATTAGCGCCGTGTCATTCTCACCAGACAATTAAACACGAGTGTCCAGTTTCTGCTAATTTCGTGGAGCGCACAGAAAGTGACGGACTTTAGTTATTGGTTGACGTTATCTCTATTCAACAATAATTGCTTATGGAACGGTAACATTACTCGTCTCTATTCCATTTTCTTCTCGTCATTAAAGTTCGTCTTTAATGTCATATTTTCTCAGTCATATATAGAATAAATCCTATTTGGCTATGTAATAACGGTAAAAAGTCGTGAAGTCCGGCGATAAATGTCCGCATTAAACAATTGCAGATATTTGGTAGTTAGACGATACAATGCAAATTCCTATGATATATTGCAGTCTGTAATAGGGTATTTTTAGAAA
Organism: Oryctes borbonicus; assembly: GCA_902654985.2. Lineage (NCBI taxonomy): Eukaryota > Metazoa > Arthropoda > Insecta > Coleoptera > Scarabaeidae > Oryctes > Oryctes borbonicus. The sequence continues at coordinate 21,781,950 of LR736857.1, read as the reverse complement.
GGAGATTTTAATTAATTGAAAATTTAATTGAAAGAATAAAGTCATTGTGAAGATATCTTCGAAAAGTAGACGCGATATTTGATAAATGCTATCCGGAACAAGGAAGCGAAGAGGAAAAACTCATTTTTTGGTTCAGGTCGCCTTTGTGCGATAACGTATTTGGTTAACTGTATAATTTTCCAAATAAATTTAGATATTCAAACGAACGCGGGGTTTTGTGTCACCATAGAGAGGTCGCGTAATGTCAAAGTTGGAAATCAGTTTTCTTCGATCAATTTAATTTTTGTGGAACATTATATTATTTTTATTTAAACTGCCTAAGGAATGCCTAGGGGATATAAAACAAATAAAATAAATGGTTTAGATCGTATAATCAGAATCCATCACAACCTTTCCATGGCGGCGGGTATGACATTTGCACATGTAAATTATCCTAAATCGCGAAAAAATTGCTTTAAATTACTAATTTGGTCATTGTAGTTCTTGAATTTGCAGATGATACGTAAAATTCAGTTTGAGGTACTAACAGTTATAAATAATGTCCTCTTTATGGAGATATATTGAGTTTCAACTCAATGATTGCATTTTCTTTATTCATTGTAAACTTTAAGAAAATTAACTAGTTACCAGTTAAATGAGCAAATAAAACATTGTAGATACATGTTATTGTAACAAGTGTAAGCTTATTTTTCTAGAGAATGGAATTTTAGAATAAGATCTATTTGAGACCTAAAAAGATCCAAGAGAGGAGGAGGCTGGCTACCGCACAGTATAGTTTATCATTTCAATTGCACTATTCAAGAAGTTCTTTTTTTTTCAAATGCATGGAATTCGGTGCTATTCGATGATAACTGTAGCAACATAACTGAAAACGCATTTTGCAATGGCATTTTTTGTTTGCATGAGTCAAGTTGATTTATTAACTATCTAAAAAGTCAACGGATACATATGCTTTTTAAACGTTTTTAAATCTTCGACGGTATCTAAACCTTTGGATAGCTTAGAGTTAGCAGATTTTAAGTGCATGTTCTGTAAATCTGAACCGTAGAAACCTTCAATCGGGAAGTTCGTTACAACCAAAGTATTCGAGCATTTGTCTAATTGTAAGGGTCAAATTAAACAAAATTCTAAAGCAAAACATTATTTCTTTAATTATCTTTAGGGTACTATTGTCACTAAAGCACATTTCACAGCTGTACATATATTTATTGCGGATTAATATTGTGAATACGTCTGCAATGCTTATGTAAATTAGATTTTAATTTAGTTTTAAACCAGCAACCTGGAAAGTTACAGGAGAACATCGGCTCTTTTTGACATTGGTACCTTAGGTGTCTCCTTAGTGACCCCATAACTTGATAGTTTTGCCCACAGATATTGCAAGTATATTGGTGCGGAGTACCTACAACACAAATTAATAATAATATGTCTAAGTCCTATAAACTGACATGAAAGCCAAACTTATTTCAGCAGTAGCTTTCGCGAACATAAGAAAACATAAAAACTGTAATAAAAAACATTGCTCTTACTTAATGTACATTTACAAAATATCCAAGTTTTTCCTCATCCATACTAACTTTTGAATTACGAATGCCAGCGTCTTTGGAAGAGTTTATTTATTGTGTTAACTTGGAATTATCGATAGTAGTATTTTCAGTGTTACCGAAAGTGATAACAAGTTACCTCAATATAGTACCTTACATGTTTTTATATTTCTAGATAATGGAAGGGAGACTCATTGTACGACATATGTTGTGCTTTATCTTAAGGCTTATCGTAATATGTACCAATAAAGGTTTTGTTAATTTGTTCTTGCATCTGTACGAAGTTGAATTCATCCGAAGAGCTCGCTGCTAGGCAACATAATCGCAACAATTGTCAATCTGTCAACTCCCAATTCTAAAGACTTGGCCAGTTATTTATTTAGTTCACCGTTCTCTTAAATACTTCCATCTTTACAAGAATAGTATTCGTTAAATTGTACTACAAATATTAAAATTACCTCAAGTTTATCCATTCACACGTAGAACGTCCTAAATGCAACAGTGTAAAAAACTGAAAAATAATTAAATATGCTTATTTTTCAGTTTTTTGATAACTTGAGACAATAGTCTATCAAAACCTGATAAATTTACACGAACCTATCGTATTTAGTTAATTGCAATAAACAACAATCAACAAAACCGGAAAGATAAATGGCAAGAAAGGAACGAAAGTATAAACAAGGCAATAATTAATAACAATAAATAACAAGAATATTGGGCGTTTTTACAATCTAGATTGACAGTTGTTGAACTATTAACGTATGTTGCTCCATTGGATTCCTTTCTCCACTAGCTTTCCAGAAGCGCAGAAGTATACACAATGTTACTGCTTCATCACCCAAAAATCTAATCGAACTGCCGATAACACCAGATTTTGTCGTTCAAATGTTGGTTTAAGGAAGGGAGATTAAACATTATGTGTGAACGTGCACAAAAGCGTTAAAAATATTTCTCATTTATTACTTTAACGAATACATTGTATTTATTTTTGCATTTAATTTATCGATATACATCTAACTAGACCTAAAGTTTTCTTGTACATCATTTGAAATTCTAAACAATTATTGTTTTAACGAAACCACTAACATTGTGGTATCGATAGAAACATTCCAAACGCATCTTATCCGAAACAGAACTTTCTTCACAATTGGACGCATAAAATCTAGCACAAATAAATTGAATAATGCTTTTTTGTTATAAGATTCGGATCTTACTGCATAAATTGCTGTATAGTTTAAAGGTAATACAGACTGACATAAAAATCTCACTTATTAGGAGATAGGGAGAAGGTTTAAATTTGGCAAGGCGCTAAATCGCTCGAATAGAAAATGCACGTGTAACAAATGACGTTCGAAATTTAAAAAACAAAAAAATAACTTCTTGTTTTACTTGTGGGCTAAAATACATTCTCAAGACCACTTTCAATTTTCTATCTAATGGAATAGTTGAAATTTTTGTATGGTGTTTTGGTATTTTCTAACTATTTCTTACTTCTTATCGGCGGATATTTTGACGCCTTCAAATTCTAATTGGCTTTAGCGATTCCGAAACCGTGAAAGGGAAACAAAGACAATATGTATAAGGAAGTAAAAAAAAAAGTAGTAAATTATCTTCATAGAAAATACAATAACCGTAAGCCAATTTGGATTTTTGGGAATAAAAACGATACAAACCGTTTTAAGTACTTGCGCCTAGTTTTATAAAAAAATTAAAGTGCCTGTTAAGAACCTAACATTTTATTTTATTTTATTCCATAAATTCATAATTGTAATCCGCTATTTACTGCTATTATCTGCCCAGAGCTCCGGTAGGGTTTGGTGGTGGCCCTAGTATTAGACATTTATGAACGTTCGGATACATTTAAATGCGTACACAAAAAAGAAACCGATTTATGCAATCCACATAATATGCTATTTATGTATTTAGATTTTTATATGAGAAAGAGAAGGTGTTTATTTTATCGCCTTAATGAAACTGTTTATTTTATATATATTTTTTGTATACCTACACTGTGTTCAATTTTGAGAGCAACTGACTAAGCAAGCAAATAAGCATTGTATATGTCCAAAGATAAGCAATGGGCCCTTCCCTTTAAATGCCTTTAAATCTGAATGTCAACTTTAGCCATCTAATTAACTAAGGTGAATCTAAAGTATACTTCAACTTTAGATTCAAAATGACTTTAATTATGAAACCGCTGTTAATTACTCAGTTTTTAATGTGAGTTGAATGACATTTCGATATACATTTAACATAGTAGCTGCTACCGTCCTTTATCAAATATTACTTTATTGTACTTTTTGAATAGGAAACTGTTTTTGATTTTTTAACCTTGACAATAATGGAAAGGATGAAAATAGCTAGAAAATTATAATTATTATAATTTCCATTCTTCATTTGCATCGAGTTATCGTTTGATAGTTGACACTAGATTATTATTATCTATATACATATATATGTATTTATTTATGTTGTTATAGAAGTAGTGCCATAGCAACAGCTTATTGCATCCATTTCAAAACCAAATATTCCACATATTTCTCATAATAATTCCACCTTTATTAAATTAAGGAATAATCGGTTAAGGGTTGCACCAGCAATATAAGAAATATTATGTCCTATGTGTCTACCTAGGGCGTGGGAGCAGATATCTACAAAATGGCCATCGATGGTCAACCGTAAGTAGATGCACATATGCTGGTCAAGTGCATAGCAAAAACCTCAAATTGCCCCAGTTATCTCAAAAATTGAGCTGAATAGAATGGTATTGAAGAGCGTTAATATGAAGTCAGGACAAACATCCAAAAATGCAATAATAGTGAGTACTGTAAAAGTAAAGTAAACCAAACTTGTACAGTGCGCAGCGGAAACTGAACATCCTGTATAGCGGAATATAATTTATGTTACACAGAACTAGCCTCCGAATATTGTTTATTTGAAAACTTTTTCTCTAAATTATTTATCCCCATTTAATTACGGTGAAACAAAATTGTTTATAGAATCCAGACAAAATTCGATAACGGTTAAGTAACGTACCACTTATCATAATCCACCTGTTTAAGGTCGTAAGTATTTCTGAAAAACTTCTGCTAAAGTTGTTTGTGCTAATAAAAATATATTAATGACAGTAACTTTAAAACAACTAACTGATACAATTATACACTGGTGTACTTCTACAAGTTACAATATGTATTAATCTATAGGATAGCTTCCAGTTTCTCTTTTTTTTTTCATCCAATAGAATTTAGCTGCGCAAGTAGTGCAATTATGTTATTCTATATGTGTCCATAGACCTATTTGTAAATAAATAATGTATATATGTAATATGTTCATACATACAAAGTTCAGTGTGTTTTCAAAAGACACAATTTCAAAATATGGTTATACCAATAGTCGAGTCTTCGCTTATATCGAATAGAAGACTACGTACATCATTGCATATTATTGTCTTTTAAAAATGAAATGTAAAGTGCCAGTTTTTCAATACTCCAATAATTTTTAATGCAACTTTGGAATATTGTATATAATAAGAGAAACAAAGGAGTAGATATTACAAGGGGGAGGTTGTTACAAATTGTTTTTAAATATCGCCTGACATATGCATATTACAGTTGATATGGTTGCTTGAATTAGAAGTGGCATGATATTGTGGAATATGCTATTTTTAGTGAAAGTAAAATTTTTGAAATGAAACTAATTGCGGGTGTATTTCAAGCATGTTAACGGCACATTTTACATACATTTTGCTACAATTTTCACGTAATACTGATCGAATAAGTTAAGTAGCTTCGTAATGGTGGTGTATAATGGCGATACGCATGATTAATTGTTGCAGTATGTTAAGGGCAAATTGTTACACTGTAATAATGAATCCATATAATTATATTAGAAATAGAAATTTTTTAGTATAAAAAAATTACTGCTTGGTGGCTACCGGTGACCGAATGAAGTGATGAGATACTTCATTCGGTCAGCGGTTGATGATGAGGACCATTCGTGTCCTCGAAACGGCCGTCCCGGACTAATTATTATATTACTATATAATAAATTAAACTTGTGTGGTGCGGACGGTGCCGATACTTATGTGATAGTTATCTTAAAACTGGAATGAAACAAATATGGCTACTGCAGACTGGATTTCTAATTTCTTAAAGAGCCGTTGTCAAGTCTATTTAAGACAGCTAGAAGTAATAAGTTTAGATAGGGCGATAAATTTTAGCGCTAACAATGTTGACAAATTTTATAACAATTTAGATGCAACTTTAAAAAATATATAAACTTGAAAGCTACTAAATGTGGATTGTGGATTAAACCTGACTCACCACAGTGTTAATACAGCTGTATATATCTCAGACAATAAACAATCATTAGCTAGTAGAACATTGGAGGTATCAGAATTGCTGCAACGAATCTGGTTAACAAAAGATCAGAGAGTAATTATTGTCGTCAGATGTAAAGTTGTCTTAGAGAGAATAATAACATAAGAAAGATGATGATGATTTCGATTCAGACTCAGAAAGCGAGGATGTTGAAGGCTGTTTCTGTACCATCTCCTTGAAACTATATTCAAAAGATACATCTGGGGAACCCTGGATTCAATGCATGGAGGTAATGAAGATTGTTACATCTACATCTGTTGTTCTTCTGACTTATGGGAACATTCCACTTGACATTCTACTTGACTTCTTTTGCCTTTAAGACTGTTATAGTTTTCTCAAAATAAACGTTTCTTCCTGGTTATTGTTACAATTGTTTATCTAAAATCCTACTACATGTAACATTTTACCCTAGAACGGGCTGAGTTGTTTCAGTTCCTTACTTTTTAGAATATAAAAAATTGACACGCATTAATCAATTGACGTACAAAAAAATTGAAAAATGTAGTTATGACTACACACAATCATTGCTGGAAAACTTCCCGGCAGCAACTAACCCCGAAGTGTCAGTATATCAGAATACAAATATATCATCTTTCTCATAGGGAATTTGTTAAAAAGATTTTACTTATTAAAAAAAATACATAACAAAACATAAGAATAGAAGTCCGTAAATTGCATAATGTTTATATGTCAAAAACTATTCTACATTTTTAGTAGTAAAGTATAAGCGTAAAAAAATTAGTCACAATTACTAGCTTCCAATTCAAGTGGAATTCAAAGTTATAAATGAATGTTACCCAACTAACATTCACGAGAAACCAGTGTATTACAATACATTTGCATATAAATATCGGCAGGCTTCGATTTTGATTTCAAATTTTAATGAAATTAATGTATGGGTTACTAAAATAAGCAATTTGTTACTAGTATCCAGCATAAAAGGAAGCGGCGTTTACGTCCAAATATTTTCGATTATACGAGTACAAATTCTTGAAAAATATTTTTACTACGCAACTAGATAACATAAATTGTACCAGAGAATAGAGACTAACGAGAAGCTACATTTCGGGTGTGGCCTTTGATGTATTGGTGGCATACATTGGGCAACCGTTGGCCATTCTTTTGATTGTTTTCACAGAGATAAATTTCAATAATTTCCCGTGCTTTAATTTAGCATTTTGAATGCCACCAGCCAACTCAGCTAAATTGAGTTTTGAGGCGCCTGATGGCCCGTAAATGAAAAGCGTACGGTGTATTAGCAGAGAATAATAACAGGTTGATAGAGAACTAATCAAAAAGATAGCGAATATGCATACAAAATTTGTGTTTCGACGGGAAAGCGAAGTGTCGCTTCTCGTTAGTCTCTATTTCCTGACTGTACTGTCGGAACCTGACATTAATGTACTAACCAAGTTCCATACATCTCGCGAACGCTCGTGGGGAGATCTATTAATTTTGTTTTTACTGATATGTCAGATATCAAATTCAGGGATAACGCACTAAAAAAACTATGGATGGATAAAAGCGTTTCAAAGAAGAAAGGAAATTGCTTAAACATAAGAGCAGTGGAAAATCGGCAACATTACTCAGACAAATATGGCAGCAATTCCGGAAATTCTAGAAGAATATCAAGTGTCACTGCAGGTAAACGTTTCATTAGGGTCGTTTTAAACAATTATGGCTGGTAGATTAGGGCTGAGTGAGTAAGTTCTCCGACCATTAGGTACCAAACGCGTTGCTCGCAGAGCACATGACAACACAAATAAAGAATGCATTTAGATATCTGAACCACTTTAAAGCAAATCCTGAAAACTTTCCTTCTCGGCTAATAACCGGCAATGAAACGTGGATTTGTCTTTATGAACGAAGAAACATGCAATGAAAACAGTGGTCGGTTTTCTTACGAAAACTTCATGACGCTCTTGTGAGAAGGCGGCCAGAAAATTGAATTCCCGGATTCTGTTTCATCATAACAATGAGCCAGCACCATCCAAACTTTCAAAGCCTGCATTAAGACAATACCGTTGAGAATTGTTTCCGCATCCCTCGTACTGTTTCGCCACAGAACCGTGTTCCGCAAAGGAAGACGGAAGATAAGGTAAAGGGTGAGTGATGCAAACAACTGCATTGGCAACGACACAGTTCAAAACACTTAAGGTTTTTAAATTAAAGCAGAATTCAATTTAGCTTCGTACCAATCTTATTATGATTAAGAGGTCGAAATTAACCTAATTTTTCTATTAAGTAATGGTTAAAAACAAATTGATATCAAATCTAGGTACCACTTAGATCTATTTTAGTCATTGATGACGCCCTATCCCATATTTATAACATACAAATAAATGGTGTACCAGCATCTGCAAGCTCGATAGACCATGTTAATATGGTTATCACAACATAATTTGCGCATATGTATATCTCAAATGTTAGAACCACCGTTAAATAATATTATTAGATACAATAAGAAAATATATAACATATAAGTTTGATGAATTGCCGCAAGCAACGGGTCATAAACTATTACGTGTTCCACCTTATAATGCTGTACAGCTTATTTGGATTGAACTGAAAGGAAATATGATAACCAAAAACACTACTTTTAAAACAACAGATATGGAAGATGTAGTCAAAAAAGAACTAGAAAACATTACTGCAGGATTCTGGAACAAGTAACGTGGTAAAGCTATTAAATACTGAAGCCAGTTACTTGAAAAATGAATGGCAAAACTGCAAGCAGGTTTTTTAATAGATCAAATTATATGACGACTCGGACAGCAGCGACATAGACTTTCCTGATGGCAGCAGTTAGTGATTGATATTGATGAATGCTTTGGTCTGCTTTTGTAGGCTATAGAAGGCGTTAAGGCCGATGAAGGGCATATTCGTTGCTTGCCAGCTTGTCTGCCTTTTCATTACCTTCGATCCCTTGATGGCTTGGGACGCACCGTAAAACAACGTGGTTTTTGTGTACCAATTGCCTTAAATTATCTGTACATTTGCGAATGAGAGCAGATTTGTATGAGTAGGCTCTGATAGCCTTTAGAACTGCTCGAGTGTCACTCAATATAGTTATGATTGCGTCTCGTATCCCTATCTCAACTTTCTTTATGACGCACACTAAACGCTAAGTTTTATTCTTTTTCAATACAAGCGATAACAACGAACGAAACTTAAATATTATACAGTAATTTCTTACCAAGCAAGTCCTTGTATATACTGGTTGTTTTATCAAATTATAATGAGATAAATGCCTCCACGCAGGACGGTTTTGCATTACCTCCGAATGAAATTTCCCATTCAGCATAATTTAAAACCATATGACCTCCAATGCGCGTAGTAGGTTCTATTGTCTTATCTGTATTCTTGTATATTTTACTTATTTGTAGGAATGTGACCATAAACCACTATAGGATTCGTAGCGAACCAACCCGATTCTGAAAACGTCGCTTTCTGCAAACTTTGGTAGTCCTTACATTAAATGAAAATTTGTGTTCGCTGGGAGTCAATTTTAGAAGTAAAGCATGACGTACAAAGTGGATTTATGACAATGGCAACATCACTGTTTAGAACTAAATGGTGCATATTTAGAAAAAAATATTGATTTATCCTCGTAGATCAAATATTTTGAGGTTCTTTGATATTTGCGTAAGTCGCCTGGTATTATCTGTAGGGTAACTAATACTTATGCATACGGTTTTTTTTTTTAGGATTTTGTGAGGTGAGTCCCAAAAAAAAACAATTGTTACGGTTAAAGGCTGGAATATATGCAAAAAGAAAACCGAAAATATTCTCATAAATATACAGATTTTCTAACCTAAATATGCATAAATATGCATTCCGGAAAGTGCAAATAAAGAAAATACTAATATAAAATAAGAAAAAATGCAATACGCATAGGGAGAAATACTCTATCAAATATAAAACTATTAAACAGATTAACATTAATAATAGCAAAACAGTGCAACTACTACTGTTTTATGAAAAAATTACAAAAGTAGTCTTCACTACGTAATGTAAATATGAGTGATACAATGAAAAGGCGCCCTATGGGCAAAAAATCTGAAATACGGAAATTCTGGTAGGTATGATCATCAAAAGAAGTTTATACCCAAAGAATGAAACCTTGATCTCAATTATTTAGTAAATCAGATCAAGGACCCATTCTTTGGGTACGGTCATAGCTACCAGAACCTGCAAATAACGGTATTTTTTGCCCACGAGGTCTCTCTTTATCGCACCACTCACAAATATTAATGACGTAAATTACACTACACTACACTCATAACAATAAAATTTGTAAAAATAGAATAACGCATCAAAATCGTTGTATAAAGTGGGCAGACAGAATGCGATAGAACTACAATATGTAATGTATACTTTATACAACGATTTAAATGTTATTTTATTTTTACAGATTTTATTGATCTAAGGTATTTATCGTAATTTACCTCATGAATGTTTATATCACTTAATGGAGACAACCCTTGTCATTTTTTCATAAGATAAAAGTTCTAGTCTCGTTGGCTTGGTGATGTGCATAAAACCGATAGCCTAATTTTTTAAATAAACAGATTGTGAGAATTTATTTTTCTTGGAAATTTAATATAACACAAACTCGCACAGTCTTCGGCGTTAATTTTAAAAAATATGTGTTTATTATACATTTCTGTGCATTTTTATTACATAACTAACTATAATATAACAATAATAATTCTCAAAGTACTCTATTGAGAAATTGTGGCACCTGTCTAAAAACACGTGTTTATACAGTTTATGTAAAACAAAAATAATCTATTGAAAAGTATCAATTGTTACCGGAATAAACAGAGACAGCGCTCATTCACTAAATGAAAATTTTTCATTATTTTGGAAGAAATAGTTCAACTAATGTTATTTCCTGCAATACTTGCTTTCCCATTTTTTAGTAGCGGCTCTAGACGCAGGTCTGATTTTGCACAGGCACTTAAATTTCAGGCAGGTCTTTTAAAAACAGACCATAAAAATTGGAACTACAAATATTAATGATTTCACAGATACGTTACTTTAGTTTTTCTTCTTTTGTTTTTAATTGTTTTGTAGATGTAATAAAAAATTATTGGTAACCTCGCAGATACCTCAATAATGACGAACATTTTAGTTTATCCAACATATCTGTTAATATTTAAATCCGTTCTCACGTCTCAGCGATTTTTTCAAAAGCATCGTTTTATATGTTGTTAGATGTACATGTTGAATAAAGTAAGTAAGAAAAAAATAAACTTAAGTGTTACTTATAATCTTGCTTAATGCAGTCGCTATTTTCCGCAAATTGCTAATTCTTACTCTTGGCAAGGCGAAGGTAGACTCAGGTTTAGAATAATATTATTTTTCAAGCAACAGACCGAAAATTTATGCAGTTACACGGGATCTCATGATAGAAGGACGAATAATAAATATTTCCATAAAATATATATAGGAAAGTACTTTTAATCAATAGTGGTTATTGCATTGTCGTTTTATATTTGCTTTGGTATTAGATATAACAAATATGCAAAACGCATATATTTCGGTTTTTTGTTATGATTTGTAACTTAGACATTTTTGTAGTAATATTGGTTGTGCTCATAAACAAAGCTTGGTAACTCTAAGCGTTCTCAGCAGCCAATCCTAAAATTCTAAAGAAAAACATAAATACGATTGTTCGTGAAACAATTTTATTTTTCCATCCTAGCTGCTAATGAAACGTTCTGGTACAAATTGTTGCATATAGTCAAATATATCACTTAAAAAAATCATACTTTCATGTATTGTGTTGCAACGAACGATTTCAAGCATAAAATTACTGACTACGCATGCAATTATAACATCACAGTTCTAAACGAAAATACATCATTATTTTACTATGGCTATCTTATATAATTTATACGCATTATGTTACCCTTTATTTCCTTATATCAACTAATGTCTTATGCTTGCTGATGTAATGATACTTTAAATTTCCTTTAACTTTGCACTTATATTGACAGTTTGGGAAAAAACATCTAAAACGAGGCTCCTTGCCGCACTCATATTTTTGATGGGCTTGAAGATTTCTAGCATACTTGTACGACCTTTGGCAACCACCGCAAGCGAAACACTTTGACTTGGTATCTCGAAAACGGCGAGCGTTACCTAAAACATCATAAAGTTAGTAAAAATAGAGAAGCACAATGACACACGTAACTTACTTACATGGATAAGTAAGTCATAGATGCCTGTTATGGCTGTAATTCATGCATAATCTACCCTTAAATGCTATCGTAAATTATTAATCGCTAAATATTCAAGATAATATTTAATCTTTAAATAGACATAAGTTACTTTTTTCCACTATGAACATGTACAATATGAATATTAACATTGCCTTTCTTTTTGGCCCTATAATGACAGTCTGGAAAGGGACAGTGGAATTTTGCTTCTTTTCCACACTCATACTTTTTGTGGGATGACAAGCTTCTAGCGTATTTATACTGTCTCTTGCAGTTTTCGCAAGTAAATGGCTTCCCAGTTGAATTATCACTATTTATTCTTCTTCCTAGAACGTTAAACTCTTGTTATGAAAGTTGGCACTTGATCAGTAGAAAACAGTAATTCGTTATAAACTGTAATGTAAGTGCCATCGCAAAGTAAATAAATTTGATGTGTAACATCGGCAATAAAATTTGATTGAATAATTAATTTAAAATTGTGGAAAATTGGTACTAAAATCAAAAATAAATCCAGAAGGAGAACTAGTCCATTTTTATTTTATTTTTATTTTTTCTGAACTTATGAACATATGCTTTTAAATTACTTTCGGTGATTTTTTTTATAACATTGATTTAATTTTTGTCAGGTCGCTAAATTCTTCATTCTTTTCGAAAAGTAAATGCAGTTGCATATAACTGGCTAACATATTACGACAAAATTTTGAGAAATCTCATTTCTTCTAATATTTCTTTGTTATCGGATTACTGTCAGTAGCCACGATAAATCTACTTCGAGTGTTCATAGTACATATGGTCGTATGCTTTTACGACATTTATTTTTTTATATTGGGCGACCATTAAAAGAGCGGTATAGGACTACCAACATTGGTTAACAAGATTTTACAACAATAAAAAAATACATTGTAAGTAATTATAGCTAGCAAAACAGCTTCAGAGTTAGCTTAGCTCTAATTATTAAATAATGTAGGTCTAGAATTAGTTTTCATCAACACCAGCGCCTATAATTACTACGAATTAAGACTGTGAATTAAGTCTGTCGTAACACTACAATTAGTTACAATGCAACTTAGAACTAGTAGTACTTTTGCTCAGTCGGTATTAAATACGTACTGCTGAGGTGATATAACTTATAGCCAATGGCAGATTATTTAAATAGTATATGATACACCGTCCTTAGGTCATCTTAACAAGGATAGCGTGTCCATTTTTTTCTAGTTTATGTAAATGATTTTGAAGAATAATCCAATTGATTATATCAATGCATAACCTAAAAATGTGTGGAACTTACCAAAGTGGGTGTTTATAGTATGGTGTAACTAAGTTAACTTTTATTTGAGGGAGTATCCTGTATAGTATTTCATTTTTGTATTCTACATTACATTTACATATTTATTTTTTATCCTAGGACCATTAGATAATTTTAAAAAAATCTGTCTTGCAGATGTGTAACACTGTTCCTCGTATTTCATAACAGCGATTACAAAAGCCTAAATTCTGTGGCAGGCAATTGGTATAAAGTATCTACTTCTCACTAGTGAATTGAAATGGTCAGCTCTTTTACAGGCTGTAACAAATAAATTGCCAACGTGGGCAAAATTCAATTCGATTCAATATTTTCATGGATTTGTAATAGTTACCCTCATAGTTTTTATTAACTATGTGTACTTAATTTGCCATAATTTGGCAGATTATTGAACATTTTATTAAATTAATATTTCCAGCTCTCGATGAGACTAGTCTTGATATCGTCTCAACTTTCGAGATCGAGACCGAGATTGAGAACTTATGCCTATATAAGTGGTGAAAGAGTTAATAAGTACCGCCTACACGCGTCCTCATCATCAACCGGTGACCGAATGTTCGGTCATTCGGTCACCGGTTGATGATGAGGACCATACGTGTCCTCGAAACGGCCGTCCCGGACTAATTATTATATTACTATATAATAAATTAAACTTGTGTGGTGCGGAGGGTGCCGATACTTATGTGTTGTTTACCAGACTACGCCACAGTCCTTGCTATCATTATTATTAAAGAGTTGTTGTTTAAGTAGTTGCAAATATAACACCGCATCACTTAAATTGTTTGAACGAACACTCAAGTAACCAGGTTACTTACGTGGCAGCATAAGACCTAATAAAATCAGAAAAATGCGAATTTACTGTAGCTGTGATATCCTTTACAGTAAGAAATACGTATTTATTTTGTTCAAACCATCATTTCCTTAAATCAAATAAAAATTAAACAATTAAATATTGTTTTGAGATATTTCCTTATAGCTATTCTACATTTTCGTGTTTGTTTTATTCTTTGCTTTTGTTTTAGGATGTTCTAGCCTAGTTTGTTATAATAAATAAAATATAAATAGTTAATAAATAAAAAATAAATAACTATATAATGTCGATTCAAACTGCCATTATCTCTGAATGTAGCCTAATTGGAAAGAAACTGTGATGGTAACTAAATCTTGGTTTCTATTTATTGGTACACACAGTATCGCAAAAGTTGACCCTCCTTCAACTGAGTATCTTTGTATGTTGTAATGTTGTATGTAATTCTACTCCAAACAAATGCTAATGTGTCTCAAAAACATTCTTTCGACAAACTAAATCAAGTATTTCTGAATAGCAAACGTGACTCAAACTTCGAAATGCAAATAGAATTTTTGTTATTAACATCTTCAAATTGGAACTACAACCAGCACAAGTTACCTAGCATAAATTACCGCTGTGACCTATAGACTCAAAATCAGAAATTAAATTTTGTGTCATCTCAGTCATATATTAATTGTGCGATAGTTTTCGGACCACAGCAAATTTTTTCAATTTTTCCCCTCGTAAAACATTACTGTATATTTTTTTTATGGTTGACTAACTACTATTACAAAGAAATAATACGAACAGTAAAGAGTGTCAGCAAAGAAATCAGTAAACAAGAACAGAACGCGAAAATAATTTAGGCGGTGCAGTAAGGTTTTCACAAACAAATTGAATGTAATTTTTTCTACAGCTGCTTAGTTAAGAAAATGTAATTAATTCAATAGAAAATAATGAAATATCTGCTAATAAAAAAATATTCAGAATATAGTACAGAATACAAAAAATTATAACATACAGGATGTTCTGTTTAAAAAACGGTTTGTTTATTGTTAGCCATACTGCACTAGATAATCATCTTGTGAAGTTACAAACATTTTAAAGTTGCCCGTTAATAATTACTATATCTATCAAACTTCCATTTCATCTTTAGAAAATACTCACCCTGCATATAAATTCGTCTATTTAGCATGATATAATGCAGAAGAGTCGGCATGGTATTCCACACAGTATCAAATTTATAAGAAGAATTCTTATTCAAATGACAGCAATTGTGAAATTTGTGAAATCAAATAATATCGCGTGCAACTGACGTAATAGTTTATTAAAGTGTAACAAAACAGAAATATGTACATCTTCTTAAACTTGTGATATTATTGCCAATTGAATCAATGTAAAAAATATCATATTTCTACTCTTATTTATACACATAGAATTTTTTACAAAAATATATAGCGTTATCAATAGTAACTGCTACCAATAATATAATAAGAAACAAATCATCGATTTAAATGAAAGGGTGTAAAACAGTTCACACATAAAGGCACCCTGCAAAAATCGCAAAGAATGGTAGTACGTTTTTCTTTTTTGGTTCTAGCACATCTGAAGCACCTTCGCCTCGTAGGTCCTTCTATAGGCAAATGACCATCAATTTGTTGCATACTTAAAAACAGTTGGGTTTTCTTTAATAAAGAACCCCATCTGGTACATCGTCTTCTCTGCCCTCGAACATCTAGAACAAAATCTTTGAGAAAATAGTAAAATACAAAAGCCTAGGCTTAGATTAACGAAAAAAGCCAATAAATTAATCCAACACAAACAAATATTCGTACAGACTTTATTATTTTAGTTATTATTACCTAATATTATAAAACATACAAATATATTACCGTTTAAGTTTTATTAATATTAAAAACAATGACAAACGATCAAGTTACTTAAGCATCTTTTTTATTTATTAAAACTAAATTGCGGCTTATAGCTAACAATATAACTTCCTTCGATGTCTTTATGCAATTTACACACAGTTCCTATATGCCGCTGAACATGATGTTTGAGTTTACCTTTTTTATCTACAAGACTGAATAGAACATAGAAGCTTTGGATTCTTGTCATAGGAATATTTAACATACAGGTGGAGACTTGTTCTTCTAGGGTAAGTTTTATAGTAAGAGGTGTACATACAGGTTATATTTGGCATTGTTTTCACTCATTTAAACCTTACAAATAATTCTTTATAAGTAATATGAAGGGATATACAACAAGAAGTAACATTTCCGTAGTAGGTACAGCCTGCTCGCACTTTTACGGTATTCTTGTGGACTTGATGAAAACTTCCCAGCCTTGACCGTATATCTTTGCGAAAAATCGCAAACTTTGCATTACTACTGAGCTTCAAGAAGATAAATATGTAAATTTGAATGTGCTAGCAAGATGTTTAGTGCAAAATCAAAAGCAGGGAATGGTTTCTAGTTTTGGATATTAGTGCCGTTGTTTTAGCAGCCACTACAGTACATTTGCATCATATATTACAAGTTTAAACTACAAAATCGCTGAAAATTATATTGGAACAGACTTTATTAGATATTTTAATTATTATTACTTAATATTATGTACAAATACGCTCTTTAAGC
Organism: Oryctes borbonicus; assembly: GCA_902654985.2. Classification (NCBI taxonomy): domain Eukaryota; kingdom Metazoa; phylum Arthropoda; class Insecta; order Coleoptera; family Scarabaeidae; genus Oryctes; species Oryctes borbonicus. The sequence continues at coordinate 21,765,071 of LR736857.1, read as the reverse complement.
TTTATTAATGCTAAAAATGTAAATGATAACAATGGATCAACCTATCTAACAATTTTTCTGTTTACACAGAATACATCCTAAAATACTAAATTACGGCTGGTAGCTAATAACAAAAATTTGTTGTTGCTCTTTAGACAATTTATGCACATTTTCTAAATGTCGCTGAACATGGTGCTTCAGTTTACCTTTATATTTACAAGTCTGGATGGGACATCGAAACTTCGGCTCCTTGCCACAACAAAATTTAACATGCAGGTAGAGACTTGTTCTTCGATGGTAAATTTTAAAGCAAGTGCCGCACGTATAAATTGTACTGGGAATTGTTTTCACTGGTATAAACCCTACAAATAATTGCTTATAAAGTAAATACAGTTACATGTGCACATATGCAAAAGTAAAATTTTAGTTGTAAAAACACGTTCACGATTTTCTTATGGACTTGGTGAATATTTCCCAAGAATGTACAGCTTTGGCCATATACAAAGATTGTAGAATTGTGCCTGCTGTTTCAACGCTAGAAGGCCAACATTTTCAGGTAATCTAATAGAGGTCATCCTCCAAAAATATTTCCGGACCAGCGTGTATGGTCGACAAGCAGTGAACCAAAGACCTATATCTTATATTTTGTTACATTTTTAATTTCTCCGTCAGGAGAATTTGTCGTGACATATGTATATATATGTACATTTTTCTTTTTGACTGTATGATTGTGCCAATTTTGTATATACAATGTAAATATATATATAAATACATATATACATATATATATATATATATATATATATTTACAAAATAAAACATTACAAGATATAATATCCTTAACAGTTTTCAATCACCTAAAATTTAGATATTTATATCAATTTGCTTAAATAAATTCAGAATGCAATGCAATTTGCAAATTGCACACTTGGTTCTATCGAAATATTGTAAAAAAGACACTTCGAAATAGACGGAGCTTTTAGTATTAAACACTAAACCTTGCCACATTCAAATAGAAACTTCATTTTTTTAAATGCACCGTACAGGAAACCGATTTTTCTAACATTTTCGTGTAATAATGCACAGTAAAGAAAACATACCGCCTTTTGCAAAATGAGTTACGTAAGATGAGTGTTAATGCTTATGATTTATGTAGAAAGCTAAGAATAATAATATTGATAATAATAATTTTTATTTATCTGTTGATGTAATAGAGTTTAGGTTTCCTTAAAAGCTGTACAAATATAATAAAATAAAACAAATCAAAACATTCATGCAATTATTAAACCAATCTATATCCATTCATGCTGTATGAAATATTGATGTACAGCAATCACAGATAATTAGGCAATGTTTTGGGTCTTGATATATTGAGGTAAGTTATACATTTTTATATATTCGTACCTCGGGCGTTTATCAGACGTTGTTGTTCTATGATTCGAAATACATCCTGTTAGCTGAAATACACAATTTCTTTAATCCTTTTCTAATCCATAGAATAGACCTATTACCTAACCCTACATTACTTCGGTTCGAAATTTTCAATCAACAGTGCAAGATGGTCAATGTCAGTGTGCCTTGTTTACTGTAGTCACGGTAATCAAACAAAACTAACAGCAGAAACCACTTTAATAATACACATGGATCATTATACATCTGATGTTCGAATTTGACCAAGCTCGGTGTGCAATACTGAACAGCCTGTATGTTTCGAAGGCGTCTTAATACCGTATCCCCATAGAATCAATACTTAATCTCGTAAAAGCTTAGGCTAAAATGTATTTACATTTCAAATGTGTTTATTTAGCTATAATCTTGATGTTATACACCTACTTTTGCATTCTGGTACCAATAAATCTTATTATATTTTTAAAGAAAAAAAAATATATCTACATTTAGGTGATCAAGAGCAAAATTATAAGTGCATCGAAATGTGTTAGAAATGGACGTATGAAACCTATATTATGTTGATTTACTTCTATGTAGATAGAGAACCCGAGAACGTATTAATGTACACGGCATTTTATTTAAAATAAAGTAGGTGCCTTGTTGCAAACTTTACAATTCCAGACGGTTGAGACACCTGTATCTGAGGCACGTCAGGAAATCGCATATATTTGCGCTTTAAACAAGACGTAGTATACGTAGATTTGAAAGAATTAATGAGATGTTTAGCGCATTATCAAAAGCAAGGGAGGCAGCCCCTAGGGTATCGAAATTCATCAACAAGATAAACATTTGTACCATATATTGAAAGTAGAAACAATGAAATCTCTGTTATTCGTACAGACTTTATTACATATTTTAATTATTGTTACTTAATGTTATTGAATCTCTATGTATAAATACACCATTTAAGCTTAATTAATGTTAAAAATAATAACAAACGATCAACCTATGTAACAATTTCTTTTATTTACATTTAACAGTAGAATGTTGAAACACAGAACATCCTAAAAAACTAAATTACGGCTGGTAACTAATAATAAAATGTTGTTGTTGTTCTTTAGATAATTTGTGCACATTTCCTAAATGTTGCTGAACATGCTGCTTTAGTTTACCTTTGTATGCGCAAGCCTGGATAGGACATCGAAACTTTGGCTCCTTACCACAGCAAAATTTAACGTGAAGGTAGAGACTTGTTTTTCTATGGTAAGTTTTATAGCAAGCGGCGCACGTAAAAGTTGTACTTGGGATCATTTGCACTGGTATAAATCCTACAAATAATTCCTTTTGAAGTAAATACAGTTACACATCAAAAGAAGAGATTACGGTAGTACACTACTTTCACGGTTTTCTTATAGACTTAATAAAAATTTCCCAGAAACTTTGGTAATATATTGTAATGCCTCAGGGATAAAATAACAATTGAAATATTAAATAACCAAAAACTATAATGCTAAGATAGCTTACCTTCCTCATGGTATTGATGGAATAATTCACGGCAAACGCAATAAAAGGAGAGAGAAAAAAATAAACTAACACACGGACATGTTTCTGCCTACCCGGCGTCATCAGCGTGGTTTCGAGAGTATTTTTCATACATATCTCTACCTTCTATCGCTGTTGCCTCACAGTTAACACCAATGTGTTAGTGTATTTTTTTCTCTCTCCTTTTATTGCGTTTGCCGTGAATTATTCCATCAATACCATGAAGAAGTTAAGCTATCTTAGCATTATATTTTTTGGTTATTGTTTCTATGCATTTTCTGATGTGTTCTGAAATATGAAATGTTTGGGATTGAAACTTGTTTATCACATTTCCTTTTGTTTTCTAATCCACATCCATGGTTTACTATAAGAACTAAATCAAATAACAACCTTTTTCAGATTGCAGTATCCATAAAAAATACCTTTCGCTTCCATGGAGATATTGTATGTTGAAATTTTGAAGTATTGTAAGTAACATTGGTTACCTTGCTTACCATTGCATTTTAATGATTTCGTGCGAGTAGGAATATCTTAATTAATGCAATTACATAATTTTGAAAGGAAGAAATGTCCGTTAATGAAATTTGTTTCTCGCATTAGAAGACGTTTACTGGAATCTTTTTCTATCATAAAATACGTCTTACCTGTATGTATAAGAAAAAAAAAGAAAACTCGTCTGAGGAAAGGGAATGTCATGAAATTTCTAGGCAGAAATATACTTTTATTAATGTTAAAAGCAATAATAAAAAATCAACTCATTTAATTGTTTTGTTTTATTTGTAATTAACAACACAATATTGAAACACAATACATCCTACAAGACCAATTTACGACGCGGAACTAAAGGTAGAAACCTTTTTGTTGATTTTTAGACCTCTTATGTATATTTCCTAAATACTGCTGAATATACTGTTTCATTTTACCTTTATATCCACAAACCCTGATAGAACATGGAAACATCAGTTCCTTACCACAGTAAGATTTGATATGCAGATGGATATTTGCTTTTCTTCTGTATGTATAGCAAACGGCATACGTAAAAGTTGCGACCGTTCTTATTGGTATGAGTCCTATAAATAACTCCTTGTGAAATACTTACGTCGGGTATATATCAAGAAAAAAAATTTCAGGATTACACATGTTCTACTTTCATAGATTTCTTACATACAAAAATACGCAACCTTGGCCATATATTTCCAGGGAAAATTCAGCACTTACATTACAATTGAACTTCAATGAAGATGAGTGTATCATATGTTTGAATGCGTTAAGAAATTTTTAATGCATAATCAAAAGAAAGCGTTAATTTCTAGCTTCTGGTATTGGTGCCGTTATTGCCGCAGCTACTACAGTACCACAATTGGTCACCAATCAAGCATTTGTGTCATATTTTGAATGTGAAGTCAGTAAAATATTTGAAATGTGAAAATCCATAACAGAGAAAACGTTATAATCTTGATTTGTGCGCGTACATTAGACACATTACGGTTATTAGCAACAGATGCAATGTAAACCTTTATCCGATAGAAAGAAAAATTTGGAGTAAGTACTTTCTAAAAATTGGCAATTTCTACTAGTTAGAAATTTATAACATTCTCTCGCTGTCTTTTTTTAATATATGAAACAAATGTTGGATTGAAATAATAACGTAGACTTCCACGGGCAGAGTCAGTTAAAACTAAACGTGTTCCGGGTTCGGACCGTGTCGTCGTTAGGCGAAAACTCGACGTTTCGCTCACAATCATATGGAACTTCTTCAGGAGAAGGAAAAGTGGTAGGCAACAGTTAGCACGCTAACTCAACGTGTAAACCACGCTAGAGACGAAACTAACTGAGCAGGAAGCAGATGATCACGATAACTCAACATGTGAACCATGTCACTGGCGAAAATAAATTTCGGGGATACCAGGGGAGTAGCACGCTTTTATGCCGTCGGTGGGCGGGGTCTGTCGCTGATTGGTTGGGCGTCGCGGTCACTGTTAGAGAAGAATTGGTCGTTGGGAATAACAGGTTTCCATATGTCTGTGGGGGGGGGTAACCTGTATCCCTATTGACATTTTTAGGATGTTTACAATTGAAAAAGAGTCGATAGTCCTAAGAATATCAATAGGGATATAGCCTGTACCCTCGTAGACATATGGAAACCCGTCATCCGTAACGACCAATCCTCAACTAATGGTGACCGCAATGGCCTACCAATCAGCGACAGGTCCCGCCCACCGCTGGCATAAAAGCCTGCTACTCCACTCGTATTCGCGTAGATGATTTTTGCCTCTAGCATGGTTCACATGCTGAGTTACCGTGATCAACTACTTCCTGCTCAGTTAATTTCTCCTCTGGCGTGCTTTGCACATTGAGTTACCGTGCTAACCGTTGCCTATCACCTTTCCCTCTCCTGTCCCATATGTTTGTAGGCAAAACATGGAGTTTTCGTTTAACCATGACAGGGTCAGAACCTGGAACTCGTTTAGTTTTAAATATTGGATTAGTGACCAATGGTCGCTACGATAACAACGGAGAAATATCCTTAAGCAGGGATTAGTCATTCATTAGTTATTAATCACTTACAAATACACTTCAATTATGTACAAAAATCTCACTAACACGTTTAAGTTTACTTGCGTATATACGACACTCGTTTTACATTAAAGTTAGATAATAATGAATTTTCTTCAGATACCTATGATATACGACCAAGGATGTACCTAAACGAGCGTTACCTACACAAAATGCTACTAGTACATTATTACATTAATAATTATGATTTTTATTATACATGTTGTACAGGAGTACTTAGTTTCTCAATTTTCAATAAATACTAGACAGCTACAAATAAGTATATTATGAACTAAACAAAAATGGAGAATAAAGTCTTGCTTGAATTAAAGTACTACGCCAGTAGTACTATGCTAAATATTTTAACAGCAAACCTGTAACCAAACATAAATACCGATTCTTTTTTGTAACAAAGTGCACATAGTATGTAGAACGTAGGACTCTAGAATTTTGTACTTTAGTAGCACAGGGTCCATTTTTCAGCTCTTAGGCATTTTAAAAATAACTTTTAGTTAGATACACGTGCCTGCATTTCATTATAAGATAATCGGTATATGTTCGTTGTCGTATAAAAAAAAAATGAGTATAATACTGAAGCAAAGAGTTGTTATATACGAATTATTACTACATCAGAGAGTCAGGACTTATTATAACTTTGTGAAAGTGAAAGAGATGCTGTTTCACATGTTGCTTCAATTTACCAATGTATTCGCAATCAGGTATTGGACAATGAAACCGAGGCCTCTTCCCACACAAGTAGTTGACGTGTCTGTAAAAGCTATTCTTTTGCTTAAACGATTTACCGCATATGCCACAAATATAAGAACTGTCCACCATAAAATCTAAAATTATAAATATTTCAACATTGGTTATATTTAACTATATAAATAATAGCATAAACACCCATCACAACGTAATCTACTTATCATTTTCAAACTAAAATTTCCAATCTAAGTAATAGTTGAAGAATTCTAACAGTATTATATCTGTCCAATATAGTCAGTAGTCCACATACTAGGCTCAGTGTATGTGGAGGTACGCTTTGCCATAAAAATATTTTAACGGAGCACTTAAGTAAGTTCTTCAACTGCAATGGGAAAGTTAGTAAAGTTATGTTTCTAGTTCTCAGCACAGTTACTACTGAGTTAGGTAAGGCAGCTCGCTCTAAAGTGATTTCACAATAAGGTAATGAGTTTGAATGCAAAATTTTCTCAGTGCATAAGAGAAGCGACTAAAACCGCACTTGGACGCTATAATAATTTCCGCAGTCAATAAACTCTTGCACTTTGTTTCTAAATTCCAAAATACAAGTGTTTTGGATAACAAAAATAAAATATAAAGATATTAAGTTGATTAATGTCACCTCAACGTATCTACAACAGCTGCGTAGTATGTATTATCTGTAACATGTTAATATTATTTTTGGACATAATTACCCTGCACGCAAAGACAGTTATCCTACACATATTTTAATGTATCTACACAATGCTAAAAAAAAAACAGATTTTGATTAGAGAAAAATTCTTGAATTGCTGATATAACGTCGTCGTTGTTACTTAACTTCTTTTAGTTAGTTGGGAGAGGCGATAGTGCCGAGAGTGATGCGGCTAAGCGAAAAGTTTAGAGCCTGAAAATGCGGTAGGCAATAAAAAAACGGCTTTAATTATGTCTGAGTTGAACTTTATTTTCAAATAGTACAAAGCAACATAAAATTCAAAAGTTCGCTAGTCTTAGCGCACATATACTAACCCAACTTGTTGAAATAGCTAGAGACCTTCTTTTGCATGAGACATGATGAATGCTTCCAAGCTGCACGCTCTCGATCGTTTCATTAGCAACAATTCCGCAAGGATATCTCACCTTACTACTCTATATGCAACGTTAGTCTATCAAACGTATCTATTGTGCTGCTGTGTGGTTCGAGCCTATTCTTTCTTCAGCAGTGTCATCGTCATCAAAGTCGTCCCATGCTGCAATCGTCATGCCGCCGTAAATAACATCTTTAATTGCGATTTTTTCTTTGTGGCAATGATGTTCTTAGTTCTTCTTCATTTGAATCTTCAGAAAACACCACCCTGATATCACCGCTTATCAGTTCATTCTACCGTGAATGGATACTTTGTCAATTACAGGAACAACTTTCAAGGTCAAGCAAGAACAATTTCACAGGTGGGAAAAAAACCAGACTTTAAAAATTATAGATGACATCCAGGCCTACTTTTGCGAGGTGTAATACAGGAGTAGTGAAGTGCGTTTGACATTTTTAGCGCTCTCGAGTTTACCAATCCTCAAATAAACACTAACAGTAATTTCTGTGTACTATGTTACTCGTTCTTTGTTTATTTTTTCCCAATTAGCTACTTCATCGAGCTTAGATGCCAATCTTGTTTCGTGGCAACGTTCTATAATTTAGGCCCATCTAATCTACGGTATAAATTTGCGCCGACGTCAACTTTTTAATTATCATTTTCTCAAATTTCTTCATAAAAGCTACCCATGTTGCCCAAAAGGCTCTCCCTAGTCACTGTCACTTATAGCACCACATAGCAAGTTGTGTATACCACTTCACCATATAAAAAGAGACTCGTTTTTGGTTTCTCTAATTGTTGACCGATTGCCCAAAGCGTTATTTGAAACCATTTTTGCAGAAGCACTTTCGATGTCACTTCTGTTTCTTCTTATCGCAAACTGTTACTGGATCAACTTCGTAATCAATTCAAATTTTCTTAAGGATTGTTGTCACAACAACATGCTTTCCTTTTTCCGCCATCAGTGCGGAACTTTTGAGTCACGATAGCCAGGTTATTAAATAAAAGAATTGCTACCCACTAACGCAGAGAATAAACTGCAGCGCGTCGAAACAAACACCTGTGTGTAAACCACTCATCAAGAAGTGGGAGTTACATTTCTTTTACGTTAACAGAATTTGTTAATAAATGGAGCTATAAAAACCAATGCTTGTCATAAACTCATGAGCTTTTAGTGTGTAAATTGTATGTGTAAAATGTTCCATGGCTCTGTTACTACCACCCCTTTACCGTGAAGGGTGAAGCGCAGTTAATTGTTCACAAGAAACTGAAAAATAACCTAGGACGTCACGTATCATTCATTATAAGGTGTGTTTAGCGGATTTTTCTCCCTACTAAATATTTTGAGCTTTTACAGAATTTATTGTGGTCACTCTGTAAACATATATAAATAATAAAAATTAATGTAGGCAAGTTTTCAAATTTACTAGCTATTCCTAATTAGTATATTATATTATGATAATTTTTTTATAGAAAAGAAATTTGTTGAGTGCTGGAAAATACTTTTTCACATTAGCGAAAAATCTGGAGCAAAAGGATACCAACTGGATGAAGTTTGTCACAAATACTTTGCACAACAGAGTGCAAGTATTTTTTCGCATCAATCAATTACGAGTACTAGCAACGTAGTAACTATTCTACTAGTACTTCCGTCTATTTATACTCACATCTATTAGTACATATTTCTTATGCGAGTTTATTTAATAATCATCAAAATTAGTACATATTTATTTGATAAAATATTGATAAATGAAATCAGTCCCATATAACGACGTACCATATTCAATAAATTAATATTGGAAAATTAAAGTATTTTGTACTTAACCGTACAACGGAAATCTATACTAAACGATCTTCTGTATAGTTGTGTTATTAATTTCTGCTTCAGTATATTTATGTACATTCCTCAGGTGCTGCTTGATGTGTTGCTTCAGTTTTCCTTTATAGACGCATGGAGGCACCGGACATGGGAATTTAGGTTCCTTTCCACAAAAGTAGGTAACGTGCAAATAAAGGCTGTTTCTTCTCGTGTATATTTTCATGCAATTATGACACTGATATTTCGCTTCCTCGCTCATATTAAGCTGTCCTGCAAACAAGCTTATTTAATAAAAATTGATAGGAGTCCGATTCAACACACATTGTTGAGACCAATGCTGAAGTAACATAATAAAATAGCTGGTTTATATTTTATTACAAATTTATTTAAAATGGAATTAAACCTTTTAATAATTATAAACAGTTTGAATTAAGGCACGTACAATAAAGATATGTGAATTCTAACAAATACTTTATATCGGCTACAATATACAAAAGATAACGCAAACAAATAGCGGTAATCAAGGTGATACGTTCCTGATTATTAACGCAATACACCAGTATTCACCATTCACCATTATAGTAGAATCTTCTGGGTTAATTCGTATTAAGAAAATTTACTGAGGATATAGAGAAGTTGATTTCGAAGGAATAATTAGTTTCAATTCCCTTTTGTTTTTTTTTAATACGTCGCATATTGCCATAGTTAAGTACAGCATAACCTTCTAAAAACTAAATCAGTCTGAATAAAAATTACATCTTCACTTCCGCACTGCAGTGTGACGGTATTAAAAATGTAAATTTTCAATACAAACATGTCTAATCTGTACAATTCCGAACATGCTATTAAAGGAAAAAATTGGTAATGATTTCAGATATTTCACGAAAGTTGTAAATTTCGTTTGAATATAAATATCTGTTACAAGTTTTAAGTGACAGCAAAAACAAATCGACAAAATATGTTTCTTACTCTGCTGATTGCAATCATGGACGGAAAATGTGGTCTCCAAGTGGTCTGATATACTATAGAGTAACTGACAATAATAAATTGTAAATGGGAACAGTATTATAGAAAAGAGTATTACATTTTTAATTAATTTTTTCTTCGCATCATACAAAAATTACATTTAATTCACTGTTGTTTTTATGTTTTCGATTTGTCATTAAAATGATTAAGCACTATGTACATAACAGGTTTGATCAAACTTACGTGCATACCTGCACCTTAACGTCAAACTCCTCCAAGTCACCTTAAAACAAAAATACAAAATAAAATTAACAAGCTACACTATCCCGCATTCAAAACATACAGTTAAATATATTTTGAATTTGATGCGTTTCTTTTGATTACGTTACCTTTTAAATGTGTAATATATGTACTAACAGTAAAAATAATAACTAAGCTAAAACATTTAGTTAAGTTAATAAAAATATTTATCGGTTAACAATTGAATGCGACGTGAAGAACTATATAAGTATCGTTGATTACATACAAAAATACCTATTTAACTCTACCATACATAGTCGATTTTATGCATCAGTTTTAAGTGCTGTTTGAGGCGGGATTTTAGTTTTGCTTTGTAACCACATTCGAAACATTCTAAAGTTGGTTCTTTGCCACACTCATATTTCTGATGGGCTTTCATATTCCTACGATATTTGTAAGACCGGTGACATCTTTCGCAAACGAAGTTCTTTCTACCAAAACCTGGAAAAAGTTCATAGGTTAATAAATAAATAAATAAATAGTAATTTATTCACTATTTGGAATTAAAAATATAAGAGTACGAAATAATGTACAAAACATATTCCTCGTAAAAGTAGTATCAATTAGTACAAGTTGAACCTTTTTCTTATTTTGTAATTGTCTCAACTTTTAGTGGAAAAACTATCTGCCACGATTTCTTGCATTGATTATATCATAGACATAGAATTTTGAATCATTACAAGAAAAAATCAAACGTACGATACCACCTCAACTGAGTTTTGTAAACGGAAAGTGTGTCATATTAATTTGTATATTTTTTTACTCGGTTTCCTTTGGTTTTTATTTCTTCTCAGTCTCAAAGTCTAATACATCAAACAACAAAGGTCTGCATATTCGCCTGGTTCGGCTGTAGAAAAGAGTTATATTTTTGCACTAATTAATACTACTAAATAATGGTCACCGCTACACCCCAAAGATTTAGATCAGAAAAAAAAACTTTATGAGAATATTATGTTTAAAGGACGCATGAATACTTACGTACCCTTATTACCCGCATCAGTTTGTCTTTAACTTCGTTTAAAATATACTATTATCCGTGTGGCGGTAGCATCTACATACAAAGCAATATTAAAATTTAATAAACTTTTATTGGTACATGAATAGTATAACACTAATTGCACAATAATTACATAAAATAATATCGTGTTAAGTGCATTATCTATACCTTTATATAAATAGTCAAGTCAATTTCAAAATTGTTACATACAAATAGTATTTGGAATATGGGAAATTTAAATCTGCAACTTGAAGCAAATCACTATTATTAACGTGTTATTTGTTTTACTTTATATTATATTGTCAATTACACAACAAAGTGCAACTGCAGCAAAGAAAAGCAAACTTTAAACAAAAACCATTTAAAAACTTGCTAGTTAAATGTCCATTATTCTAGATATCACATAGAGGAATCACCTAGTCCATTCTGAAAATGTCTGCACCGGCAGATCATTACCTCTGGTTCATCCTATAGACCAGCATGTAGAAGAGGAAAGGAAATTAACATGGGAAGTTTGGTCTTGAGCAAGCATAGCAAAACATGACGGCAATACTCATGGGTCTTGGAAGCTGCTTTTAACTACAGAAAGCAACAGTTGCAGATACTTGGCACGTAGAAAACTACATGTGTCTAGAAGGAGTTAATGCTAAAACTTAAATCTAAGGCATCGGAGGTGATGTACGGGAACTTAAAAATACTTAATAAAGATGTTGGAAAATGGAACTGGACGTGAGAAACTTTAAACTCTAGAACATATGAAAAGAATCTAAAGAAGAAATTTAGTAACCGATAGATAGAGTGGTGAATAAGGAAGCAATAAACAGTTTCGAAACTGGCCTGATATGGGCAGAAGAAAATGCGGAATCTGCTTATCTTTTGAAGTGAAACAAAATTCAAAAAATTTTTACACGTATATGAACATTTTTTTATGTTTATTTTTTTGTTAATAATCAAAGTAAATTGAATCACTTGCACTAATTAGTTCGAATTATCAAGGTTTTACTGCATAGCATGTTTAACTTTTTTTTTATAGAATATCAAAAATAGGAGTTGCTATTAAAAAAAGACTGTTGGTTGAATATAGTCGTGTTTGGACTAGGTTTTTGAAATGTCCTGAATTATATTTTTGATATCTATCTATGGTTATGAATCCAAATGTGTTGCCATTAATCGCACACGATACCAACATTTCACTAGGCCATTTCTTGCACCTATTGAATTGAAGGGAGAAGATTTTATAATAGTATTAAGGTTTATTAAAAGCCTCCAACTATTCTAACACACACAACGGCATTTTGTTACAGTAAATCTATTAAGGTCACAGTAACCAAAGGCTTCTGTGCCATGACCCGACTATAATAATAATAATAATAATAATAGTAATGATTATAAAAGATGCCCTTTCGCGAATCTAATTTGTACACGTACAAATTGATTTTCAGAAAAACAAATTTCACAAGTTGGTACACCCTAAATTTATGATATACACTACATCATTAAACTTGTGCTTAAGGAACCATCTATTACACATATTCGATTTCGATTTAATGAAAAGTTAGTTTTGCTGTCAGGGTGACGAGCAAAAAAGTAATTCATTTAAATTTCAACCAATACTTCCCCCCTTTATTTAGAAGCTCTATCAGGATCATACTACCATTAAAGTTAACAAACACGAAATATTAAAAATATTATAAAATATAAAAAGCTCAAAGCAACACTTTGAGGCTGAAGCGCCATGTCAGCGAAATTCACAGACTGGAAATATTTTCTCTTAATATTTGTTATTTTGAATTGTAATGTAACCCTGATGATATATATATTTTTTTAGATTTGGTCGTAACAGTATCATCACTGTCTCATTATATACACGTATATTGTAAATACATTACCCACAAATTAAAATTGAATGGAATTAAAAGACAATTGTCTTAGTTAGAATTTATTCAATATGTTTTCTAATATTATAACTAATGCACGCATCTATTTGCTTTTGACTTTGTATGGTCTTTCCGAATGAATTTCTAAACCGTAGATATTTCGTTCAACTTAATGTATATACGTACACGTATTTCGTACATTATATCAACGAATGACAGATGTTTACAGCATAGAAGACATGTTTCATGCTATATCTTGAAAATAACACTGTAGTATACGTAGTTTCAAAAAACATTCTTAAGGTATATTTTATTTACAACCATCATTATTTATAATAGAAAAAGCATTTAACAGAAAGTATAATCCTACGAATAATCTCCTAGACTTTAATAAAACAGCCAAGTAGTAAAGAGATCTTACTTCATTTTGTTTTCCTTTAATAATAATAAATAATGACATTTCAGCAAGAATTTTGTTCCAAAATTCAGAAACAATTTTATAGATGAGATGAATGACACTCAATTTGGGATTAAATTCTTTGGTAAGCTAAAAATACAATGGCCACAGGTAAGAGCTTGGAAAGCAGTAAAAACACATATTTACTAACTGATATACCTATCTTAGCTAACGCAAATGCTTCCCCGTAATGCGGTGATATCTGTTTTAGCCAATAATGATTTATGAAGAAAAACCAAAAGAATATCTATTCAGTTGGTTAAAAAGAGATGTATTGGGTGTCGAATTCACAGTAATAATACAAGTTCGTATTAAATATACAGAATGCGGACGACACTTAGCAACACCCGAGAAATGTACGACCCTACGCGAAATGGACCTTTCGTTCCGAAGGCAGCGACAAGGCAGTACATTTCCCTACTTTCGAGCTGCAACAAATATAATGACTACCTACATACAATATAATCTCCGAATTCCCTTCCCTCCCTGACGCTAGCAGATTGGTATCTGACCCTACGTGACCTCCGCGCTCTGTATACCCTGTTATTAGTTAAACTAAACTACCAATCAATCAAATTTGTCCACTAAAAAAAAACTAACAATACGCTTTCCTACACAGCTCCTAAAAAACGAAATAAAGGAAAGATAGTATATACAATTCTCTGAATCTTACCAAAATATTCCATAATTATCATAAATATATAGGTATAAGGAGTGTTATGATTTTGGTAGCTATACGGGAATTATGGTAGACGCACATTTATTTAGCTTTCCTATTTACATCATTAACATGTTCTTTATGTCTGTAATCCTTAATTTAATAATAATTACAAAATTGGCTGTTATTAGAGAATTCATGTTTAATAATGTCTATGTATATTGAAACATATTACCATGAATACGCAAATTACAGCAATATTTCCATTTTCTGAAAGAAATTCTCTTATTGACCGGATATTTCAATATTATGCTTTGTTAAGATATGAAACCTTAAATAGTTCTTCCTAAATGTAGCAAAGGGGCAATAAGGACATAACCTTGTAGGTTTCTTTCCACATTCGTGCTTTACGTGCCTTTGAAGATTATGCTTATGACTATAAACCTTGTAACAGTTCTTACACGGATATCCTGAAAAAAGTATAAAATGAATGGTAAATCAAATAAGTAATAAAATCAAATTGAATAAAGTGACACAGAATAAAATAATACATTCAATTGTAGTTGAAGGGTTTATTTTAAAATTATTACATTTTTTGGTAGATAGCAAGTATCAAAAATATGTTGTTCATTAATTGCATAACTAAAATATTTTAATGGTTAATATAGGATAAGACAATCGGCTTCTAACTTGGTAACGCTGTGAATGTTTCTTATATGTCGCATTACATTGCTTTTCTGATAGCCCTTGTATTCACAGAGATTACAACCGAAGCGAGGTTCCTTCCCACATTCGTATCTTGTATGGCGAGCTAAAGTTGACTTTAAAGCATAAGGCTTCTTGCATGTAAAACACATAAAATACCGAGAACAATCTAAAAATAAATTGTATCAGATATAGAACATAAGGAAAATTAACACGCAAAGCATTACGTTCCTGTGCTTCTAATAAAATGCCGCTTGAAAACAAAAGAAAGCGAAAACTAAACATCTAAAACCTACCGCTAAATTTTACTTTGTTTCTGAATTTTGCGATTTTAGTTTAGGTTATTAGGTTTTATATATAGGGAAAGAAAACACGAGCTTACTTTCCTTTAGTTTCACCTGATTTAGCTACGTTTCCTTGCACGTAATGTCGACCGCTTTTTTATGTAATCAGTGTATTTTTCTCTCTCTCTCTGGATATCACATGTACATACGTCGTGTCTGTCGTTAAATGCTCATGTTTGTTTGCTTATGTTTACACATAATTTAATATTTTTAAATAACAAGAAAAAAGGATTTATCGAAAAATTATTGATGACGTAATTGTTGAATTAGAAAATAAAGTTTACTATATGGAAAAAGAAGCAACAATATTTCAAATAAAACTGTAGGAGAGTGGGAGAAAAAGATTATAAAAAAAGGCGCAGAGAAACCGATAGAATGCTTGAAGAGATCGACAATACCTGCAACGAAATGTAACTAAACAAAGTGAAACCAAAGGAAAGAACCTTTCTCCATTTATGTATAAGACCTTAAAACCCAAACTAAACTTGCAAAATTTAGAAATTATCAACATATTTCAGGATCATACCTTTTTTTTGGCACTTTGGTAAACAAGTTAATTAAGAAAACTGCCATTTTAGTCAGGTGCTTGTTGTACGTAGAGATGTTCTTCGTTAATTTAGATTCCTGGAATAAATTATCTATAATTATATTAACAATACGGCTAACGTGCATTACGTAAGATTTGCAAGATATTACCGACACGAAAAGTAAGCTAACAATGTTTCATTACAAAAAAGTTGTTTGGTCTTTTTCACCAAAGACTTGTGATTGATCACTCAAAAATATTATGAATTCTTGTTTTCATTTCAACGCAAATTTCGAATAAAGCACGAATTCTGTTAAGTTGAGGCTCTCTTCTTCAATTGAATGTGTAGCACGTTCTATATTCTCTGGTAGGAGAGCCTATTTTACAGAAAGCCGAAACCTTATCCTGATACATACAGAATTATTTATAAAACAGAAGCCTTTGTTTTTGAGATAACTTTATCATCATTAATCCAATGCAATCAGAGGAAATTAAAGAGTTATTGTTGGAACAGAATTAGATAACACAAATTGTTTCTACACTGTATACGTAAGAATAGCGAGATCCTACAATACAATCAAAACTAGTAAAATGAAAAATTAAATTAGCAATAGAAATTCTAAAAATGTATTCGCATAAGTATAAAATATAGTTAAATAACCTCACGTTTACTACATATTTTAAGCAGTAACAGATGTGAGTATATAATGAATATACCTAGAACTAAATTGGACAATATTATAAATCCTTGAAACAAATTTGAAGCATCGAAAGTGACTATAACGGAAAATATTTTAAAATTACAGTTCTTTCTTCAATATCGATTGCAAAAAGATAGAAGCTTGATGCCCCCAGAACTTACAACTTCATATGAACTGTTTGTCCACCAATATTTTAATGGTTAATATAAGACGGTCTCTAAATTCGTAACGCCATGCTGTTGCATTACATTACCTTTCTAACAGGCCTTATGTTCACAAAGATTACAGCCAACCCGAGATTTTTTCCCGCACTCGTATCCTTATACCGCACTAAAGATCCCTTTAAAGCATAAGGCTTCTTAAGTATAAAAGACAGGAAAAATTCTCACGCTAATGAGCTTCTAATAAAATATCGCTTAAAGACAAAAGATAACAAAGACTAGACATGTAAGAACTTACCAAAATACTTTAGGATCACACCTTATTTCTGGCACTTTTGTACATCCATAGCAAGAAACAAGTTAATTTAGAAAATTGGCTTTTAATAAGTATGACTGCTTGTCTGTTCGTAGATTTTTCTTCGTTGATTTACATTCCTGGAATAAGGTGGCCAGAGTGTCTTGGACTTATGCATGAATTATGTAATTACGAAAATGTAGTCTGACAAGAATAATGGTGCGAAGAAAATATTTTATTAGATACTCTCACCCACACATGCTGCTAACTGTTTATAGTTATATTAATAATACCGCTAACATTTATCTGCAAGATGCACGAAGAATTAACTCACACTACTTTATTACAAAAGTTCGATTCGTCACAATTTTCCTTTCTTACCCTAGACCTGATGGTTTGGTCTCACTCAAAAACATTATGAATTCTTGCTTTAATTTCCTCGTAAACCCCGCAACATCAATCACGCGGCGGTGCAACATACGGTACATTTTATATTTTCTGAGGAGGCGATTCAAAATATTTATATGTAATCTTGGCGTAGCAGATCATACTCTATGGAAGACCGGAATCCTATCCTGATATATCAAGAATCATTTATAAAGCACATTAAGATCATTACTCGAAATGCATACAATCAGACGAAATTACAATTTTATTGTTACCACAAAATTGTATAACAAAAGTTATTTCTAAACGGTACATCTGACAATAACAATGTCCTACAAAACAATCGGAAGTAATAAAATGAAAAATTAAATTAACACTAGAGATTCTAGAAATTATTTATTCAAAAAAGTATAAAATATAGTTAAACAATTTCACATTTAGTAGATATTTCAAGCAGTAATGGATGTGGGTATATAATATGTATACTTAGAACTAAATTGAACAATATCATAAATCCTTTAAACAAATTTGAAAAAGCGAAAGTGACTATAACAAAAACTATTTTAAAACTACAGTTCTTTATTTTCAACATGGATTGCATCTATAAGATAAAGGCTCCTAGAACTAGAAAATTCATATGAACTGTTTGTATTTAACATGTTCAATTACTTGTCAGACAATATTTGACCAAGTGCGAAGTTAACTGGATTTGATTGTTATTGTTGTTCATGGTTTCGCTGAAGTATACCTAGTCTTCATTTATTCGATCCTTCCAGATACATTCACAATATTTCATACTGACTAATTGACCAAGATTCTTTCATTTGTTCACATTGATTAAGGGTGTCCCAACAGGAGCCGAAAATTAAAAATTTTAATAAAAACAGTTTTTCTGAGAAGATAATCGAAATTTTGATTTAGTCGAAAAGTAGACATGTGCGGATTATGTTTGAAACAGCAGATCTGATAAATGCCATCCACAGTTTTGGTGACACATTTGCGTTCTTTTGACGAAATCTTCAATTACGGTTAGGCATAACTGTACTTGGATTGCAGTGATACAGCGTCTAATTGGACTTGTTGACACATACGTTTAACTTTAAAGGAACCCAAAGAAAGAAGTTCAAAGGCATCAGATCTGTCTAGGCGGACAATTTCGGTTGGCCAAAAGAAAGATTACATGATCGAATCGGAGAATTATCTCGTTCAATAATGCTACTGTTTCACGTGATGTATGGCAAGTGGCACAGTCCTGTCTTTGAGATCCATTCCATCCATTTGAGGCACAAAAACATCGCTAACACCATACGTCATTGACTATTTGTGCATTCTCAGTGGCGTCTGGGGCTCCAATGTTGCCTTTAACCCAATATGCACACCAAACAGTGGCACAATTATGATGCATTTGCTTTTCCTGAAACACACGTTGGATTTCGTCATTCCAAATTTGCTTATTTATGAAGTCATCAACATGAAAATGGGTTTTATCGCTAAAATGAAAAACTCACCGTTCAGTGACCCAATTCGTGAACTTCGCTGTGTACGGTTTATTAGTTATTTTATCGATTATTATTTTGTAGGCATGAAGACGCAAATTTTGCATGAGAATAATGCTCAATTCTGGCGACATAAGTAAACGCCATAGGGTATATGGCGTTTACCCATAAAATCCAGCAACTCAACTACCCAATATCTGATCGGTCACATTAAGTGGCGGAAGCAAATATACATAGGGAAAAAGGCAGCGTTTCGCCGCGCCGACCATATCCTGGCTGGTTGTGGAATTATTTACATTCATCCTAATGTAAGGAGTTCCGTATCTGGATCCTAAGCCGGAGCTAGCCGTTGTGGTTTGATTCACTACCAGGGTTCCTACATAACGAACACCTCGGGAAGAGTAATTTGGGTAGGGCTTTGGTTTGGCCATCCCCGTTGTATAGGCCTAAATCACGAGCACCTCACGGTCGGTTCCGTTTCCGACGCTGGTTGATAGTTGCCAGTACCCGGCGGCCTAGGCTCTGAGAGGCCGATGGTTGTCGCCTTGCGCAGGATATACCCAGGCGAGCAAGATGTGAGGTAGGTTCCGAGAGATCGGTACCAACCATCAGCTATCAAAGGTTGAAAAGGAAACTTCTCTAACATGGAGGGCATGAGGGAAGGAGGATCCACCAATGACTAACCGGTCTCCTTCCACTGAGGTTCGGACTTGTTCGGGCAATTCCTAGTTGGTTGGTAGGAACAGGCTGTATCCAGGTCAGCAGCCTTCCGCTAAATGGGGTTGACATCTTCTTTCTGTAGGCCACATTGTGTCGCGTATTCCGATAGTCTTATATTAGTAATCGATCCTGTCTCTTCGAATTTTTCGATTATCCCTCACAGTTAATGCACTTTTTGAACATTTTGTTTACCAATTATTGAGCGCAATTTACGAATCGTGGCAGTCAAACTTTCATCACTTTTGAAATAGTATTCAACAACAAGAACACGTTGTGTGAAATAGCGATCCATTTTTGACAATGAGGAACTGTCCACCATTGAACTGTGATAATAGTTTTTCTGTCAAAGCACACAGTTTAAATTTTTCGTTCTTGTTAGGGCACATTTATTAATAATTGGCCTAAAATTAATCCAAGATTATATACAGTGAAGGTCTGAGGTCTAAAGTATCCATCCATCCCTCCTAACTTTTGTATACGTACAAAACTAACGTTTTTAGAAAAAACATGTTGATTTTTTTCATGCCAAATCGATAATACAATACAAGAAATAAAACTAGTGTCTTTTTCTAAAAGTTCCTTTATGAATTTTCTGCATAATAGATAGCCTTTTAATCCTTTGAAAATAAATATGCATGAAAATTACTGTAGTAAATAGTTCAACATAACTAGGTTATGTTGAACTATTTAATATTAAACAACATAGAACAACTTTCGAATCTTCAGTTAATAAAATTAAGGATGGTCGAAACGCAGGAGCTTCAACAATTTCTTTCCTTTAAGTGGAAGTTCGAATATACGTGAAGTTATCGTATGATATCAGAAAATAATAACAAATTGTGTATTAAATATAGCCAAATTGTAACGTAATTTCATGTAGCGGTGATGATCAAACGAATAAAATACATGCATATGGACAGCCAAAACTGATTTAGTAGCTACCCATTTAAATGAGAGAAAAGAATATGTTGTGGTGTAGTACCGTTTACTCTTATACAACATTTTCTTCTCTTAGATACGTAGTTATTTATTATTATATCAGATATAGTTGTCAACTTGTACACTCAATATAACACTTTTAGAAATTGTCATCCCATTTCAAAAGTTCCCATTTAATACAAGTAGTTTAGACATTTTTGAATGTTGTATATTTGTATATGGAAAAAATTATTTCAAGCTTCCTGTATCATAGCATAGTATTGTTTGAAGATCAACGTTTTGATGTTTTTTAGTATTTTTCAAATGTACTTTCAAAACGTCCTTTCTATGACATTTATAGCTACAAAAAGGACATTGGAATTCTGCTCTTTTACCACATTCATACTTTTGATGTCTAGTGAGATTACCTAAGTGTTTGTACATTTTTTTACACGTCGAACAGGAGTAAATTTCATTATCTGAAGAATTATAATAATAATTTGCACCTAAAACCAAAAAAAGTATATAAATTAAAATCGAAAGAGAGGACAGTTCCACAAATTAAGTAAATATACCCACAACCGTAATATGAATTGAAAGGAATATAAATCTATGTAAAACACAGTTTTCAATAAAATATTTTTAATATCGTTGAACACGGTCAACATGCCAAGTATTACTTTTGTTCGCATGTCTTTTCGATGATATGTGCTTCTTCAATACATCTCTTCGGAAACATGTGTAGTTACAAACGGAGCAATGAAATGCTGGTTTTCTTCCACATTCATATTTTTGATGTCTAGCTAAATTGCGTAAGTGCCAATAACCTTTTCTACACGTTGGGCAGGAATGCCAATGTTTTGTATCTAAAAGTAAAAAACGACTAGAAATTAAACCAAGAAGACTACCTAGAGAAATTAAGTGAACCTATTAAAAATTTGTATAGGAAGCGATAGGGATCACACATAAAACGAACTGGAGCTCATTAGAATTCGTTTAATTAATTTAGTTTCCTTAGTGCTATCATAAGATAATTCTTATCTACTTTTATTTTCGTGCTTCTTCGATAAAAAATGTTGCCTCATTGCATCCCGTCTATGGCATTTATAATTACACGTGGTGCAGTGAAATATTGGCAACTTTCCACATTCATATTTTTGATGTCTAAGTAAATTGCACGAGTATCTATAACCTTTTTTACATGTTGGGCAGGCATACCAATGTTTTGTCCCTAAAAGTAAAAAAAAATGACTAGAAATTAAATCAAGAAGACTAGCTAGAGAAATTAAATGAACCTATTAAAAATCTAAATAGGAATTGATGGGGATAACACAAAAAACGAACTGCGACTCATTAGAATTTGTTTAATTGATTTAGTTTTCCTAGTGCTATTATAAGAAAATTCTTATCTACTTTTATTTTCGTGCTTCTTCGATAAAAGATGTTGCCTCATTGCATCTCGTCTATGGCACTTATAATTGCACGTAGAGCAGTGGAATATTGGCAGCTTTCCACATTCATATTTTTGGTGTCTAGCTAAATTGCGCAAGTACCTATAACCTTTTCTACACGTTGGGCAGGAATGCCAATGTTTTGTCTCTAAAAGTAAAAAATGACTAGAAATTAAATCAAGAAGACTACCTAGAGAAATTAAATGAACCTATTAAAAATATAAATAGGAATTGATAGGGATTGCGCTTAAATCGAACTGCGGCTCATTAGAATTTGTTTAATTAGTTTAGTTTTCTTAGTACTATTATAAGATAATTCTTATCTACTTTTATTTTCGTGCTTCTTCGATAAAAGATGTTGCCTCATTGCATCCCGTCTGTGGCATTTATAATTACACGTAGAGCAGTGGAATATTGGCAGCTTTCCACATTCATATTTTTGGTGTCTTGCTAAATGTGCCTTCCGTTTATAAGATCTTCCGCAATTTGAGCATATACATCTTGACTGATAGTATTCCATATATTCTGGAAGAGGAACTATTTTAGAACATACATGAACTTTAGAATTTCAATGTATAAAATAATATATTCACAATATCTCCTATTCGCTTACATGCTTATGCACTTCAATATCACAGAAACAACTTTTCGCACATTTAAAGATGCCTACTTACCATAATATTCAAAAAACGTCACATAAATTTGACTTCGTATAATAAAAATGCTATGCCAGCAAATATGTATATAAAAATACCATTCTATAATTGCAATAGTGTTTTATTAAAGTCGCTGATCCTGGTAGCATGATGCCGTAGGGAATATATGTTTTTACTACTTGATAGAGTTAGATTATATAACATCTAAAAATGTTAACTAAAGGTATCTAACAGGAACGACTTTTGAAAATGATAAATAAAAATGCTGAGTAAATAATATACAATGTTTCAAGTTACCTTAAAGTTATTTATTACATACACAAAGTAACAAAATATAAATTTAATCGATGTTCATGAAACGGTCACCATGTCTTCTCGCTATATGTGATTTCAGATGAACTTTTTGCCTACATTTCTTTGGACAGAACGGACATGGAAACCGAGGCTCTACACCACATTCCAAGTTTACGTGGCGACAAAGTGTGGACCGGGATTTATAAATTTTCAAGCAAGTTACACACTGATACTTATGGGGTCCTAAAATACAATGGAGTTGTAATTACAACGTGCTTATACTTTGCCATAAATACAATACTAATTTTTGACCACTATTGTTTTAATGCCCTCGTTAGTATTCCCATTGCACCCTGAATTAAATGTTAATTATATATGTATATGATTCTTGTTTTACTGCTATTTTTACCTGATTCACATGATAAGTAGCGAGAAAATGTTTAATAATCAAACAAATGCTATACCAATGAATTAGCAAATATTGCATATATGTATATATGTCTTTATTTCAATTCAGTATGTACGTGATAAACAATTCACTGTAGATTACCGTAATTAGCAGCTACTAAGATACGCTTTAAAATATATCTTATATGGAATAGATTTTATGATGGGATAATTTGCATTAACACAACAGCAACACATCTAAGCAAGACCTAAATCAATAGCAACTGGAAGCACTGCATGCAACAAGAAGTTGAACTAATTCTATCTTATCAAAATTATTAATTTGGAACAGAAACAAACGTATTTCTTGAATTTTTTAGCTTAGCTTAGCTTACTTCGTTGCGTTTCTTAAATCTTCGATGAAACATGTTAATTCCTTCTGTAAACAAGAATTGGAAAAGGGAAGCAGGAAAATGTACTTGCTGTTACGGAATTCATTCTAAGTATGTATACACAGAAATAAATATGTGCATATTATGCACTAAAGTATTTAATCACTGGTATTCTTGATAACCTGACTATGTTTTGGGGTTGTCTGAACTAATGATTTCATAGAACTGCAAGTAGTTTGGCAACTACACATTCTGTGTAATGGAAAAACAAGCTCTAAACACAAATTTAATCGAAAAAGTGGTTGAAACCAATTAGTTTACCAATTTGTGCAATTGATAACGTACCAATTTTGTTGCACACACCTTAATTGCTGGTGCCTATTCTTCTTTCGAAATGCAACACTAAGCTATTTTATAATGCTGGCTAATATCTTCGGTTACATTATAATGTGTTTATGTTAACATAAACATCAGCAATTGAAACCTTTTCAATGATTACACAAAAAAACCAACTTATCTTTTAGTATAATTTTCATTTATTTTCGTAACTGTTCTACCACAACTTTATAAATAAAACTAACCTTAAATTGGCACGGAACCCTTGTCTGGGTTACATTATGTACACTATGCCTGCTCTTTCTTGGAAGGATCAATGATAATATAACCAGAGAGCGTATACTACGGCAGGAATACCGTGAAGATAGCGCTCGATACTCATTGTAAGCATGCCGCTACAGTTACAAGGTAACCTATGTCAGTGTACAATCTAAATCTAATGAATAAGAAATCTTTATTTTTAAGATTTACATTTTAAATGTAACACCAACATTTTTCTACTAATTATTTGGAAACGACGTGTACAGCACAGATGAACGACTTCTCATAAACAATCCCTCATTTTTGAACGGATCTTTGTAATTTTGTTGTACAGGTTTCGCCAATAATCTTAAAATACTTAAAAAAAACAAAAACAAAAATTTTAATGGAACTCCCCAAATCGAAATACGGGGTTTTGTTTCTGTTAGGTTATTTCGAAAAACAGTCCTTTTTTTATAATAATTTAAATATTTCAAACTGGTCAAAATTGCCAAGTAAAAAAGAGATAAATATTAAATATGCAACAAAAAAACATATTTTTAGAATATGATTAGGATATAATTAGAAGGAAAAAAATTATGGTAGAACCTAACGGAAAATTGTCCTATTTTTCCGGGGAATAGTACTAATCTATAAAAAAACGTCTCGTGGGCACATCCTCCATGACCTAAGAACTTTTGAATTGCATAATGATATATCGAAACCAATACCTCAAAATTCCAAAAACGCATGAAAACACAAACATAATTAAAGGAAAATTTAATTGAACGCTTTTTTAAACACATTGGAAATAACCTCTAGGTCGAAAGGATACAATAGTATGTAATAGTTGCTTCAAACCATAATATTCTTACTCAACACCGTCCAGATTTCCTTTAATTTCAGTGCTATTTTCGAAGTGCACAAGACTTCAATATCGTTGCTTCTAATGGTGAAGTTTTGAAGAATTCTATCATTGTTTCTTAGAAAAGTATTAATCTATTAATTGAGTCTAGTTGCATTATATTAATCAAGGTTGTAAAGAATTTTTTTAACCAGATGGCATTCCAAAATAATCATGAAAAGCTGGTTATTTTTGCTAAATGAATAATGGTAATTTGCGCATCGAAAGTATTTACCAAGGAAGCAGTGGGTGCATTCAGAAGACGCAACCGCCACAGAACTGTTAACCAAAGGAAATTCTAGGTTATTTCTCTTAGTTATCCTGTGGCACAACAGTTACGTCCACTGAAGGCTGTGAATGTTAAAACATCTATTACACGATGTTAATTTTCCTAATTATTATAAAGTGCTTTGTTTTATTTGAATTTATTTGTAAGTAATAGGTACCACTAATACTTAGCGTTCCCAACTGTTGAATGAGCTTTACTCCGGTCATTATATCCCACAATGCAAGTGTATTTTGTACATTTATTGTAAAATCAATGTAACGTATACGAAGTCAATCATCGAACCGTTAAAAACGTCATAGCCAATTCAATATAATATACATACAAGACCTCCTTTATTATGTTTCTGACCATGCAAACCTTTTACGTGGATTTATGTAGATTAGCTAATACACAGAGGTTTTGAAAACTATAATTCCCTATTATTTTAAACAATAATGTATGATAATTTTGAGAATATTTCAATCGAAATTATTACATACAACCGTGTCCGTAAGACTACAATACCCAGCTACCAAAAAATTAGAAGTAGAGGATATAAATTGAAAAAAGTAAAGCGCTAACCCAATTCATTTGTTCAGGAAGTTGTTACAAAAATACAATTTCTTATTGACATTAGTTTTTGGGTCCATACGCGAGAATATCATTATGCGCCACATGAACTTAGTAGAAAATAATATGGAGAATATCAAGACGACACTCTACATAAATGTTAATTTAATGGCACGATAGATAATATACAATGTACTTTGTTGTCCAAGATTTGGGAGCGTCTTCTGTTTTTTTTTTTTTGCCATTTTTATTTTCGGAAGCTATTTATATGTATGCATATAAAAGTACATCTTTCACTATAAAATAGTGTACATTTTCCTAAATACTTCTAAGAAATGCAGAATCTTCCGGGAGTTCTCGTGTCGTTTTGCAGAACACACATCCGATTAGAAGGTTTTTAAAACCTAATTGCCTCGAGATCCTCATTACATATCTTATTTCCGTTCAGATCTGTTGATTCGTATCCGTCCCGGTCTAGTGGATCGTACTTGTGATGGCATGACTGCCTTGCCTGTGTTCTTAAAGATTAACGTCCTGGTATTGCTCACGGTTGAAATTCTTTGCACTTTTCCTAATTTCTAAAGATTCGCATACTAGTAGTGGCGAGTGAGTCTACCTAATGCCTTCACATTGTCATAGTCGATGTCATGGTCCCCATTTTGACAGAGGTATTCAACTATCGTGACAACACAAGGACATTAGCTAGAACCGCACACTATCATCAGAGAATAAGTGGTCTTTTTGGAAATTATGAAAAATCCAAACAATCATACAAGATCGGCAGTACTTACAAGTCAACTCTTCGAGTTCACATGACGGAAACGGCCCATCAGGCCGGAACGGATACGAATCGATAGAGCAGAACTAAATGTATTACAAGGAGCGCGAGACAATGATATCAATCTTTAGAAACTTTCTGAAGAAGCTGTATGATTAACGACCCCTAACGACACGGCAACACCTGGAGAACGATTGTGGAAACCTACACTGAACAATTTCTATAAAATTTTCGGGTTCTATTGTATAAGGTGACAAAAGCATAAAAACAAAAGAATATCGTAAGGGCAAAACTAAAATGGAATTAATAGGTAAATTATCGCCTGAGATTTGTGTTTATAATTCAAGTTTATTCAATTAAATAAATTAGACACACATGAAATATCTTCGACTCTGATAAGAGAATGACACTATGCCTTATGTTGGGATTTGATATGAAGATCTAAGCTGAATTTTCTCTTTGTTATGTAACGACAATGTACATACGGGCATTTATATGTAGGGGGTTTCCCGCACTCGTACTTTAGGTGTCGCAGTAAAGTCGAACGTTGTTTATACGATTTTCCACAGTAACAATCATATCGGTTTGAATAACCTAAAAACAATATTTAATGTGTATTTTAATAGTAGTAGCTACTACAAAAATTGGTCAAAAACGTGCAGATATATAAAATATAAAATGTTCTACAATTACTCTATTGTTTCTTACATGTGTGGAAATGTAGCAAATCAAACAGTTTAGACTCAATACGTGAATACGAATACGTAAAAATTACTAAACAATAAATTGCAGTCCTATACACAACTGCAACAAAATAATTTTCATAATCATTTTACTTGCTAATTAATGAAACTTTTGTCATAGTAATAGTTTATATAACTTAACAACTACAATACAATAACATTAAAAAGCATTAGCGTATACCTTGATGAACTAAATTAACATATAAACCAACATATAAACAAAGGCTTTTAGACACAGATAAAATTTATTTAATTTTACATAGCTTTCATTCGGTTACAATAAGATAGAAACAGTAAGGGTTACAACGTTTAGCTGTAGCTATTAACCATATCTGCGTCGTATATAAAGTGCTTCAGTCTTAAATGGCTTTTTAAACTTGATTTATATTTTGTCTTGTAATTACAACTTTTGACAGGACAAAATACTTTCGGCAGTTTTCCGCATTCAATATTTTTATGTCGTTTCAATGAATGTATGTAGGAATAACTTTTTCCGCAGGCAACGCAAACGTATCTACCTGAAAACAGTACAGTTAAACTCTTAGTAATTCGCAAGGGCAATTATTAAGAAATTAGCATACTTGAGGTTATTCACTAGCTAATCAAGATTAGTAATTACATGTATTATCAAAACATTTGTGTTGATTATCAATTACAAAATCGAATTTTTGTGTTCTGTTGTTCGGCAGTGTCTTCTTTGTATACAATCATGCATATCATCTTATATCTAAAGGCATGCCCAATTTACATATTCTCTTGGCAAAAAAAATGAGAACCTTTCGATATCACTAATGTAAGACGTATATCTGATCGAAGCAATAGTGTCCAAATTTAAGTAAAATTTGAGACGATTGGAACATCTTAGTTACGATCACTGAAAATTATTAAAAATGTAAATTAAATAAAGATATAAAAATCACTACTTACGTTAGAATTCCTTTGGGGTGCAAGAGAGAGAGAGAAAGGTTATAATCAAAGCAAGAAGAACCAAAGAGTGAAAGGCAATAAACAGAAAATGAAGTATGCACAGCAATTTATTTGAAATATATCAGTTACACCAAGTCTTGGAAACTGGAGCATTTAGAACATCAAGGAAATTCAAAGTCAATTCCGCAATCTGAGTTTCAATAAAAATTCGATCAGTGCACTACATGTCTATCTTGTACCGTACCCGAGCATGACTTAATATTCTTTGAATTTGTTATGAGCTCTGACATGGGCAGCGAGGTTGTCCTTCCTTTTCGATTTATAGTAACAGCTCGGATGTGGACAGGCGAAGTTTGGCAGTTTTCCACATTCGTACTTTTTATGTCTATATAAGGAATGCTGATACTTGTAACTTTTACCACACACATTGCATATGTATGTGACCATGTGTTGCCCTGAAATTAAATAAATCATAATAACCAAAGTCCTTATTCACAAATTTTATATATAAATGCTACTAAATATACTAACTACAACTAGTGAAATAATACATACGATCACAGTTCTAGAAATCAGTAGTAAGATCTAAGTAATTTTAATCCTATATTAATCACTGCCATTTTTATTTTTTATGTACGTACAAACAATACGATTCAATCACATTGATACTGATCTAATACTTACTAACTCTAGAATTGCAGACGTTATCTACCCAGAGTCCAAACTATATTGTTTTGAACGAACCAAATATTTGGCTGAAATTAAAAAATATCTAATCATACTTATCTGCAAAACAGTTTAAATTTTTTGTTGTAAAGTAATGGCTGTTAGTTATACTGTTAATTGTAATTAGTGTAATAATGATGTTTTGTTTCCCAAAATTAAGTTAGTGCATTTCAAATAGAAACAGAATTTATAAATTCATCTGTATCATAAAGAGCATTGATAAATAAATGTTTTTTTTTTACTTTTGATGTGAACATTAGCAGTAGTAACAATTTTGATGTAAACGTTAGCAGTAGTAACGATTTTACTTGCGAAGAGTACGTTAAAAACTTTTTAAACAAAGGTTCGCAGTGTTCCCCATTATTTGCACCTACAATCGCTTTCACACATTTCTTCAGGAGTTTCAAAACATTTTCGGTATGCCACCTCAAAGTAGCATATTGTTGTTGACGTTGCTGTGGAAATTACAATGGTATATTGACAGTCTCAACACTTACTGTCTACGTTCTTCTTCTAATTTGGTAAATTGTGACACTACGACTTAAATTAGAATTAATATACAGGTGTCTCACGAGGAACTACATTTATCGCTATGTGAAAGGGTATGCATTGGAAAATTCTAGAAACTACTGAAACTCACATGTACATTTCCAATATATTTCCAATTATCTAAGAGTTCCGGTTACGCCGGAACTAGCAGTCAACTTTATTACACTTTTTAATTCCCATTTCAATTTTAAGGTTAGTTTGATAGCACAAATGTTGCTGTTTCTAATCATATTTGTAATCGTTAACAGATAGGCGAATGCATGTGAAGTTTTATAACTTGGAAAATTGAAATTTCCCATAACTATTAGCTGTATAGCATACAATTAGAAACCTAGTAAATTATTTGCAACATTATACAGTCTGTCCGACAATTACGATTAAACTTTCGAATGAGAAATATGCCAAAACTTTTTTTTTAAATACAACTACCTATTTTTCTTTTTCATATCAAATTGCTCTTACAGAAAAACAAAATAATATTCATTATGCGCCTAACATGGGTATTTTCCAACATATTTCACCAAATGTGAATTGCAAGCCAATTTTTTTCAAAAAATAAATAGTACCAATGAGAATATAGCTTATATAGTATTCGAAAATGTCATCCAACATTGGAAATATCCAAGTTAGTCATGACCATTAGGAAATCTAGCGTTGATGAAATGTTTGAAAGTATCATATGTTCTCGATATTACGAAATTTAAACAATTTTCGTTCGTATAACCTAAAAGCGCTGATCCTGCTCATAATTGAAAACCAAATAACATACCTATACATTCTTCATCAGTGCTAGATTGTTCCGTAGTGGTCATAGCTAACTTCGATACACATACAATACACGTTTTCCCAAATACCTTGAAAAGAATCCGCCTTGGATGCGCAATGATTGTAACATATGTTGTTTTTTTTTGTAAAAGCAATTTGATAGAAAAGAGAAAAATAGATGGTTGCATTCAGAGAATTAAGTCCAATTTTACAAGTTAAAAACTTTCACAGTTGTAAACGTTCACATGCACTGTCAAAAATTTTCAAAAGTGCAACTATCACAAATATGGTTAGACGTAACAACACAGTTAAAATTAAATTACGAATTTAAAAAAGTTGACAGGTACTTTCGGAATCACCAAAAATCTTGAATAATTGAAAATACTTTAGTTCAGTAGTAAATGGTAATATTGGCAATATTGGTAATATACTAAAGCCTATATTACTAAGTTTTTAGAATTTTCCAATGTACACCCTTTCATACATCGATCGATGCAGTTCCTTGTGTGGCAGGCTGTGTACTCCTAAAAGCTTGACTGCTTGTGTATTTTGCCCACCTGTTCGCACTTGTTCGTTAGGGTAGTATCTTTCTTAGGTCTTCTCAAAAAAATTAAAAAAAAGCGTGGGTAAATTAGATATAGACCTACAACATTTTCGATCGCTTCGTTTCCCATCCTTGTGTAACGAAAAAATTGATGGTAAGATTTTCAACCACACATGTGTACATATATTCAACATCCTCGCAAGTGGTTCTGAAATCAATACAACTACACGTTTTACAATTTTTTCAGGTTGATAGTTATATTGTAAATCTCAACCTCAGGAATGGGGTTTAAACATTGAAATTCGTTAGACTCGAGTCTAGCGCTGATAACGTTATATTGCTTGAGTTTATTATACGATTGCTACGATTTAGCTTTTCATTTATATATTTTTTTGCAATATCCAGATATTTACCATATTCGATTTTCTTCTATGCGTTGTTCGACCAACGACATATTTCATCCAGCTCCTTTTTGGTATTTTGGTAATTTAACAAACGTACTTTAAGACAAGCGGTTTGAAGCTATCTGCAAAGGCTGACGGTTTGATTGCAATCGCCTAACCCAGATCAGTTTTGTACCTATATATAATCCTTTACGATCAACTAATAATGCAATGTTATTAGAAAAATAGCACCGTTGTGATAAATTATCCCCCGCATTTTTAAATTGCATACAACATTAATGTGGATTACCGATTTCTATAAAATTCAGTGCAAAAAGTGCTAAGGGCATACTATACTTAACAGTTTTGATTACGACTGGTAACACAAACTCAACTGTTGTCATTTTAAATGAAAATATAATCAATCCAGCGGGTTTCTTCAAATAAAAATTTGAGTTAAGAAAACAAATTGCAGAGGGATTCAGAGAAACCTTTTATTATTCTGACATATAAAATAAATTGCTAGGTATATTTCCAATTAGTCACTATTCCGCATTATGTGCATGCTGTATGTGTCTTTTCAAGGTATCCTTTCGCTTCCCCACATAATTGCATCCACTGATGTTGCAGTAAAACGTACCGGTTTTTCCACATTCGTATCTTTTATGTTTCCATAGGGATGTATAATGTTTGTAGGTCCTCTTACAAACATCACAAATATATTGCTTACATCTTTGGCCAAGCCCTGGGAAACAAAGCAGAAGGTATTTATTGGAGGAGGGGCTTACATTAGCTTGCAATGGTCTACGAAATAATTTAGAAAAAAACACAATGGGCGTACTATTGTGCAGAAGTTTATTTAGTATTTACGCATTTTGAATGATTTTTTACAAATGTTTGAATGTCTTTTTAAACTCCACATTCTTTTGAATTTTCTAGGGCAAGTCTTACAAGGAAAACCGGGAATCTTTCCACAGTCCATTGATTTATGAGCTTGCATGGAACCGTACGAGGAATAGGTTTTTTTGCATCTAGGACAAACCCAATTTCTTGAAACTGAAAAAGAAAGTGTGTCAGTAAATTGGAGTAAGCGAATCTGAACAATAGTATATTTCCAATACAAGTATTTTATTTCAGAGCTGTGTTACAATAACGAACACGTACGTTACGTAAAGATAAATATTTCTCTTTTAGAACTTACTTCATCTTGTTCTTCCGTTTCAGGAGGTAAAAGCTTAATATTTTGCGTCCACAAGATGTTCAACATGCCCTTCCTATTTGTATTTTGTTAATGAAAAGAGGACTAAGAAAGTTTAACTCATGGAAGATGCTAAAAGTAAAAAAAAAAACACTGGAAATATTATGGAGTTTCATTAGTAACGTGATCGAATGTTACTTGCTTCTGTTAAAACTTAATATTCCTTAAGAAAACTTTCACAGTTAAGTCGTCTAATTTTTCAAATTCATATATACTATGTTCACATTTGCTCAGCATTGGTATCTCGGTAATTAATAGATAGAGCAACGGCTAAATGGAGAATGTTTGCAGAATTCAATACTCGCACCAAATTTTACTTCCTGTTCACTTTTCTTATTTAACTTTAAGGTATTTAAAAAAAAAACAATTGTTGATTTCAAACGCTTCAGTAACTCGATAACACCTAACACTACCGTTTCTTAAGTTTTACAATATTCAGGCACTGGTTTAACACAAGCTTCTTATTAACACCAAAATAAATTTAGCTCCATTAGTAAAAAATTAACCGGCTGTAAAACAAAACACAAATGAGAATGAAATGATACGCCTAGTAATACTGCAAAATAACAAAAAAAAAACAGCCCAACTACCCAATAAAATTAGTAATCCATGGAATTAACCGGCAGTATGAAACAAAATGGAATAGTGCAAAATAATTAGTGCCATAGAGATTAGTAAACTAAAACCTTGTGTATTGGCAATTATTCGTAAGTACTTAATTATTAAATATTAAGATGAGTAAGTATTAATAATGGTATGGGTTACGTTGAGAAAGACAATAACTAGAACAATTTTTCGCAGTCTCCAACAAAAACTACGAAATTAGCGAAGCTGATGTACGTTGAAATATTATTTTGCAAAATATTACGGGCAATCCAAGCAACGGCTCGAAAAATTGGAATTCCAAAATCCATTGTTTGCAAAACCTTGACGAAAAACTAATACCACCTTTCCAAACCAACAATTGTACAAGGTTTAAACGATAATGACTCTAACCGAAGATTTCAGTTGACAGATGCTAACAACAGGAATGTACAGATGTGCAGGTACTAATCTTCCTAGGAAAGTACTTTGAACAGATGAAACACGATTTACCAATTGTGGAGTGTTCAATGAGGCATAACTATCATATCATCGGCCTACTGAACTCCGTAACACTCGTCATAAGTAACATTTTTTGAAAGTAATGGACAAAACAACCAAGATAATAATCGGTGCGATCACCCAACCTTACCTCCCTTAACTTTCATTTGTAGGGTATCACTAAAAACGAGGTATTTAATTTGAAATTGGATATGTTAAGATCATTAAACCGAAACAAACGTTATAGAGTTTGTAACTCTATTAGAATAAGGTGCCATAAGTATATGGAACAGAATGGTTGCCATAGCGAACAGTTTCTTTAAGTGAATTTGAACTTTTACTACCCTTCCTTTACTTTTCACATTGGTGTTTAGTTTCATACTATTAGAGATAAATTTATTTTTATGCTAATAACAAATTTGTCTTAAGCAAATGTCTGAACGTTGTAAAACTTCAGAAGCGGTCACATTCGGCGTTATCTAGTTATAGAGGAAAATTGAAATCGACAAATTTAGGTTTTTTGAAAATATCTTGAAACTTAAAAAAATTAGGGTAAATGTGTTGCAAGTGTTGAATTCTGCAAAACATTCCGTTTAATCGTTGCCTTATGTCTTCTAATAACCGAGATACCATTGGTACTCAAGGATTTGCCTAAATGTATTCAAGGAACACTAAAACAATATCAATTGACTTCTAATTATAATTGTAGGACATAAGCATCAGCACCTTATACAAAAGTACAGGATGAGTCAACGATTTAGCAATGTCCCTCTATTCTACACAAAAAGAAAAATAAATTAAAATGTTCAAAAATCCACCGTTGTTATCTCCCTTATTATTGCTCCTATGAAATCAGAATGGCGAACTAATGATGATTTTGCTGCTAATTAGCATGCACTTAAAAACATCATAGAAGCGATTAAATAATGCATTTCTATAATAAAAATCTAAGTTTATAATTTTTCTATATGAAACGCTCTGTGTTTATCAATTAAAAAAAAATGAATTTTATAACACAAAAGCTTTATAGACTATTCTTCTAAAATGAATACTATGAAAACACAGTAGATTTCGGAAACCAAACACTTTGCCTCTTTAGAATTAAACAAGATACGTTGGCAAAATTTCTGCCGCATTTACTTGCTAAATGCGTTTCTTGACATTTAGACTACACACTATTCGATTTAGTTAGTAAAAATACTTTAGGAAATCAGGAACTATATTAATTGCCAGAACTAATTTTATTAGAAATTTATAGAGTTCTATATAAATTTCTAGTAAAATAGTTCGCTGGGACCTATGTATAATATTGTGTTAATTTAAACTACCATCATCTCTAAATGTTGTCACATCAGAAAAAAAAATATACATATGATCTTCAAATGCAGAATGAGTAATCATAGGTTGTGCTTTGGGGATTGGAATGGACATTTTGAAATTTTTTTTTCTTGTTATAAGATCCGATGAGATTTACTGAAACTTAAATAGTGTCTCATAAGTAAGTATTTACTCTGTTTTATTTTTCTAATTAGGACATGCTGTATATTACTGCGTCCCTTAAATTCTCGCCAAAAGGTAGTGGTAATTTTATCCTAAAATCAAAGATTTCAGACTTTTATATTCTCACAATTAATTTAAACCAATTTATTTTCCTTAAAAATACTGCAGCCTCTGATAGGTGAATTGATATTTAATGCGCAACGTTATGGATAAACACGAAGTAGAATTTAATCTGTACATGTAAAGAAAATGTTATATTAGAAACAAACACTTAAGATGTGAATAATATGGAGCGAAGACGAGTTCCGAAGAATAGCTAAATCCCTCGCAATTATTATCGGCTGGAGATTTACCTAACAAAACCTCGGACTCGGAAAAAGGACAGCCTCACGTACTGGAAACACAAAAAAAGAAGTTACAACGGCTGAACTGTGAGATATAGCTAGAACGGAATTTGGTTAAACGTCGCTCAATATGGGACTAATGACAGCGGGTTTTCATGTTGTAACTTATTGTATTATAATATACGTACAAAAATATTTGATATTTCTATGTTTCCTTCGTTTTACTTTTCCAACATTTCTGATTAATATAACAATAAATGCTGAAGGTAATTGCGCTCAATAGACACATACACTCAATTATAAAGGTTATCTGACAGTAATGATCAACTAATAACAAAGTAGTCAACCTCATAGCGGTTTAGGCAACCGGTGGCAGGAATTTTTAAAAGATTTTATCCCTTGACAGAAGTTGATAAAAGTAAAGAAATGAGTAAAATAAACGACATGAGCAGTTTCTGCCTGTAATTTATTGTTGTAATATCGAATGAGAGCTCGTGATACAATATCATCGCGTCTGCCTTGTGATAAATTAACATAATTACAAAAACAGGTAAATGCAACTGACAGACGTTGTTCCTGTTGCGTGTAAGGTAAAGGTTTTTAAAGTATATAGGTCGTGTTTGTGACTTCAATAGTTTCGCATCTGCGTTAATGAGTCAAAACCACTATAGCTGGAACAGATATCAGGGAAGATGAAAGTGAGAGAAGAAATGGAGTAGTAACTGTAATTTTTTTTCGTATTTGTACCTGTTATTATAAAAAATACAGTAATCTTGACGTCTGCCTTCCATACATTTGCGATCTGTGCCTTTAATACATACAACATATCAATGGCAGATGAGAAGACATAATTTACAACACAATATTTTTTTTTAATTTCAAATTTCATTACAAAAAATTCGGGGCTATCTAAGTTCAGTTCTCATTTTTTTCCAAACTACATAGATGTAAACTGCATTACATATTATTAACAACGATATACTTAAATTGCCACCAGCTTTCTCGCTATCTAGTAAATAAAGTAAAACACTAATTAATGATTAGCTTTATCTTAAAACAAAGACATATAAAATAAAACAAATAGCCACCGACCTTCACTATGTAAGGGCCCGGTAATCCTTAAAAATTTACAATGTCGACATTTTGTATGCCATTTTGAATTTTTGAAACTTTGTTTCAAATGTAGTTCACATGCCTGCAAAACAAAATTCTTAAACACCAAGAAGTTTAATCAAACTTTATTCGATATTTGGTTACGAAGTAAATAATATACATAAAATTAAATAATAATTTTCGTATTTGGTTGTTTGACACAAAGATTTACTCTAAACTTTTACTGTTTATGTAACTAGTGCATGATGAATTTGCCTTAGATGAGCGTTGAGAGTATACTTCTGGTAGAATTTTTTGAGACAGATATAGCAAGAAAATTGTGGGTTTTTTCCGCACTCATATGTTATGTGGCTATTTAAATGCCTTTTGTGTTTGTAGTTTTTATTGCATTTTCCACAATAGTATCTGTCACGAACTGACATTTTCGGGGACCAACCTAAAAATACAAGTGTTATGAAAACACAAAGTGTAAATGGAAAAATATATACCTAACAAGGTATAATATTTTATAGTATTATTATTTGTACACTAATTACAAACTGCCGCGTACACGAAAATACTTGGCGCATACCAGAACTTTTTTCCAAATTTAGTAGTGTAATAAGATGTCAAGATATATCAAATACCGGAAACAGTCTCGATTTTCGTACAATATTCCAGCTTTTGGATGTTACCGTTTTACCATAGCTCTGCATGAATACTATGTAATAAGAACGCCCTTAAGCTCAAGGAAGCTTAGTTAAAAAAAGGCTGTCATACTTCATGATAAGTATTGAAAGAGATGCTGGCTAGTTTAGTGAGTCTGTACTTTTACACTTTTGAAATAATTAGTTTAAGGATCTCGCAATAACAATGTTTCCAAACATGCGCAGTAATAGACACCAAACAACAAAATGTAACTGCTTGTTGAATAAGAATAAGAACTAGTTCTTATATTATTCTTATAGAGTCAGCATATTGGAATTCTGTTTTCACCATCTTTTCATTCCAAGTCTTATATGATGTCATTCATCGGTGAAAGACGCAAAAGATATTATCGTGATTGGTACTGCCATAAGACTGGTTTGTGTTAAGAAAATGGATGCCAATAGAAGAGTTTTGTTTAAATTTTAAAGTTCCTTGCTTTCCTAAAAATAGAAATCACAGCTGTGCGTTTAAAACAAATTTATTTCGCGTAAAAATAATACAAAAATGTTTCGCTGGTAAGTAGGTACAGGTAGTTATTTAAGTATACGATCTATTTCCAGTATTCTTCAAAATAGAATGTACGGTAAACATATGAACATGCATATTATGTCTATGTTTAAACACTTTGAAACAAACTGGACATTTCTCAGATCCTTCCTTATTACATTCATACCGCAAGTGCCTGTGTAGTGTGCTCTTATAGGTGTAGACTTTCGCACAATTTTTGCATGTGAAAACTTCTTTTCCGTGATGCAACAAATCTGAAATAAGAACATAAATTAGTATGTTAATAGTAATATATACATCTTTTCAAAAGTGTACATTTATTTTTAGTGATTAACCTCTTGAGGACTACTATCACAGAACGAACGATGATTATTGATGATATCTGATGTGATCTTTGAATAAATCCTTCCTTTTGTACTTCCTATTACATGTTTTGCAAACGTACTTTGGTTCCATACCGCACTCATGATTAATATGCCTGCTAACAGAACTTTGATTTTTATACACTTTATTGCATTGTAGACATGCATATTTGCTCCCCTGAGTTTGACGATACTTGACTACTCTACTTGTAACACCTATAATCAAAGAATAATATTACATAACTTAGTTATTATTCTGGTGACAGGAAAACTGGAAGATAATATTTGAAATGCTTGGAAAAGGAAGGGAAACTAAACTTTCGACAAACCAATAAATAATGTGCGAAATAAAACACTAATCCTTACGATAAAAAATATACTGTCACATCGGAAGAATACATGCAATTTTGCACATATAGAACTGAGGACAATATTACGACTAGAATGAAATATTTTTTATAACCGGAACATTGAAAGAGTATTTGAATAGCAATGGCGCAAG
Source organism: Oryctes borbonicus (assembly GCA_902654985.2). NCBI lineage: Eukaryota > Metazoa > Arthropoda > Insecta > Coleoptera > Scarabaeidae > Oryctes > Oryctes borbonicus. The sequence goes on along the minus strand of LR736857.1, from coordinate 21,726,201 downwards.
AGAAAAAATTACAAGAAAGATTCATGGAATATACGTCCATCTGTAGGTTGCTCTTGTTAACTGTAACATTCAACTATTATATGCCATATCTTATGATAACAATCACCATTACTTATTAAAGAGTATTTGCAATAACCAGATATGAAATATATATCGACCAGACCACTTGTCATACAATGCGCAAATATCACTTTACAAAGGAAGGGTTGTTATCAATGAATAGGATCATGCAAATCCAGCTTCATACTGAGGTGCAATGGATGAGTTAGGTAACTCTCACACTAATACTAAGTAGTCAGTTGCTCTCCCAAAGTGATATCTGAGAAATAGCCTGATGAAAAAAATGTCTAATAACATCAAATAGTTAAGTTTGTTTCCAAGTACACACACCTTAGATCAGACAATCGTAAACGCACAGTATATGATCAATATTTTAACTATGAATTTTATACTCTCCGTCACATTTTATTTTATTTTCGTAATGGTGTTGCCACTATCCTTGTCTTTCTAACACTAACATTATCAGCGGTATTTTGTTCGTGTAAGTGAACTATCTCATCTGACGTTAGTTTAATATCATAATATTGACTTAAAATTAAATGGTTTTATTGGAAAGATAGTTCGTTCTATCTGAAATGATATATTTTACTATTGAATAATCTGGACGTACCTTTAAACAATTTAATAACAACATGAAAGTTGTTTGTGTATCATCGTTCTGTCGTTAATATTTGCAATGTGACGAAAGAAATTACAAATTATATACCTCTCGATAATGCTCACTGCACCCTACTAGCTGATAAAATCTGTAATGGTAAATTTGGATTCGTTTAAAAATATAAAAATAACGTAACAGGTCCTATAAAATGTAATATATCCAATGTGATGTGCATGTTACACGACGAACTACACGCGCATTAGAGCTATTTTTCGTTCGAATTTACAGCAGCAATTAAAACATTATTTATAAATAATGAGATTAGGTGTTCCTTGCTAAATCTTCACTTTTTGAAGATTAATTTTATAAATATGTTAAATCAATGATTTATATCGTTAAAACTGCTCTGTTAGTGTAATATGTAGGTATTGTTCTAGTATCTTTAATTGCAATTACAATGTATTCAACATGAACAAAATTAATAGTAAAAAGAGCAAAGAGTTCTTTAAAAAGCAGCCTGATCGAGAATTGAACAAATAGTTTTAAAAATGACAGACCTTGTAGAAACGCAAATATTGCATTATTGGAAATTATATTTTACAACCACGCGGACCCAAAAGAAAGCATCTGGCAATCTGGATTTTTTGCAAAAGACAAACAAATTCAAATGTTATCAAACATACTAGTTACTAAAATTACCAATAATCCAGGCAGCGGAGATTACTTAGCTGAACAAACCATCGATAATAATGAACAACAAAGTTTAATTAGTTTGGAGACAGAAATAAGTAATGTAGGAGATTAACGAATCCGAAAGATTTCAAACACAATTACGGGAGCTGAAGTGGTCGATATAAATGATAATATACAAAATCACGATATAGCATCCAATAGTCAACCCAAAGACTGATAACACCGTGGTATTGCGTTTCCCATCCTCAAAAAATTAAATTTTCAAGAAGACAATCTGTCAGTAAACATAAGAGTTAAATTGTTAAAGAATGGCTGCAGATGATTCAAAAGTACGCACTATTGCAGAGCTCCATCAAGTAGAGTGTGCGATAATAATTAATTTGTATCGAAAACTCACATGTGCAAGGTCATCCATGAGTAGTACCCAGTAAATCCAAAGAAAAGGCGAATAGGGAGATGTTTGGAAAGGGCTAAGAGATGAGAGTATTTTTATACACAAATCGCAAAAAAAAAAACAAAGTGACATATGTGTTGGTTAAAAATGCGGTAATGTAACACACAAAATGACAAAGAAGTAGCCAGGGAAACTAGAATAAAAATGATGGAAAGTGCAAACGACGAACACTTAGTAATTACCCTGGATTTATAAAGCGTTTCCGCATGTCCTAGATTATTAGCTTCACAAAATTATTAGAAATTAAAATTATAAGTGTGCAATTTCACTATTTAAGCGTTAAAAGATAAAAAAGTAAGTTATATGTGTAGCATAAAGCTAATGGTGGAGTTAGTTCTAATGAATTCGCAACGTGTCTTGCCCCAATTTTACCAAAAATGTTTTTCCTATGAAATTACGTATATTACCTCTGTTTATTCGGAATTGTTCTTGCTTTAATATGTTTGAATTACATTACTCCAATTATCTTCTTCCGCAACAGATTGGTTAGATACTTGGTTGTGGTCATTGGCATGTCTTGCAGTTGGTGGTGCGGTGCATGGTAGGTGGTGTGAAGGTTTTGTTTCTGTAGCACTTGATTTGTCCTCGGGGTGTCCATGTGTGCATAATTCCTTATTTTAGTTTGTATCTCATATTCGTATATTGTGACAGTTGTTTACTAGTTTATTAATTTTCTGCAAGTTAATAGGGACAAGTTGAAATGCAGACTGATGTCTAAACTTCTCCTAGCATATGTTCATTATATTTTATTTGGTATGATTTTTCATTATTAAATTAACGGAAACTGACAACATTGAGATGAATTTTTCGTTAGTATTTAAAGTCACATAAACGAACATTATGCTATAATATTTTATGGTTAAAAAAGAACTATTTTGTCACATTGGAAGTATTAAGTGCCATTCGATGATGTGCCAAAATAGATATACTACCCGGAATATGATCTGCACTATATGGAAACATTTGTTGTTTCTTTAGCTTTAAAGTAACTGCGTTTATAGTTTGTCCCCATCGTATTTACATCAATACATAAATGCCACTGAAAAATGCCCTGAAAAACGCCCAAAAATTTAATTACTTCACCAAATATGAAGAAATGTCATGTAAATCATTTTGCATAGAAAACAATATAAGTTAATTGGAGTCGTATTTTCGCAAGTGAGGATGTTAATAGTGGAGTCATGTTGAGTTGAAAAGTTAGAAAATACCTCCAGTCTTTTTATAATCAAAAGAAATCAAACCAATTTCTTTTATTTAATTGTGAATTAAGTGAATTATAGATAGATGAAAAGACAACAACAATTATTGACTAGGTTTTATCGGAAAAATATTTCTTGAAGGAAAGTTTGTTTTGGTCATAAAAAAACAGGTTTTTTCTAACTTCCCAACTCACTATGACTCCACTAGCACTACTTTCTGTTACAAAAATCCGAAAATAGTCCAAGAGCGTCCTTAAGTTTTCTACGCAAAATGAATGTAATTCGGGAAATAAACCTTCTTAATTAAAATAAGTTAAGTTTACTTTTTTTAAGACGAACGCTCGATGTCCAACCGGTATTGATGAAGAAAATACACTGAAAGAAACATACAATGTGTATTTTTAACCAAATGTTGGAAAAACAAAACTTGACATGTGTGAATCACATTTTGGATTTGGAATCTCTAGATAGATGTGAACAATTTTTTTTCAATACATTTGCTTATATTTGGCCAAATAATGACATTTTTGAAAGTTTTGGAAACTTTTAAATGACATTTACATAATGATGCGAATACGATGGAACAAATATTTTGGAACATTTTTCGGTTTCTAATGACGCGGACAAACTACAAACACTGTTACTTTAAACACTTACTGTTACTTTTAACATGTTAATAAAATATATAGCCAACAATCCTGTCTAAAATTTACTTTTAGACAATTTTCTTCTACGACTCATCTTCAATTTAATAGTAAAGAAATTCTGTCATTAAGTCTAAGAGAATAAAACCAAAAAACAAAACTTTTTGCATGTTACCCATCTATTTGCAGCGGTAATAGGATAAAACACAAAGGTTCTCAAAGCATTACTAAAAACACTAGTACACTAAATTGTCAAAAATACGAATGATTATTAAAATTATGCCACAAGGTATACAGGAGCTTTTTATTTATAAATTCAAGTAAAACGCAGTCAACAAGTTAATACCTACTTGAAAAGAATGAAGTAGAACCACTTTCAAATTGAATGAATGATTATAAAGTATTGTATTAAATTTGAACATATTTTACATTAAGAAATTACGAGGAAAAATATTTAGTACATTTTTCTGGGATTTTAAAATTATGAATCACGCTGCATTGTGACTACAGTCAAAGAAGACAAACTTGAATAAATCGTAATACAATTTCTCCCTCTGAATTTCTTTATAATTTAATGAGATTTATGCCTATAATCATATTTAATGAGAATATCCTTATTTGTGTTGCTTAGTATGTTTGAAGGTGTCTGTGTATTATCACACGACTTAAATTTAACTGATAAATTACTACATTAAAATCATTAGTATTTTGATGCGAAATAACATCGGGTATAAGCTTATTACAGAAAAAGATTTTTTCTTGAATAGTACAAATATTTGACACGCAAATCCCACACGCGCCTCATATTATACATTATATTAGTCTTTGTGGTAGTTATATGAATATACATTGTAGTTCACTTGTTGTGTAAATAATTAACCCTTTCTATTTTTTTTTCCATTCAATAATTTTAAGGTTAATAGTACCATAATGTTTATTATAGGTGATAAGTTGGAAAAATTGAAGAACAAGTCCAACATTTTTCTCACAAATTCTTTTATTCCAAATTAGGCGACGGGTTTCTGAGTAAAAAAATTTGTGAGAAAACTTATGGACCTTTTCTTGAACTATCTCGCATCTCCTCATGGATTACTAAAACAAATAATAATCTCCGCAAACCTAAATAAATCTTCCAAAACGTAAAAGAAAGGTTAGGCGTCGAATTCACTATTACTTTATTTTCGAATTTATTTTTTAAACCTGATTTACAAAATCATTTACGATTTACAAAATCATTTACGTTTTCGTTTGTCACAAATTTGGGTAGGTGTTTTGCACTCGATTTTACTAGCGAATATTTTTTTGGTTAAGCAATACTTTATTTACAAGCACTTTAAGTTCAACTATTGAACATAATAAGTTATAAATACACATAGCAAACAACATTAAACTGCAGTCACAAGATCTCCAGTAACCCACTTATCGTTACACATATACAGTGACTAGATTAATTACTGTTGTGTTTTATCAGCAATGACGTGTTTTTATTAAGCCTCTCTGCCATTTTCACAATGTACACAGCCGATAATTATTTTGACGTAAACTGTAACTAGAAAGCTCGCTTGTCTACACCAAACAGAAAGTTCATCAAGATTTTACTTTCTACATTTATTAGGAGTTAACTGTTTACTAGTTAACTTATTTTAGACTAAATATTTGTTTAAAATTGAACGTCCGTTTTTCAAAGATTAGAACATCACTATTATGATGTAATTGTGGTGTAACAAAAAGTAACTCACATAATATTTACAAAAATTCAATCGTATATATTAAACAAAAAAGAAAATGGTACTTCTCATTTTTGACCTTGAGAGAAAAAAATTACATTTCAAGCACTAAACAAAGATCATAGAAACAGAAAAATGGTCTTGGTGCGCTTTCATCACTATGTTCATAAGCTTCGTTACAATTTTATCAAGCTTCATAATTACGTTACCTTTTAATATCTCGCACGTGCTTTTTAACATACATTATTATACCTCTTACTAAAAATTATGGCTCTTCCTAAATAATAAAACGTAAGGGGAATTAACGGGTACTTACAACTATCAAACTCCTTAATAACGCTGGGAATTGACCCACCCCATCAATTACAAAACCGGCCAGACAAAAAGATAAAAGGCTGCTCAAAATTACTCCTTTATCATTTTATTGCAAAATTTTCGGCTTTGAATAAGAACGTCTATCGGAAAGCAATTATTGTATTTATATATTACCACTTACATTTTTTTTTTATAGACGTTCTTTTGAAAGCTTTATTCAAAGCCGAAAATTTGGCAATATAATAAAGAATTAAATTTAGGCAGCCTTATATCTTTTTGCCTGACCAGTTTTGTGATTGATAGGGCCCAACTCCCTTACTTCCGATTTTTACCATCTATTTTTTTGAATGAATATACAATATATGAATTTTCCTGGCAAATCAGATACGTTTTACTCTGCAATATACAGTTTTGCGCCCTTCTCAGATTTCTCTCTATAGGTTCCAAATCGCATGTCGGTGTTTTAACACATCTGCGATCTGGATGAAACGAAGGGTGTTCTGGACTTAAACGAGTGGCCTCATAATCAATACGACATACACTTATTACAATTCGAATAATCTTGAATTTAGTTTAAATTTAAGATAAATGCAATCATATAATCTGATCCTACTTGACTCTTCTTCGACGAGTTCTATACCTCTGTATCTCGGAATTCATTACAATATTGTGGACATTTTGCGCGTGTTTTATCATAGAATATTTCTGCTTGAAAGATCTGCTACAAACGGGACAAAAGAATGTAGGTTCTTTTTCGCATTCAAATTTAATATGTCTCCACAACGATCGCTTGGCTTTATACGTACGATGACATGTGTAACACGAGAATTTGTCCATGGCTGCAAATAGAATATATTAGAACATAAAATTGTAAAATACTTAGAGTGCAACATGTACTGTTATAATTCATAGTCAAAAATCGTTGACATTGCTGTATTTACGTAAGGCAAAACATTTGAAAGCTTCATTGAACACTGTATGTATTTGAATATCACTACCAAAATATTTTGAGTGAATCTGCCGTATCTCTCTTCTGATGTAGAAGAGTAATTTCTTCCATTTCAAGGGGAACGCCAGATCTATATTTTCCCGCTTACATACCTGATGTATGATACAAAAATCACAAAAATAATATATGGTAAATGTAACAACTTTATTTAAATATATGTACATATGAGACATTACTATAACAATATACACTTACATATTTATAGAAAAACACCTTTCCCGAATCAGTCAATTATCAAAAATATCTCTAGATTGCAGTAAAGTTAAACACATTCCATAGCAATATTCGTAACTGAATATCAAAGTTAGCTGCAGACGGCAGCAATTGAAAATGTCATTAATTTTATAGTTAGGTAGTTAGAAGAAGTGATTCCAATTATGAAACGTACAATAATACAACCTTATTATTCGAGTAATATTTTCATGCTGTGTAGTAATATTTACTGTATAATCTAGTACGGAATAGTAATACGTTTGTATGCATTACAGCATCAGTGGTCATGAACATAAATTATTATATACAAAATGTAAAACAATATTTAACAGAGAGAATTTTAATTGAACGATTCACTTGCAAAATCTTTCATTATACATTAATTGTCTCTTTTTGGGTTTCAGGTCGTTTAACAAAGAAAAAAACTTTTTTTCGACTGCCTTTCTTACATTTATCATTTGCTTGGTTTTATTCAACTTTCTCAAGCAATGTCTACAAAGAGGTTTTGAAATTTAATTAGTTACAATAAAGAACTTGAACGTTTTTCAATTTCATGATAATAAGAAAGTATATTAAAAACGAAGAATTTTGATATATGACAAACGAAAACATTCTCCTTTCATCATACAGATTAAACCATTTCAAACGTAGGTGGAATGAGTCCGCATTTGGTCAGCCTTTTTGTGACGTCACCGGGCCATGGTAATCAAACGCTTCAATAATTGACGCTGGTAGGAGGGTCGTTTTTGACATTAAAAGCTAATTTAACGAGGAGTGTATGGCGTTTTGTGAGTTTGGCGTAATAATAGTTACCTGCTCTGCTAACCTGCTCTGATATTTACGGCCGAAAGAAAGTAATCTGTCGGAGACCAAACGGCGTCACACCAATGACTGGTGCGATTTTCTCTTAAAGTAGTACTATTATTAGTAGTACATTTATATTTCTCTTATACATTCAATATGATAAAAATATTTTTTTTATGAAATTTAACAAAACGCAACAATGAAGTAAATGTAAGAAAAGTTAGAAAAAAGATTTTTTCTCCTCTGTTAACGACCTGAAACCAAAAGAAAGATCATGATACTATTTGAGTAATTCAACTAGGGTCCAGAAAAATAAAAACAGTAAATATCTTAATTACATCTAATACCTAAGTTTCAACTATTGCAAAAAAAAGAGAAAAGTTGAAGAGGTGGTCTGTGTACCTATTTAACTAAACAAAGCTACTCGATCACCTTGACAATGTACAAATCAATAGTAATTATAAAGAAAACGATTTCCTGTTATTACAACAGACACGAATATTAAATTAGAAAATACCTAAATGGCTCACAATATATTTTATTAATATTGTAGGATGATAATTTAGACCGGAAGACTTTCTTGACTTTTTGAATTTGCTGAATAATGTGTATTGTATACACACCAAACTGCAACCAGTATAAGTACAGTAAACGCCACAGAAGTGTTAAATAGCGACAAAGTGGTGGTAGTACAAAATCTATAATACATTTGACTTTGTGTATTTTGTATGTAATATAAATAGTAGGGTAGAGGAATGTACCATGTGAGACCATTTAGCAAATGACACGCGAGGATCAATCATCCGCAACTCAAAATGTCATTTTTAGGTAATGCCACCCGGTCAACCTGATGTTTTCAGTCAATCTGTTACAAATCGTCACAAGTCCAACTCATGGAAGCACCATGTTGCTAATGTCAAAGAAGACAATCAAAAAACGGCCTAATTTAATTTATTTAATTCAGGCACCCTGGGAACACTTTATAAAAATCATGTATAAAATTTAGTAACGATAACAATAAGGTGCGGAACACACAACCTTCTATTTCGTTCTACGAAAGTAAATACCTCGATCTCTATTACATTCTCAAATATTTAATTCGAACAAGAACCGTGCAAACGCCAGAATCTCAACGCGATCGTAAATAGCATGAAAACAGTTGACACTAAGGTAAAATATCCTAATACAAATTATTTACATGCGTATACCATCGTATTTAAAATAAGAAAGTTGCTAATCACCTCCGCTTTAATCGAAAGTGTTTCAAAGGCGAACATATTTGAAATTAATAGGTCCCATGCCGTAACTACCTATTTTAAAATTTCAGATTTCCATTAGTAATGACTTCATTAAATGCATTCCATAAATCATAATTGCTCCACATTAAGAATTTTTCCAGGCCGCAAATCACTTGGGATTCATATTTGAATGAAATGCTTGTGTGTGTGATTTCAACTACTTGTACATGCAACAGGTGGCTTATTAAAAGGGTTTTACCCGAGTTAGTCAAGGTCCACTTTTAATATTGAAAAAACAAGAATAGTGCTAAATATTTATTTATGATATGCAATATATAAACGTAGACTTCCACGGCCAGAGTCAGGTGAAACTAAACGTGTTCCGGGTTTGAACCGTGTCATGTCGTTTTGCTTAAAATAAAAACTCGACGTTTCGCCCACAATCAGTTGATATCCGTTAATTTTCGCCTCTGGCATGGTTCACATGCGAAGTTACCAACAGTGATCAACTGTTTTCTGCTCAGTTAGTTTCGCCTCTGGCATCGTTTACACGTTGAGTTACCGTGCTAACTGTTGCCTACAAGCTCTCCCTCTCTTGGAGAAGCCCCATAGGACTGTGGGCGAAACGTCGAGTTTTTATTTTAAGCAAAACGACATGACACGGGTCAAACCCGGAACACGTTTAGTTTTTCCATATGCAATATATTTAAGTTGTACTTATGCGAAGTGCGCACCACATCTTTTTGGCTGTACGTAATTAGCACTAGACAAGTCTATTTGGCTGTATGAAATAGATCAAATTCATAAAACATCAGCAAATTACAAAACAAAAAGAAAGCGTCCTAGGGGGTCACAACATTTTGTTAGTATTGCGGCGGTCAACGCGTTCAAAATGTTGTTGAATTATGTCTAGAAAATTGACAAACGAGCAGAATTTTGAACACTACTTATTTCATTATATCTGAACTTTGCTTAAAAGGATTCATTAAAAATGTAATCTAGATTATTTGCCATTGCCATTATAATCGACTGGTTTGTCCCTTCCTTATGAAGAAGAAAACAGAAATATTGTTTCTAACTGAGTCATCATATTGTTTACACCAAGGTAAAGTTTCTGGGAACATTTAGAACTCCGTCAGCATCATTAATTATACATTATGCATGTTCTTTTCGAACGAACAAGAAAACTGAACTTCTTTATAAATTAAAATACGCTGAATAGATTGTGATGGCCGATGTACATTACGTTATATTTGCTATCATCCAGCAAGCAGACATGATTCAGTGAAACCCGTCATTTCAGTGTGTGTGTCATATGTAATTCACCGAAATTTGCGGCTTGCTGAAATCCGTAGATAACAGGTCTATTATTAAGTATAAAAAAACGATTTACAAACTAAGACAACAGAAAGCAATAATAACAATGACGTATGCTAATGGTGTATTAAACACCTAAGAATAACAACAAAAAAAGAATAATCTATAACCTAACAAACGGCAAAGATGCGTTGCCTACAAAGCTCTCTTGTATTATACAGAAATTGATTAAATCATTCTGTGTGATTCTTCTTTTAGTTTTACCGATTCTCGTGGTTTAACTACGTATGCCATATTGTGCACCGCTCTAACATGCTGTAACATTCTACAATTTATTTTCGCCCTATATCCGCAATGGGCAAACGGGCATGATATCTGAGGTTCCTTTTGACATTCATACCTCAAATGGCGCTTCATTGAACTGAATACTTTGTAACTCCTGTCACACCTTTGACAAATGTACAAATCATCAATTTTCTTATATCCAGTTAGTCTGGGTTTATCTATTCGTCCACATTCATATTTCATATGTCTGACAAGAGACCCTCGTATCTTGTAAGATCGGTCACAATGTGGGCAAGGAAATTTCTCCTCTGTTTGTCCTAGAAAAATATTTTCGTTAATTTCTACAACATTGCATAAATAACCAAATTGTACTTTTTTATGGGAAAAAAAAAGATAAGGCCCACAGAATAGTAAAAAATACAATTATGATTGTTACTATTTACGATAGTTGATACACATACGTATGTATATAAAACTACAAAGTAATGAATTGCATGTTTTGTACAGTACATGATATTTTATTAGCTTATACAGTACAATTTTAAGTATCTGCACAATTTACAATTTTCAATAAAAAGCCCGTAGTGTCGACCTGTGTGGTATTATAAGAGGTAAATGTACTAACAACTTCAGATCTACAAGCATTCATGAGGAGAATAATGCTGTAGGGTGAAGCTGCTTTAGGCTAGAATTGTTCATAAATAGTGATCAGCACATTGTTCTGTTAATATTAATGTTACCCTCACCGTGGAGATCACGTTTATTATTAGAGATAGAGGGTAGGTTTAAATTTGGCAAGGTTACTAAATTTTGTGTTTCCCAGATTAAAAAAAGGCTCGTTTTCTTCTTTTACCTCTAGCACCTTTATTTGGCCTTGTAGAAAAAAAAAAAACTAAAAACACAAAAGGTATAACTGAAATTTATTAACTTTCTTTTTTATTGGTGTCATGTAGTATTTTGACACTGCCTGAAAGTCTTTTCCTTCTAATTTCAGCCATGAATAACACTAACAACAGTTTTTGATACTTTGTTTTAATTAAGGAAAAATACATTTTTAGAATAAATAAGGTAGATAACCATGGAATTCCAAACTGGCAAATATTTCAATGGTCACATATTTTATACTTTAATTTAAGAATTATGATGACGTACAACAATCACAGTTTTCTTAATTCGTTCTTGTTTTTACAAAAAATTGACTACGAAAAAGCACAAGATTGTATCGTATAACGTCTGCTTCCTAGAAAGAGCTCGTTAGCATGAAACCTAACCCATAACACTTGCCAATCTGTCAAATCTCCATTTTCAAATTGTCCTCGTTAGTTATTATTATTTAATCCCGAGTTTTTCCTATCGTTGATCTTCATCTTCGTTATTTTCCTTTATTTTTGCTTGTTTTGTTAATTGTTGGAATTAATTAATTATAGTAAGTTCGTTCAAATTTGTTAGTTGTTAGTAGATAATGTGTCAATTATTCAGATTTTTTATGTTGTTGTTAGAATGCCCTTAATACGAACTATGCAGGATAAAGATGAGGTCATTTCAATATTTGGTACATGAGCTATATACATTTTATTGAAGTAAGTAATCTTTCTTAGCCATTCTTTTGTATTTATTTGGAGAAGTTTTCTTGAATCCAGCGACTCTAAACTAATCTTTTTTAAAAATATTTGTTCGATTTCTTACGTTACATCACTAACATTATAAAAGCACTTTTTAAAATTTCCAAAATATACCCCTTTCGTTATGTTTGCCGAAAACTGCAAACAAAAAAAAAGCAAAAAACAAAAATATTTGTCGAAAGGTTAAAAAAACGTTTTTCTTTATAAAAGCGTTAAAACAACTACCTTAAACTCGCCAGAATCAAGAAAAGTTCTGCAAATAAAATGATATATTTTATTTTGTCTACCCTGCAAGCTATTTATTTAAAACAAATCTCAGATATTTATTACTTTCATAAAATACCTAAAAAAAAGCACAGAGACTACAAAAACCAGACAAATTAAAAAAACAACGTGTTATAGGCGCCTTTAAAAGCATTTTTATCAGAATATCTACTTGTTTTTAAAAATATTAAACGTGGATTGATCCTTTAACATAATTTTGACAGCAGGGTTTTTAAGAAGAATTTTCAAATATTAAGTAAAGTGAAAACGAGGAAACAAACAAAAACAAAAAGAGGATGATAAGATTGCTTGAAAAGTTGGAAAGAAATGAAACGTAGCAATGAAATACATGCAATGAGAGAAAAAAACAGGTTTTCATTTTCCTTTGTTAATAACCTAAAGCCTAAAAACAAACTTAATATTTTAGTAATCAAACCAAGCTCACGAAAAAGAAAAGCTAAATAACAAAATCAATTTAAATATTTCAACCTTATTAGTTTTTTAATGTGCAAGTTTCCGAACATGCATATGCATGATAGTATTCACGGTATGGTTTGTAAATTTTAATTCCGGCAAATGCATCAAAAGTCATGTTTAGCTATTCTCTTCTTCCTCGCCTACTAATTTCACACAAAATTCGGATAAAACTATTCTTCAATTTAAAAAAAACATATAATTTGGGATTACTAACTTATTCCATGTTTTATTTTTTTTTAATTATTTATATCTACATTATGTTGCAACCTGCAACTTTAACTAGATTTGTAGTCTCATTGATGTTAAAAAACAAAATGCATACATTCAATATCAGCATTTGTACATATCACTTATTAAAAAAAAACGCAATATAGACACCATTAGAGTACATAACTAAAAATACACCAGAACTCTGTATTATGTGAAGCATACGTATATTTATTGACAATAAACAACTAAGTATTTTTTTTTTAATACTTAGAAGGTTAGAAATTGTGTTAGGATAACATAATGCAAACAAAAACTAGGTCATGACAGTTGCATTTGAATGACGACATACCATTTATACAATACGTACCCGAATTTAAAATTTACTTAATCCAACTTAACGCATATTTAACTCTGTATTTGAGGGACACTGAAAGCGTAACACACGTATGAAAAAGCCATCCGCAGTTGATTCAATCTTCACCTCAGACATAACAGGATAAACAAAAGTACGTCGATATGCAGTTTTATTATATATATTAATATACTATATATTACATCTTATTATACGAATATAGCTTTGTTTCACTGAAAAACTATCGCGTAGTAAGGTCTTAAAGCCTGTTATGTGCAGCTCAATTGCACTTCCAGTATAACCGGTAGTGACGTCAACTATCTTAGCATAACTAGAATATCCTGAATATGTTTGAAGTTTGAAAATACTTTATAAAGGTGAATCCGCCGTTACATATGCCACCATACTTTAGCTTAAAAAATATCACACTATGCAACAATAAAGGTTTTGGTAATTTGTTTTTATTGTTTTGCCAAGTTGACTACGAGAAAACCCAAAATGGTCTCCTGTGTCGCCAGGTTGATCTAAGTAACTTGTTGCTAAGAAACGTTTTCGTAACAACTACTAACCTGTCAAATCCCAATTCTAAAACCCTGCATTTCTCATATTTTCGTTCTTTGATCTAGGTGTTATTTTCTGGTATTGTTGCCTATTTTGTTGATCGTTGTTATTCCTGCACTTTACCGAACTTTGTCGAATTAACAATTATGATAGGATTATTTAAATTTACCAATTTTTAGTAGACCAATATACCCGCTTTTTAGGCTTTCTACATGTTACCTTTAGGATTGCTTTGGCACAAAAAATGCAAAATTGCTGAGTTAAATCTGGCAACAATTCCCATCTTATTTATCTTTGTACAAGAAATTATCCAATAATCTTATTGTATCCTATCACAGCAGTCCGCAATGCTTCATTTATGCTACCTATTCCGTTTAAGTGCAAAGTTCAATTATTTCCGGTTCTACAAGTGTATTCTACTTTATAGTAATTTTTGTCAGGTTTGTAGAATTTTAAAATTACATAGGATTTATCTTACATAACAACATAAAAGTCTGAAAAATAAGCATATTGTCAGTAAAGTAACAAATTTAGACCAGCGTACCATAATTAACTTGCAACAAAGTTTGATACAGTGCGGATACTACGAATCTCACTATATACAATTTTGTACAAAAATAAAACAGATAGTAAAAATAAAGAGACGATTTACGAAGAAAATTAAAATGAAACTAAAGCAATAATTAAATCCCGTTTCATGTAACGCAAAAGACAGCATTGTAGCTCCAAAAAACAATGCAACACGTCAAGAACTTCCATTTCCACAGATTTAGTTTAAGTTCATTTCGTTTCATTTGACGTTGTACCTATGTAAGATTCACAAAATATTCTAAATAATGTGACTGCAATATACATAGATAATACTGTACTGCTCAAGCCGCTACGTAAATAGTGTCGGACGTATGTACATACAAACTGTAAACTAACCGTCATTCAAATCGGATCAAATGTTAGCGGCTGCCTTGGTTTTGCTGCAAACAATAACTTGTGCACTGTCCTAACATGTTCAAGCATCCTACAATTAATTTTAGCTTTATAACTACACTCTTTAAACGGACAAGAAATTGATGGTTTCTTTTCACATTCGTAGCGCAAATGACGTTTTAACGTTCCAAAAGATTGATATGTCCTGCTACACCTTTGACATACAAACTGGTTTCCAATCCGACTATATCCTGATACAATATCCTTTTGCTTACGTCCACAATCATATTTGACATGTCTCATAAGAGAACCTCGACTTCTGTAGGTTTTACTACAGCTTCGACACGGATATATGTCAATTTCCTTTCCTAAAATATGAATTTATCATTAGAATATAAATACCAGCATATTAAATCAAGAGAAAATTTTATACACATTAAATTATTTAAATTGAATACAACACTCAATTTTCTTTTAAATTATATGCTAATATAATAAAAGCAAATTTTACTACACACTTCAAAATTAGCATAATGTTACCATTTTCAGGATTTACTAAGCAGAATCTTCCCATTTCTCCTTAAGTAGCTTATTTAATAACTTCGAGTGAAGCTCCTTCGTCTTGTGATACTTATCGATCGACATAATTTATATGGTACAACCAAAGAGCAAAAGAAAAAATGACTTTCGTCTGTGTACGAATTAGAGGCGACGTTTTAGAGGCTAGGATTAACGAACGATGTGCATATTTCGATGGCTGTTTTAAAATCTGGTACACCTATATATCTCAATAATTTTTTGGGTTGGTAATTAGGGCGTAATTTTCGAAAAAAAAACAATTTTGAAGGGACACACTTCACTCTGTTTTCGGCTGGAATAGAAAACTACTTTTCACGCACTCCACGTATCTACCAAATAAATAATATAAATTAATAAAAAAAAAACCAAACGTAATATAAAATTTATTCAACACAATTCTACAAAAACTGATGTAAAATAATAATTTTAAACAATAAAAAATTATAAAACTCGCGTGAAGTTTGAAAATTCGTCTCAGCTAAAAGTAGTTGTACAAAATTGTGAATCAAAATAGAAGTTATAAACTTGCATAGAGCGGATAAGATGCTGCAAGTTAGTGTTCAATATATGTAAAAGAACATACAAAAAAGCAAATTAGGTGAACTATTTGCAATTATGTCTACTACAGCGTTGTTTTTGCAGTAATAAGTTGGCGCCCAATAAACGAAATGAATCAAAAGAAAGTACAAAAGGACTTGATACACGGAACATTTCTCAGAGTTTTAGACATTTGCAACTGAAGAACGAGTGTTTTAGAAAATATTGTTTAGTAAGCAAAAACAGAATTTCTTTGTTTCACTTTAAATAAACTTAAGTTTCTTGAATTACCCTTGGCGAATGTTTATTCTATAGAAACTGCGGAAATGAACTACATATAATAAGTAGAATGTAAACTATAACGATAAGTATCTTAGTTAGTTAGGCAGTTTGTACAGGTGTCTGTCCATTAATGCAGATTGACTCCATGCATGAAGATTACATCCATACGTCAGGCTATAGTCCTTTACGTGCATAGCTATCCATTCTAACAGGTGCAGTTACATTCGTATACATGGCGGCAATCATACGATTAACAGCTTAAAATTTTTTACTACGACTCTATGCTAAACGTTAAATCGATTCTACTGTTGTTTCATACATCAAAATAGCTTTGGCATCTAATAATACCTATTACTTCGAGCAGGTATTGATTAACATGGGAATTAGAAGAGATGAAATGTTGAAGGCGTTGTTGAAATCATGATAACCAATTAATTCCTGGATTCATGGCAATTGAAGATATGTTTAAGCGTCCCACCAAATTTGAAATATCCAAATATAAACAAAAAACATATCTAAAAGTGAAAACATAAAAACCACTTGGTAACGGACCCTTACAACTAGTTCTTTGAAAAATTAACATGTAAGATTAAAAGATTTGTAATGCACTGCAAATATATGTTGCCGCAAGCTGGAATTTTGTGTATATGCCTTTTTGCAAATTTGGCAAATAAAATGAGCAATCCCGTCACATTCGTATTTTTTATGACGTATCAGGTTAGGTTTGTGTTTGTAGGATTTACCACACTTTGCGCACTTATGCGGTCTTAAATCTTGTGTAGACAATACAATTGCTGAAACAGAAAGAAATTTAAAAAATAATAACGTTCTCCCGTTTAATGTCAAAATGAGCAGCCCAACGATCACAAATTAAAGCAGATATGCAACGCAGACTGTACTTAACATGCACACTTAACACAAACGTAAAGTAATGCTATATATTATGACAGTAAATAATAGCAGAAAAAACGCATATTGTTGTCTGATATTTATTTATTAATAGTACTTAACATGTGTATAGTAAAAAGATTATAAAATATTATCGATAGATGTGTTTTTCGTATGAAGGTGTAACATGTGGCGTTCGACGCTACTTTTTTGCGAAAAACCTCGACTGCAAACGGGACAAAAATAATGTTGATTACCCCCGCATTCATGTCTCCTATGACGTCTTAAATTAGATGCGTACTTGTAAGATTTATTGCAGCTATTGCATATGTGTAGTTTTCCTAAAATAATTAATCGAGTTACAATAAATACCTCAATTGTTAAAATATACTAAGCATGGGTATCATTTGCTTCATAATTGCCGCTAAACATTATTTTCACACGTGCCCATAATGGATTAAAAGAATCTGGAAGTGCACGGTACTAGTGAATTGTCCACATTGCGTTGCTTTTTATACACTATACTGTAGATGTAATAGAGTTGAAAAAAGTTATCACAATTCTAGATACAAACATAAATTAATTGTCTAATTTCTGGGTATAAAGTCCCCCACATGTAGAACAGCACACATACACCATCAAACCATTAATATGCACGACTTTGTTAACGATATCAGCAGTAAGTACTACATCAAATGGTCAAGTCCATTTATTTAGAAAAATAAAATACTCTACATCATGTTCTTCCTACAACAGTTAAAGTGAAATAAGTAATAAATAAGAAATCGATTAAGCATTCTTTCCGTCTTTAAACTAAAATGTCCTCTTCGTTTAGGCACGGAAAGCATGCTTTATAAATTGATAAGTAACGTAAAAGAAATAATCAAACATATACTAATAAAAATAATAAAACAGTAAAAAAAATTAGAGGTACTTGGAATTTTGATCATAGGCAGGGTTCGGAACCAAAAAAACGGACTACTTTGCAAATGCGCAGATTTCCAATTTTAAAATATTAGGATCTACCCATCCAATATTCCGAGCACTGGCTGTGAACTATACAAGAACACATACAATTTCGTAACATTTCATTCAATGCATTAAGAATTTAAATTATTATTAACTAATACAGTTAAATTAAATTAACAGTGTTTTAATTACTGTGCTAAAGATTTTATGAGCTTTATGCAAGCTTAGTCACAAATGGGCAAAACAAGTTTCTTTTTTACCACAAGCAATGTAATCATCCCAAACAACAAAAACGCACGGCAAAACACATAAGAAAGGATCATCGCAGATATTCCACTTACTTGTAGAATGAGGTGTTTTGTTAATTTTTATTTTTTGTCTACTATACAGAATGCTCATTGATAACAATTCTTAACAACGTAAAAATAGTATCCTTTTCTTAACTTTCCTTAACATGTTTAATGTTTTGAAATCTGTAAAAAAATCGATCAATCATATATACATGGTGAGTCATTTCCGCGGACTCGAAAGATTGTGTTTCTTTGAAAGGACAATTTTCAAAATGATTGTAGGTTTTTAACTCTGTAGCTATCCAAAGTTCTAAATTTTTAAAAGCGACATGCTATATGTTACTGCGAGTGTAGAATATAAAAAGCTACTATTGTGCGCTTCAAAAACCTTAGAGTTTCTTTCAAGAAGTCAACATTTCCAGACATCTTTATTTCTGGATGTCCAAACAATTTCTGATATTTACTTGGTTATAGTACAGGAAATATTTCCGCTACATTCTCCAATTATCCATCCTCGTTAAACAAAACCACATCAGTGACTCCAACCACCCAACGTCGAGGCGGTGGACCACCCTTGCCAGCAGACGACTATCAAAGACGCTAGCAGGCCGCCATGATCGATTCTCACAGAAATCCAAGAGAATTAGCATTTCCAGATCAGAATTTCTTACGAACAACGGAGCCTTCGTTATTAATCGCATCACTTTTTCTTCAGGTAGCTAGAAGCCACCATTGCCTATGTGTGCTAGCTCTTGCTACAGCAGCGGCAGCAGTGTATCTTTTGCATTGGCAAATTTCTTCTATGTAAATCTCCGATTGAGAATATCCTTAAATATGCACTTCAAACGCTGGCCTCCGATCCAGAATTCCGGTGGAAGTTTTCTAACTCTTGTATAGCACACACAATCCAACATAACGTTGAGCGCAGACTGGAATCTTCTCACTATCACATCTTCCCTATCCCTATTTGCACAGTATTAGAATGTCATCAGCGATGACCGACAATACCTGTAGGTTTCAATACAATTTGAAGCTTCAATCATCTGATCTTGGTTACGTCCTGTTTAATATCCGCGCAGGCCACAGGACTACAATTAAAGGTTAAAACATGCCCACAATCAGACCTCATATCAAGAAAAGAACCGTTTTGAAAAATCTCCATTCACAAAGGCACAATCTACCGAGCCCACTGAGGTAACTCACCCTGCATATTAGCGAAATTTGTTCTGCCCAAATAATTAATTCTAAATAAGAAATAGTAACTAAAGCAAAAATACATACGTACAAACGTTTGACGTATGAACTTATGTAAAACCTGTGCGATTCGTACTTTTTGAGACTTAGTAAATTACCATAGGCTAAAATTTTAGGGTCTAAATATCCAGTTAAAAAATATGGTTAAATTTCGCTAACAAAAAGGAAAGTAGCTGCGCTAAATATGATGTTTTCGTAGTATGTGTTTCAATACTGTAGCTTTCTGGGTAAACCCTTGTAGGCAAATATGACATCTAAAAAGCTTCCTGTTATTGCATTCATATTTAATATGACGATTCAAGGACGTTTTATATTTATACGTTCTATTGCAGACGTTACATTGGAGGGGTTCCAATAAATCTGAAAAGATAAATCGAATTAGAAAATGCAATCTATAAAATCTTCAAAACATTTTACATACCTTAATATCATCAATACTGTATCTCACTCTACATTATTTGGGCAGTGGATATGAGCAACTACAATTTCTTGCAGAACTCCTTCTATTTGAAAAAGCAGCTTTGATGCTTTACAATTAAAATTATTTGTAAGTCATTGCGGTCTACGCCAGATGGTGACATTTTTATAACAACTTCATAAACAGTAAAAATATTGTGAAATATCTATTGTAAGTAATCGTTGCGCGATTTATTTGTGGTTTCGAATCGCAGAATCAATTACAGAAGACTCAGATAGGATTCACGTAAGCCACTGTGAAATTAGCGTACAGATTAGTACGCAATTAGGGCGAAATATGGCACCTGGAAAACTGACGGCAATAATTTGCTTTATCATAAATCATAAATCAGAACCGGACACTTTAGACCATAGGGACGTAGAAGTAAACACCAACTCATCCCCTCTTTCATGTAGGTAGACGGTGTGTATATATGGTTAGGATAGCGTATTGTCTCCTTCTCGCCCGCCACTTGCGCCACCAACCGAAAAGGAACGTAATGAGGTATTGTGAGAGTTGAAGATCTAAAAAGGCCTATGTCTAGTCATAAATACTGTCAGGCACTTTTTAGGCTTTCGACTCCTACCACATACTATCACATTTACCAGTAACTGTTAAGTAATTGTCAAGCAGTGCGATCTTTCAAGTAAAGATTATAGAGTGAATTGTATGGTACAGTAATGTAAAACTTTAACCCAATATATGCAGTTTAAAGAAAGGATCGTTATTATCTTGAGAACTATTAAAAATAGGTATATGCAACCCTCATATGAAAATCTGGAATTTCTTTCCAAGCCAATAGTGCAGTTAAAGTCACCACGGTCCATTTGAAAAAGAGATTTTTTTTCAATCCGAAAGTATCTCTATTTGGAAGCAGGCCTATACAAAATCTATTAACGATAATGATAAGGCGTGACCTACCATTTCGTTCCCAGAGGAAGCTACCTTTTATTGCATTCTTAAATATTTAATTTCAACAAGAGCGGTGCAAATGCCGTGATAGTGATATCCAATATGTATTGTGCAATTTTTACACAACACTTTAACTCTTACACTAATTTCTCATTACCTTAATCATAGAATACCTTAGAATCAAGAAGCCTTCTTTGAATATATGCATACAGAAAACAGTGTAAGCTGCAATAAATATACAAAATTTGTTCCCAAGAGAATGTTTACAAATTAGTGATTGTTGATACAACAATGAAGAAAATGTATTATTGACATACGTTGACTGTGACACAAACTGATTTCCTACCTTTATCTAAAACTGTTATCTATTATATCACGTGATAAAGCGAGTTTATAACAAAATTTTTCAACTCAAGCTCTTCAATAAGCAAAAGAAAGACGTAGGTATGTCAAACAATAGAGAAATCCTTGTTGTGCACTTCTGGTACACCTACCTAGTATATAAAGGAAGAATGTTGAATGAAATGGGAAATACTGGATTACTAAACAATAATCTAATTAAGCAATCGATTAAACGGCAACTCGTGTGGAAGATTATTTATTAATAGCCTCTATAAGAGTGTACACTGTACAAGTGAGTGATTAAATTATTTCTTGTTTGCAAATTGTTTCCGCATAAATGACACACCGTTGTTAAGAAAAACATATCTCTGATGTGCCTTTTCAAATTGCGACTATTTTTGTACACCCTCGTTGGACTAGTAGGACAAAAATACCTTCCTTCTTTTGTTATACAATGTTTGTAATCAATATATCTAGGTATGCCATCTTTATCAGAAGGGTATTGACCCAAAGTATATTCTGCAAAAGATTTAAACTGTTAATAAACACAACACTTGAAAAAATTGAAGTCTTAAAGACTACACTGCTACGATAAATTATCAAGCAATTTCTATGTGGCAACAAGATAATGAGAAGTGTTTAAAGTTAGTAAATTGTACGTATTGTATTTACACGGTTAAAACTAAGCGTGTTTCGGATTTGGATCGTGCCATTTTTTCTTAAACGAAAACTCGACGTTTCGCCCACAATCATATGGGGCTTCTTCAAGAGAGGGCAAGGTGATAGGCAACAGTTAACGCGGTAACTCAACGTGTAAACCACCCCAGAGGTGAAACCAACTGAACGGAAACCAGTTCATCACGGTAACCCAGGGTGCGAACCATGCCAAAGGCGAAAATCAACTGCTAGAAGTTGATTTTCACTAACTGTTACCTACCACTTTTCATCTGCTGAAGATGATTGCGGGCGAAACGTCGAGTTTTCGTTTAACAAAAAACGGAATTACACGGTCCAAACCCAAAACACGTTTAGTTTTAACTGACTCTAGCCGTGAAAGCCTACGTTTTTATATTAATACAGATTCAGAAGATGGTTACACGCCTAACACATCCTGAAACACAATAAATGCATCCTATATTAGTTAATCTATTTTAAATCACTTAGCAGAATTCTTAAGTACATAATATAAAATTAAATAAACTAGTCACTTAATAGAAAAATAATTTATTGTAAGATTTTTGTTGTTGTGCAACATTAACATTATATATATATATATTCATTAAAATAAAATTAATTTCAGTAGAAAAAATACATGTCTTAGGTTAGTTACCCAAATAAAAACTTCTTAGCAAACACATCAATGAACGTGAATGCAAATTATTTTTTTTATCAACTCAAATGTTTCAGTTTGATATGGCTGGATAAGACATATTTGTGTTTTGTGCAATAGTGACAATACGGACACTGAAATTGAGGATCAACACCACAGACATATTTAATATGCCTCTGCAAGTTGTCGTTACGTGTAAAACATTTAAAGCATCTTGGACACATGTTGGATGTATCTTCTTTTGTGTCAGTTTTTGATTTCGTCACTAAGTCTATGTACAGAAAATCTGAAACAAAATAAAGATCACGTAAAATGAATATCCGGAATATAAATGTAGACTTGCTATACAAACGAAAGATGTTATTTAAAGAATTATCGAAACCATTACCACTGTTATTACAAATATTCCGTACACCTGTACCTGCAACCAAATCACCCCTCTCATTACAAAATATGTATAAGTATTCTTACTGGTTAGCGCCCTTATAAAGTCTAAGTAACTGCAGCAATAAATACATGGTTTTAATAACAAAATAAAAAATGAGAATATCATTCACTTTACCACTAACACACACTATCAAAAGGCTAAGTCGAACAGCAAATTTTATTTAGTATTTCCAGACAATTATTAGTAATCTTATTTGATTGTGAATCAATATATTCTTGTAATTTGTACAGTGTGTTAAAAAAAAAGAAAGGAAAATAGAAGAGAAACATTTGGACAGTAATCATAATTGGAAAAAAAAATGCTGTTGAGTATTTTCACTTCATATATGCAATTATCTCAAAGATTTTGATCAACTTCGGAACAATTTGTACAAAACAAAAAATTAACATTGAAATTTGTAAAATCGATGATGGCCCTTGAGAATTTAAATCCAATCAGCTAAAACATTGTAAGATATATGTTCATGTTTTTGTCATTGTTGAAAATAAGCCCATATACCTAGGACGTAGATGCAGTTTAGATAAAAGTTAAACAAGAAATTTTTTGCTGTACACGATACAAGTTTACTCTTACAAATGGCATTCTTGAACGCCAGTCTTCACTCCAAAGTAAACTTTTTTCAAAATTTGCTATATTCATCTAGCTTAATTTTTGGAATACGTAATTGAGTATATTTAAGATATTTGCCAAATATCCATATTTCTTTAACACCCAGTATCCTAAACGTCTTGTATACTAGAATAGTGAGTTAATGTAAGTCTGAGTTAAACAAACTAGAGAACAATAGACCTTTGCATGGTCTAGAACAGAATTAACCGGAGAACTGTCATGCGGGGGCTGTAAACGAGACAACAGAACACTTTCTCTGAGAGCGTCCACCGCTTGCATTAATTAGAAGCGTTGAAGATAACATGCCTATTATGATCTAAATGTTGTGAGATTACCCTTCCATTGTCCATATTCATAACAATACCAGAGAGGTGTGATTTTGTTCGAGCAAACGAGTCTTTAGCAGGATATCGAAATTGTCTTTATATTAATCAGTTTTTTATGAATTACTTTCAGTTGTAAGCATCGGGAATTCTACAATTACTTGCTTGAAAATGTAACTTATTTTCTGTTAGAACAGCTCGGAAAAAAAATTACATTTATTGGTATTAAGACCCATTACGAAAAGCAATTACGTGATTGATCAACAAACTGAATAACAGGAGGTAGATTTAATGGAAATACATTTTTTACGAAATATCTTAAACAGGCAAGTGAATATAAACATTATGTTAACACATCCACCGTGTTTAGTAGACAGTGTGTATATTTTATTCATTCACTATATTCTAACTTAAAACTGGACACAGTTGTCCTCCGAAGCATTTGCAAAGAGTAGCCGGTTCACTTCTTTTTATGACAATAAAACCATAACTGCTGTAAGTCATATTTTATTTTCTTGTCTTCGTTTTAAGCTTCACAAAAATGCAATAGTACAGAGAGTATTCTGCGTTTTCCATAAACACAGCTGCTTTTAACCAGCCCTGAATAATAAAGAAGTGTGTGACATTACAATTCTTAATAGGGAATTAAATTAAATTGTGATTGCATATCTTGTATTATCCCACATTTTCTCTCTTTACCTGTATACAGGTATCTCACCGGGAACTGCATCGATTGATATATGAAAGGATATGGAAAATTGTGAAAACCTGGCAGTATATTACAGCCGATATGAACTATTGAACTGCAATATTGTTAGTATTTTGACACTTCCAGTTATACTGAAAATACTCGTCAACTTTGTTACTTTAAATAGTTTATTTGATAAAACAACTATGTTGCTATTTCTAACCATATTTGAAATATTTTTAAAACATTTTTGTCAGATGAACAAGTTTTATAACCGTGAAAGTGTAACTTTGAAAATTGAAAATTCGCAGAACTGTTGTGACCAAACAATTATGCTTTCAAATGGAAAAAATGTCGACACTGTTTTTTTTGTAAAACAACCTATTTTTCTGTAACTTATCAAATTACAAAGAAACTATGTGCATACTTTATAATTAATGAATTATTTATTTGCCGTTTAAAACTTCTTCACAGAAATGAAATGCCAACACATCATCATTTCTTACTGCGCAAAATCGTTGAATTGCCAGCTCTCCTGGAAATTTTGCTCTTTAAATACGCGAGGATTCAAGTCGCCCCAATACTGAGAATTGTGCCGGTTAAACACACCATTTCTTGTAAATTTGGTCTCATTATTGTTATTATTATTATTATTCTCTCCAGATAATATTGTCCTGACATAATTCGTTCTCTCGAGACCATGTTAAAATAAATTCACAAAAGCTCACCCTTCTTGAGAAATCAATTTGTTTTAGTTACTGACCCATGGAAAACTGATATGAGCGAAACTTACGTTTTATGTATTGACCACCTAGATAACCGATTTCAACGCAGTTTGTTTTCAAGACATTGCTGGATATGCTATGTAGTATCCTAAAATGACTGTTTCCATCATCAACAATAAGTTTATTATTTGAACTTTTGTCTTGACGGATCCGAAGTTTCCAAAATACATTATTCGTTCAGCTGTGTTTGGTAGCAGTCTCTGTTTTTGTGGATATCGAGCGGCAAAATAATAAATAAAATTAAACTGAGTTCGTATAATTTAAACGTCCGAGTGACATTTTATTAATGCTGGATTGTTTTCTAATGGTATAACTATCTTAAATATACCAAAGTTAGTCAATATTTTAAAAAACTACGTAAGCTACGTTCTTACTCCGTACGGCCATAGGCAAGAAATTGTGTTGGAATACGTATTTTCCGAAATGTTTTGAAAAGTATCAATTTTAGATAGGCAATAAATGCGACAATTTTGTTGTATGTTTGCAAACGCAATTTGATAAAACAAAGAAAATAGGTTGTTGTATTAAATAAAATTAAGTTTTGGCACTCGTAACTGTCGGACACGCTGTATGTTCTCAAAAAAAATTGTTCGCATTCTAATATCATCTTATATGGTCAACAGCTCTGCAAAATTTCAGTTTTCTACGTTAAACACATTCATAATCATATAAGTTCACATCAACTCGTGTACCTCTCAAAAATATTCGAAAAATTCAAATATTTCATATATGGCTAGAAATAGCAAAACAGTTGTTTTATCAAACGATATAGAATGTTCTATTTAAAATAAGAAAGTTAACAGTTATTTCCGGTGTAACTAGAAGAATCAGGTTATTAAAAACATGTTAGTTCAATAGTACATATAGGCTATACATTAGTATATTACCAAATTTTCAAAATTTTCCGATGGATATTACTTCATATACCGATATTTAGTAACATTTAAGTAGCAATATTTCCCAATTTTTTCAAAATCTTTGACTTAAGGGAGCCGAGTACGTTTTATCATAGTTTTCAGACACTATTTCGTCTTTTCAACAATAAATCCTAATTCGAAGAGCGAACTAAGAAATTGCTTCGCCCGAACAGATATTTGCCACTGGTACGTTCCGAATATATTTTGCTGGTAATTTATAAAACTGTTATTAAACATTTTGTATAAATCAAACATGCATAGCACAACATTGTTTTCTTTATGTATGTGCTGGCCCAACGGGATGCATATGTTAATCAGCCTGCCATAATCGCAGAAGCCTAGTTGTCCATCCTTATTTTATTATCACCCTCTGGTCGCAGAAGGAGAAGCACGCTTTTTCTCAATATTGCGAATTTTGACACGAAATTCTATTGTTCTCGCCAGAAAACTTACTACTTGGAAGGTGTCACAAGATTTAATTAAAATCCTTTACAGATACTTTTATGACGCATCATATTAAATTTGTGTTTAAATTTCTTCCCACAGGTAGCGCACTGGTGCTTTGGCTCAATATTACATTCATGATCCAAATGTCTTTTTAAGGTTTTGCATAGTGCGTAAGCTTTTTCACAATATGGACAGGCAAATGGTCTGGCTGGCTCATATCCACCCCTGCGATACGCTAAAAAGAAAGTAAAAAGTGACTCTTTCAGAAACAATCACACAAATTTGCTTAATAATTATACAGACACTATAAGGTGCCGATAATCTTCTGGAGATAATAATTTAAAAAATAAAAAGGATTCCAACGTTCGTATACGCTTTCCCACTAAATCGAAATTACAAACGCTATTTCTTGTTCTCTTCGTAAGATTTATTTACATAAAATTCACACAACACTCTTTATACAAAATGTCTTTTTTTGCACATTGCATCATGTTTCTTCAAAACATGAAGGTGTCTGAATGGTTTGCAGCAATATTGACATTTGAATTTTGGTTCCACATCACATTCGTATATCATGTGTCTGTTCAAATGTGCTTTCCAAATGTAAGACCTTCCACACTTCATACATGGAAATCGTCGCCTATCCCCGTCATAAATGACCATTCCTAAAACCATAACGCTTTTGTATTACATTTATTTAAATTCACGTTACTATTTTTAATGCACCACAAATGACTGTAATTTAAACATAAACCTTTAATTCTCTAGCGAAGTTCGAGGAAAGCACCCATACCACATGTACTACAGCTTTTAATTTAATATTAGCATAAGAGAGGTGATTTTAAATATCTCTCATAAAGTATCTATTGCACAAAAGTCTCATACATAAGTATCACTTCACAGTACTTCCGATCATTAATCGATTCTTTTATCCATATAACGCATCTTTGAACAAATTTGTCATTTCAAAAACCTTTGCATCCACAATTCCATCGCTTGTTTTATAATGGCCTTTTTTTTCAATACTCACATTAAACGTGTGGTAACTTCAATGTTTTTCACATTTTACAACTCAAAATGAGTAAAATTTGAATCCGTAGCTACTAGTCACACGTACTTAAATTAACTGCTACTAAAAAATACTGTCCTTACTAAAGTGAATACTTAAACTTTCGTTAGAAAATCGTTCAATTAAAAAGCTAAGAAGACAAACTAAATGGGACAAATTCTCTAGGTAATAGAGATTGCAATCGCAAAATTAAAAGGAACAAATTGTGAAGCACAGTAAATTGTCAATACGAAAAGAGGATTGACTTGTATAGAAAAATTCTTGAAAAATAACATGCACTTAACATTAAAGCAGCTAGTTTACCAATTTTACATACGCACATTATTGCATTGATAATAGTGGAAATGGCGACAGTGCCCGCTTGATTTTCGCCTGTATACGTAAATCAACTGCATACTATAGCTACTTCTGTTATTGCTGATACTACAGCGGACGTTAAATTAGCAAAACGGGACTTTTAAGTCTGATTCAGTTAACAAAACAAACAAAATAAATGACATGGAAGACACATTCACTAGCGATAGAAAAAGTTTTAATGAAGTATTAATGTCGCTTTAAACGAAAATAAAAAAAAATATACATCGAATTATAGGGTATTTAATTTTGTTGCAATAAGCTTGTTATACTCTAAACAAAAACCAATACAACATCGTTCTAAAGTGTCAAAATGACCAAAGACTTTCCTGCGATTATTTGTCAAAACATTGTTTCTTTGTTAAACGTATCTGTAAAGGAATGCTTTCTTAAAATATTCTATTTCAAGGCATTTCAAGGCACTATTGATTATAGTAGAAACAACTAAACTTCTTCCCGAAAATCTTGATAAAGACGAGATTAAATCTAACACCTCTTTTATTCCGTACTAACGTAAGTATGAGGGTCGGTTTTGGAATTACTATTTAACAACATAGAGAACGGGTTATAATCTTACATAAACTACATAAAAGAACCTAATCTAAATGCCTAGATGTTGATTTTTTATATTGGAGCTATTAGTTTTGGCAATTTCTGTATATTTCACCCAAAAAGCATAAGTAAGTAGCATTCCCTGTACTGTAGTCATTTCCGAGTTATATTTAATAAATTATGAAACACCTTAATAGAAAAAAAAGGTGCTGAGATTGTTTGTGACGCTAGAAAGTTATTTGGTATTTAATTAAAATATAGGAAACCTCTTTACACAATGAAAGGGTATCTTTTAAACAAATGATATTTCACCATATCTTTTTGTATTTGTTTTAAGGATATATGTATATTAATGAAATTGTTATATTACAAATCAAATTAGGTTTAAAACTTTTTAGAAGTATACAAACTGTTTATTTAACATTTAAAATAATACTTAATATCCTCCGTAATGCGTTATGCAATTATTTTTGTTTTGTTAAGAGGCTAATTATAACCTACGCTATAGCATCGATGATAACGGGATAGCAATAACATATACTTAATTCTGATCAATTTATAAACCGGGTGCGCTATTAATGTATCCGTCGAGTTTAGCGTAAGAACTACCAAAAAAGGAGAAATGAGATTTTCTGTACGTATGAAGTATACCACGGCGTATGTTGTAATATTTGCAAATATACAAGGTGTTCCAAGGTCTTCAACTTTTTTATTTTAAATGGATTGCTATATTTCTTATTAATTATTCTACTAACCGCTTAAATTGTATTTGTAATTATATATGATAATTTCGGTAATTTATTACTTTTGGTATTAAAAATTGTGTTAAAATGTTGACAGTCGCAAACTCTAACGTTTTAAGACCTAGCCTGGAAACGGATGGAGTGTCACAAGTTACTCTTGTGCTATCAATTTAGGAGCCAACACAGTGTTAAATATCTCGTGCAACATTCATAAAAATTCAAATGCTATTTTTTCGATTTTTTTTTAACAGAACCTATATTTTTTATCTTGCCACAACTTTTTTTCTAGTTACCTTCGAAATGATATCAATAATATAGTACTTATTTTCAGTATCTTTGAAGATACTACGCATAGGAAAAACGTTTGTAATATTTAATGTACGAGACATCTAGCACATAATTTCAAAACAAAAACTACTATGTAACCAAATTTCAAATAGCAAATGGTGCCCTTCGATATTACACGCATATTTACCAAACCAAAACCAAAACAAATTTGACCTTCTTATATTTCTTTTCAGTGCGTCTTAAGATATCACAATTCTAATTAAATGCAATTAAATTCTGAGAGTTTTTTACGATTGAACTCAATGTTGCTCAAAAATGCCTCGATTCCGACCTTCTTTCTACGGACTAGCTTACATTTTGAGTAATGCTGTCCTTTGGTAAATGCTCTATTTAGACGGGTTCTTTTTTAGGATGCCCTTATTCCTCAAGTGTTTGTCCTTTCGTTGGCGTAGTTCGCTGGACCCGTAGTCCCACACCACTGATACCACTTTAAAGGCCATTTTTCAGGGAAATTGATAAGAATATAAATAAATATAGGTTCTATTTAAAGAAAATCGAAAAAATAGCATTTGAATGTTGATGAATGTTGCACAATATATTTAACACCCTACACTACCAACTTGAAACATAGACAGTGTTAGGTCCTAAATTGACAGCAAAAGAGTAACTCGCGACACCCCATCCATTTCTACGCTAGGTCTTAAAACGTTAGTTTGTATCTGTCAAAATGTTAACAAACCTTGCAATACAGCCAAAAATAATTATCGAGAATACACATAACCATACATCGTTTCAAAATCTATCAAAGTAATTAATGAAAAATATAGCAACCTATTTAAAATGAAAAAGTTAACAGCAGGAGCGGAAGTTTGAAACACCCTGTATATTCACAAATAATATTACAACATACGCCGTACGTACAGGAGATCTCATTTCTTTGGGTTCTTCTGGTAGTTTTCACGAAGGCACTAATGGGCGCACCCGCTATATATATAGTTTACGTTTAACCGGCAATCATTTTCTCTTTAGCTTCCAAATATACTTCCAAGATTTTGTAATTGACGTAATTACCATAGACTGCCAATGGAAATTGGGTAAAAAATAATGTTTAGGAAGAAAATATTCTTCAGTCTGCTTTTATTTAAGTAGAATGCAAACATTCATAATGTACTTTTAAATTACATTTATGTCTAAACTTTCGATAACATATTAAACAAACGAATTGTGGTTCCACTCCGCATTCGTATCTCAAATGTCTAACCAGGTGTCCTTTCTGCTTATACGATAATTCACAATGTGGACATTTAAATCGGCCGCTATCGTCCTTGGTAAAACGCATGTTCCTGAAATCTGATTACGCATATTAAAAACGTTGATACGGGCAAATACTTAACCGGTACTTTTTAGTTATTCATTTACATTGAGCTTATTACTATCATTTAAACGAGTATAAGGTGACAAAAAGGCAGGCACGTATAGTGTAAATACAGATTCAAAGCACCAGATACCCAATCGATCAAATCTTTGAAGTCGATAGCTGCGAGTTACAAAGAAATAAAAATAATACAACTTCTATTCCAAGTTCTATATTATTTATTTTGGCATTCTAATAGAGCGGTATATTACGTATAACTAACCTTTCACACTAGTTCAGTTACTAATCTCATAATATGTTTTTTCATTGTATGAAGTTGGACATCTTGTTTAAAATAAAACCTCTGGCCGCAGAATCTGCATGCTTGCTGTTTCTCCTTCCCGCATTGTACACGCACATGCCTCAACAAATTATGTTTCATTGTATACGCTTTACCACATTTGTCACATTTGAAGGGACGCATTAAATCTAAAACAGAATGGCATTTACAATTAAACATTCAAACAAAAGCTCAACGTTAATACTTTAGATTTGCGTTTTCTAGTATTTTCGCCTTGGAAGTTAATGAGAAATAAGGAAGCGTATCTGCTAACGTTTTCTGAACATAAACGGAAAGAAAAATATAACATCAATGCAAGTGCCCTTTTAGACTTATGTCCTGAAAAAGTGCAACATAAAGCAATAAATCATATATTAAATATTATATAATAAATTGGCAGAAACAAGAAAACAAATTTGAAACTTTTATTCCTACTTTATTATATTACGAATAAAGCACTAAATAAGACAACTACAACAGTTAAAAATAACAAAAACTAGTATAGAAATCAAACGATTAAACGATTAATAAATTATTTCTGCATTTTTTGTAGAATATTAGCTTCATGAATTACTGACCAATTTACTTTTTCATATTTTGTTTTTCAGAAACGTAGTTAAAATTAATAAAAAGCATTTTTTATTAACTTTAGTTACTGGAAATTTTCTTAGGGTTTTAATGTCGTTGATTATTTTTTTATTACTTGGATTATTATTACATAAATATTGAATGACGTCTATCCAAAAAAACGCCTAATTCCAAAACTAAATATAATATAACATGTGAACAAAGCTAATGTACTCAAGAGTAATAAATGTTATACAGAGTAGCATATCTTAAATAGTGTTCACATAAGGTAGTGCGAATCTTTGACATTAAACCTTAACATTTTCTCCACTTCCTTTTGAATTTGTATGTCATGATTACTGCAGGAGCAACTGTTAATATCAAAAGAAAATTTAGGTTAGGTTACGACAAAGCAAATCACTGGCCCCCGTTGTCAAATTCTTAAACTAATTTGGCGCTGCCCTATGTGAACGCAGTCTTAGTATTCATACAATACAACACAAAAGTTAAAGTGTTTCAGAGTAGTACATCTACAATATTCTTATGGAAAACGTAATTGCTGAAAATACTATACAAAAGCGGACCAGAGAGTTGTTGAAATAAGTAAATTCGTTGAAAACTGCTCTAGATCTTGGAAAATTTCAATCATGTTCTCAACATAATTCGTGTCATTGTGAGAATAGAACTAACCCCGATACCTAATATGATTTACACGACGAATTTGTGTACTTGTTAAAGGTTTGAAGACAACAATCAGCCGAGTCTGCATATCTTGTTGATCACCTGTCAATATAACCATCCAACCTTCAACTTGACTACCCAAAAATAACCTAACAGTCTACTAAGTAGTAAATGTTAGTTTCTCGTTTGATTCTATAAACTTATATGAAATTCGACGGATATTATTATTATTGCACAGATGGATGTCCAATTTTTGTTCCTTTATTGAAAATATTGATATTCAAAATAGTATTATACAAAGGGCAGTTAATAATTCATAAAAAACAGAAGACTTTTATGCAGAATAGTAGTAAAGTAACGAAAATTACAGTGAGTTACAATAGGCTAAAACGTATCAAATTATATGACAGAAATCATTTTGTGAACATGATCTTGTAAATCTTTTTGTGTTTCATCCACATATGTTTCTTCAAATGCTCTAGTTTGGACGCTCTGTATAGGCAACTATGCTCAGGACAACATATGCCTCCAACATTTATAGGAAATATATCACTTTGTATAAGCTGTCTCGTAATTCTTGGTTTGCGGGAAGTCGAAATATCTAAAACAAAAAAATGTTACAAACGTAATTTTGTTAGTCTATATCTAGAGCACGGACTATTGCAGAAAAGTAAGCGCATGGAGTTGAAGAAGATAGCAGCTTCACCTTCTCCCGTCGTTATTAAAAACCATGTTATGATCTAGAAACCTGTCTTCAACGACACTTCGCTTACTTGAAGTACTTTGTTGAATAATTCAAATGTCATCGTGAACAGACCTATTTGAGCGGATCCTTCCATTTGACAAAGAACGTTTAAAAATGATTCCAAGTTCTATTGATGACATTGTAAACATTATGCAAACAGACATTATGGTTAGTAGTAATTGGTATTATGTAGACAGTTCATTTCTATAATACACTCAAATATTCAACCACACCCTACCAAAATATTTTTCTTTTCAATTTCTATGAATTCACATACACCGTCCACCACGTTTACGATATTGTTGTTATATGTACTAATACGCTGTTAACGAATAATTAACAAAAATAAGTATGTAAAGGTAGCAACCAGTATTTATTGCCTTTCGACCTACACATATAATTCGTATTCCGTGGATTCCGATGCCCATGGAAATAAAACTATTTCAATTACCCTTTCACAAACCGTACGGGATTTTACTTGGTTACCGTGGATAAAACATCAAGAAAGGATTATTTCAAAATCAAAACACTAAATTCAAATTTGAGGAACTAAAGGTAATTTAACGGAAAATGTAACCAACTCAAAGTATTCTAGAAAAGCATCAACCAACCCACTTTTACGCAACCTATATATTATTACAACTTTTTAATTTTAGGGTTTGCTTAATAAAACAGCTACGGTGCTATTTCCAGACATACTTGAAATATTTGCATTTTTTGAACATTTTTGACAGATGAACAAATGTATGTAAACTTGTATAAATGTGAAAGTGTTTAACTTTTGAAAAATTGAAATTCTGTCGAACCATTGATCGTATAGGGTAGTATTACAAACCGTATGAGTTTTTTGAAATTATTATACAGCGTATCCCACAACTGCGATAAAACTTTTAAATGCAAAAAGGTAAAAATATAAGTTTATATTTTTTTAATGCAACCTTATGAAATTGCTCTCACAAAAAACAAAAAATATATATCCATTACGCATCTAAAATGCTTTTCCTCACTCTTTCACTATGACTAGAAATTCAGGTTAACCTATTTTAAATTTATATTAATCTTTGCTACTGAGCAATCTAAACCGCTACACGTAAACTTATGTGTAGCGCTTTAGTTTCTCTTTTACGTGTGTAAAATCGAACGTAAATTTGTACGCGTCGTTATTACTAATGGAGTGATAAAATATCCGGTATAACCGGATGTATCCGATTATTAAAAATAATTTAGCTCGATAGTACTTGTCAGCTTTAGTATACTACCAAGTTTTCGAAATTTTTCATATTAATCCATAGATCTTTACGAGGCAGCCTATATAGGTTGTTGAGTTTGAATCCCGTTCTACGGGTAGCTTTTTTGTCTTTAATTTGTTGCCGTAGATTCAGAATCTTGCACCAGGAACACAATTGATTGTGCCAGTTCGCCGGAAATGACTCCAACTTTGGTTTTTTAATTGCAACACTCTGTATATATTTACATTTTTTCGGAATCTACAAATCATTCAGCATCTGAATGCATCATTTTGGAAAACAAACACTTCCCCTACTTGTTTAACACAGTTTAACAAGTAACTTATACTGCGAATTTCTGCTAGATGATTATGATTTTGGGACATCTAGATATTTTAGAAATGTACAATAACAATGTAGAGGAAGCTTGAAATTTATTAACGTTTTTCGGAGAGATAAGTTCCCGAAAGATCGTATTTTCAATTGTTGAAGGCTGAGAGCCAATAAAAATGCGTTTATAAGACAGGAAAATCGCTGCGGCCGAGTTACGTGTTTAAGTATTGGAACAGTGCGTCACAATCTTAAGAAAAACAATTATAAACCTTGCAAAATTAAACCAGCGCAACATTTATAATCAAGCAATCGCCAAAGGCGTTTAGACTATTGCAACTGGCTGTTGAATCAACAGCAAAACATTGTGGATTAAGTATTGGGGATGGACGAATGTAATTTTTCGAATAATGGAATCTACAACCGGAATAATAGGCACTATTGGCCATAAGAAAATCCCTCAATACAAGATATTCGTTTTCAACATAGATTTAGTTTTACGGTTTGCTGCGGAATTTTAAAAACTGAAATACTTTTTCATAGCTTTGAAGATACGCTTAACACTGAACTGAGCTTTGAAAACTGTAACTCAATGATATGCCACTTCAGGAACGGAGGAACTTTATATTTTGGCGGAATGGCGCCCCAGCTCATAATGCGCGGCGAGCTGCAACATTTTTAATTGAGTAGTTTTCCAATAAATGGCTAGGGACTCATGTATCATTTGTTTGGTCTTGGACTTTTTCTTGCGTGGCTATATTAAAAATCAGATATATGGGAGAGATATGGGAGACTCATGAGAATGCTGAAGACAAAAAAATTTATTACCTATCCGTATTTTTTATGGTTGTCTTGCTGTAATTGATAATTCTTAGTACAGTAAAAACAGTATTTGGTTACTAAAATTATGCATTCAGATTCAGAATGACGCAGATTCCGAAAATTTAAAATATACATCGTGTTCCATTTAAAAAACCAAACGGCAAAAAAATTCAATTGTTTTGTCCTCGTATCTTCAGAAACGAAATTGTTACCCATAGAACAGGCTTCAAACTAAACAGCCTATATAGTTACAGGAGCAAATAATAGCAATTGGAAAAATAAAATACGAATACTGCCTTGTATATCCATTATTAGATTTTTTTGTGAGATTCTTCTATCGCCATTGCAAGGCTGGACTGTTGTGCTATCGCTAGCCGAGCATTTATTCCACACTTTTCTCATGTTGGGAGCTCCTGTTATATTTATATAAATGTACATTGGACATCTATAATCAAGATGAATTTCTGTAAATACATTTTTCACATTCTTGGGTAAACTGAAATTCAAACACTAAAAAATACTAACATTATTTATTTACAATATGTACATGCACAATTTATCCCAACTCTACGAAGGTATATACTTAACCACTAATTTAAACGTCATTAAACATTAATGCTAGCTAAACTGAATTACAACCATAGCAAAACGATTATTATACAGCAGTGTTAAATATTTCAGGTACTAAAAGATAAAATAACTTAGCTATTCCAAGGCTAAAAGAATATTAAAATAATGTAAATTTCTCAAACAGGAAATTGGGTTTTATTAATCAAGTCTTACGTCTTAAATTTTGATTAAGTGAATTAACAACACAGAAAATATGTTGTAAAAACATTAATCTCGTCATACAAAAAGACCAAAATATACAGCTATATCAGGAGAAACTGCATCGATCGGTATATGAAAGAGTATACATTGGAAAATTCTGGAAACTTGGTCGTATACAACAACCTACATGTTCTACTGAACTACACATTTTCATTTATTTAACACTATCGGCCATGCCGGAAGTCATGCTGTCAACTTTATACTTTGAGATAGGACACCCATTATTTTATTTTTGAATTCCTATTTAATATTTAAAGTATGTGAAAGTCTTTAACTTGGAAAATTGAAATTTTGTAGAACTTGTTTTTTGCTACTAATAAGAATGTTACTTATCTGGTTTTTCAAAACCTCATCCGACTTGAGATATCCAAATTAGTTATAACTTATATCATTTTAATTATAAATAATGCCAGCGCGCTTAAATTATACGGCGAAGGTTATTTAGGTTTGTTTATTGTTTATGGAGAATATAATAAAGTGGTATAGAAGACCTTTCTCAGTATCCACAAAAACAGAAACCGCCACCAAACACAATTAAACAAATAGTAGAGAATTTAAACAACTTCGGATCAATCAAAGCAAAAATTCAAGAACATTGTTTTTGGGAATTTCTTTTAATATCGCCTCAAGGACACGGAATATTTTTGGACGTTATCTGGACGAATGAAACAAAATTTAAAAGAAATTATCTGCTTAACCGGCACAATTCTCGTTACTAGGGCAATGCATAACGAATATTAATTTTTTTTGTAAAGAAGAGTAGGTAGTTCGTAGTTTTTATACTTCTTTTATTTGGTTTAATCGTAACTATCTTTTGAACAATCATTCGATTTCTACTACCCTACTCTACTACTACTCTATACGGTCAACAAAATTCCCAAGTCAAACACTTTCATGGTTATAAAAGTTCACATACACTTGCCCAGCTGTCAAAAATGTTCAAAAAATGCGAATATTTTATGTAGTTAGAAATATCGGCATGGTTGTTTATGAAACAAACCTTAACATTGAATTAGGAACTCAAAAATGTAATAATGTATTCGGTATTCTATTTAAAATAAAAAAGTAGCTACTTGCGGTATAACTGGAAGCCTTAGGATAATTGAAAATGTAGGTTTGAATATATTACCAAGTTTTCACAATTTTCCAATGTATGCTTTTAAATATATCGATCGATGCGGTTCCTCATGAAACACTCCGTATATTTTCAGCATGTCTTATGCTCGTCCCAATTCATTTTATCTTTAAATCAAATCCTAACACGTTTTTGTTATTAGAAGTAGACATTTCTGGAAATATGTTATCTCTCATATTTTACTAGCGACTATCTGAAGAAGGGAAGAATCTAAAGGTTACGAAACGTAAGTTAATATTAACACGACAAAATAAAACGCACATTCTATGTGGGAAATTAACAATATTTTAATTTTCTTTCGCCATACTAAAAATATCCCACGCCAGAAACTATGGAAGCTTTTCATAATTTTCGTACCATTATTGTAAATATACATACGTCGTGTCCACCTAGTGCGTGAGTGCAAGATAATTCCTTCTATGAGGAATTTAGAAAAAAGGTTTTAAAATAAAAAAATATACAGAGCAAGTGCTGCACAACATAAAATTATGTTCAAGAATGCACTTGTTGATTTTTTAAATGGAACACTCGGTATATGATTACGTTTCTGGATGCATCTCTTCAATTTATGTTAACTATCATCAATATCAGTTTTTGAAATAACTGACATAATTTGAGATTCTTACCAAATTTCGCCATTTCTCCAACAGCAAATTTTTTTTGATTGAAAGTTTTCGACAATATTCCGGAAAATCAACTGAACTTATATGAACTATTTGATTCGTGGTACTACAATTTGTGAAAAAGAAGCGCACTGTATATTTTTCAAGAATCCGATAGAGAAACTATTTGTAGAATTTTTTGTAAACAGTTTCCTATATCTAAAATGTGTTGTTTTTTAATTTTAACGAATATCTTGAGCAAAACAATCGTCGCAACAACCTAAGTTTTTAAATAAAGAGCTTATTGGACATTTTGGGTACGGAAAAATGTTTATAAAAAATTCTAGATTAATCTCTCTGATTCTAGAAAAATATACAGGGTGTTCCATTTAAAAAATAAAATGGCATGAACCAAACAGAGTAATGATTTCGATTGCCATTTTGTGGACGCTAGATGAGTTTTCCATATACACATACCGAAAACTGTAAAAAGTACTCAATCGTATGAAATCTAATTTTCTGCTGTTATGTGACATTTCAGGTATTGGCAGTTAAGGAAATGGGTATATCGTAAAAATTTTAAATATTTTCAATTATTTCGAAAAGGGATAGATGGGTAAACAAAGTCAATATGAATTGAAGAGAATCATCCAAAAGCGTAATGATATACAAAATGTTCCACTGAAAAAAAATTAACTTGTCATCGTTTGTAGCAAAAACTGAACACTCTGTATGCTCGGGGTAGTTTTATGTAATGTAAAACTTGTCTCTGAATACCTTTTATTTGAGAACCTCTTAACTAAGTAACTTAGGAAAGAAATTTTCTTCTGCACGTGCACTAAGTGAACACGCTGTGTATGCCAGGGAGTTTACATAAAAACACATAAAAACGTAGTAATTAATATATATATATATATATAATTATCAACTTTATGTAGTTTCTATGACGTACACTTACTCACTACGCTAATTATATTCAAAGTACCTATTTCTTGATGCTATACAAAATAGTAGTCAAACATAATATCACAAACTACTATATTTTGTATACTTTTTTATGTTTCATTAACATATGTCGCTTTAAATTTGCTGGCTTAGCGGATTTATAGGGGCAATTCAGTTCTGGACATGATATGTCTTGGACATTTCCGCAAATACTTTCGTGGTATCTCAGCAATGGCATCCCATATTTTTCTCCGCATTTTTCACATGGGAAGGAAACTAAAACAATCAGGCATTGAGATAAAATCATTTAGAAAAATAATCTATAGGTCTACATATGCGTATATTTTACTAATTAGGTATTTACTTACAAAGATAAAGCCAATAGCTAATAATCTATGAAGAACCAATAAGCGTTCTGAAACAGATGTAGAACCTTAGAACCAACATGTTAGTAACTGTTTTACATAAACCTTTTACAATAAAATGATGGTCTCCGTATTTAAAATATTCTTACGCATTGTAAAAACCTATAAATAAGATATCGAACAAAATATTCTTAGTACGAATAAATATATATATAAAATATTTTTAAATTAACATGGGATAATTCTTAGTAAAAGGAAAATTTTTTAAATAACAATTGATATATGGATGTGTTTTTATTTACACCCTAAAAATAATATACCCCATAACAAAAGTTAAATAAAAATATGTATTAAAAAAGTGGCTTCAATTTGGCCTTCTCGTGTACCCATTCGATGTGATATTTGAGATGAATCTTCTGCTTAAAACTTTTCTGACAATAAGTGCAGGAAAATAATCGTTTATTCTCGCATTCGTAGCGAACGTGCCTCATTAAGTTTCCCTTGCTTTGGTAACTTTTCCGACATTTTTCGCAAACGAATAGAGATCCTTTTGGTAGACCTAAAAGAAAGCTGTAAGTTAAACCAATGATCTCTTAAAAACTACCCATACAATCCTTATGCTATAAATAGATTGTAAATTAAGCGTCAGAAACAATGCTTAAAATAGGATTTACCACATTATTAAGTCCAAATTATAAACCCTTACATTCCCATGCTTAGAGTTGCTTTCCACGTGTAATATTAAAGCTTAGATTTTTTAAGCCCAAGTGATTTTTCGAGAAACATTGCACAAATAATAGAATTATGATACATAAAAATGCAATATTTAAATGTAGTTTGACACAAATAGCTTTTACTTACATATAACTCAGGCTTTTATCACAGAATACCAATATAAGATATGAACACACTTGTTTTTAATTGTTTTGTTATTTTATCGGAAAGGGTTAATCGTGAAAAATATCATGTTTTCAATTTGGGTAGCTAAAATCACTGAACTCATCGTTGGATAAACATTAATTCAGAAAAAATTTAAAATTTTTAAAATAAACATTTCAGAGAATTCTTTGTTGAGGATTTTTTAAAGTTCAAAGAAATGAAATGGTGCAACGAAACACGCAAAGCGAATAAGAACATTTATTATCCATAATATAAGTAATACAAGATTTTGGATCTTCACTAATCCAAAATGCCCACTCAATTTGTCAAATATGCTTTAAAATTGTATTATTTTTAAAAACTGCGCTAAGATTCTTTTTCAAAAACTATGTCAATTCTTTTATTTTCATGTTGTGATTTCATGTGTATTTTTAAATCGTAATTATGCTTAAAACGTCGATTGCATTCGGTACAAGGGTACTTAGGTTCGGTACCACATTCGTATTTTATGTGTCTAGTTAGAGAATGTTTCAACCTATACGACTTTGTACATTTGCAACACATAAAAAGTTCTGTCAAAACGTCGGTTTGATCGAAATGGTTTGCTTCCTTCCTCTGCGGGCGATTCTGTTTATTTTCTTTGTCCAAAAATGTAAGATCAAAGACATTATAACCTGCGAACAAATGTTTATTGAATCAAAGCAACATACAGTTAAAATGGCATAGTACTTCTACCTGTTACAAAAATAACCCTACGTATTAACATACATGCAAAACAAATATTAGCTAAAATACTAATACATTAACTAAATTTCAAAATTCTCAAAGTGTAGTGTTAGACATGAAGTTATGTATGCGACGCTACATATACAATGTGGTAACAGACGATTCGATTTACAATATTTATAAGGACAATCGCTTTGCACTCGATAAGTGATACCAGAGGTAACAACCAGATAGACAGTGTTAACACTAATTTCCATCTCCCATATTCAATAATTAACTTTTGATTTGAAATAAACAGCTTTGTGAATTAAAAAAATAATAATAATATTATAAATAATAACAAACACACAAATTCTAATGATTAATTGTTTTGATTCGAATAATTCTCCTTTTCAATGACTCTGGCGTCTGAACAAAAAATATTGCAGATGGCAGTCTCGCAGTGCGGTACTCAGAGGTACTAGCGTTCGCGCATCGTTTCCAACCAGCCGGCATGTATTTATTTAACAATAAGTTCCATGAAGTACAGAGCTTCTTTAAATTATGCTGAAAAGGCACTTAGATTTTCGTTTTTCGTGTACACATGCAACATGATACTGCATGTGACTCTTCTGCCTAAAACCCCTCTGGCAATAACTGCAGAAAAATAATCGTTTATCTTCACATTCATAACGAACATGTCTTTTGAGATTCCCTTTAGACTGGTAGATTTTTCCACACTTCTCACATTCAAAAGGGGGTACGTTTGGGAAACCTACAAAAAAACTCTTAGTCAGTACGTATGCTTGAAACACTTTATAGCAATACGTACTTTAATAATAATTTATCGCTTTTACAGTATATGGTGATTTTTAAAGTACTGCCATATTTTATTCTCTGTTGTGGACCTTCTTCAAGATAGTACTAGGGACTGATCACAAGGAACTTATAAATTTTTGTTCTAAGGAGTATATAATTTTGACATAAAATTGACACATTGCAGTTCATCCCTGCTCATTTATATTTAAATATAACCCGCCGTTTAATTTCAAATAGGATTATGGGGCACGCGATACGTCATTTGTAAGAGAGGATGAAATGTGAAACGTTTTGTGAAAAAAATTTCTCCTATAAAACAAAAATTGTTCTGTTTGAGCATTTTTCGACAAGAACATTATTTCAGTCATTCTAGGGTTTGCGTAATATTAAAATAAATAAGTGGGACATTGTAGCTGTATATTTATGTAAATACGCACAGCTTACAACTACTTGAGCGGGTCTCTATGAAAAATACAAGATATGGAATGGAAATATCGAATGTTAAGATTGAAATGGGACTGCATCGACGTAAGTGAGTCTAAACGGACAAAGCGATCCCATTTTCAACCTCAACATACATACCCCAAATATCTCATTCGAATGGATAACGCTTAACTGCGTTCGTTCTACATTATCTCTATGGACGAGTGATACAAGCTGGTATCAGAAAGGTTCGAGACTAACTTGCCTGACAAAAAACTACTTTATTTATCTACGTTTACACATTAACACCTTTAAAATAGTCCCCTTACATGCCGATATAGCGTCCCTGTATTCTTACCGCTTTTGGAATGCGCCCCGGTTGTCCGTTTATCAAAATGTATCAAGCACCTCCTGCGATTCGCGTTCAATTTCCGCAATGGTGACAAACCAGCGACCCATAAAACTGAGACGAAGCAACGGTCTTCTCAGTACATACGGCCATCATCTGCATGACCGAAAGAAGCGAGACGCAATTCAATCAAGTGTCTTTTTCAATTCGTCCTTAGTCGCCAACCGTCAATAGCTTCTAAATGGACTCTTAGGGCAAAAGGTGACTTTGACGATGGCAGTGTATAAACGTAGATAAATTGTATTTATCGCATTTTGTCAACGGAAGTATTCCCGAAACCTTTTGATATCACCTCGTATTACAGCCTGTTTTCGTAGTACACTTTTCGTACGTCTATCTATGTGTAGCTCAGTTTTGGGCGATAGATATAGGGAAACCATCAACTGCACATGAAAAGAGCAAAACAACATAATCTCTAGTTTTACA
The DNA here is from genome assembly GCA_902654985.2 of Oryctes borbonicus. NCBI lineage: Eukaryota > Metazoa > Arthropoda > Insecta > Coleoptera > Scarabaeidae > Oryctes > Oryctes borbonicus. The sequence goes on along the minus strand of LR736857.1, from coordinate 21,682,568 downwards.
GGTCAAATAATATTCAAGACAAAAATCAAATAAAAAATAATCCATGGGGACTCTGTGTGAGATAATGGTATGCGTAAAATCAAATATTACGGAAACTATAACCTTTATTTCAGCAGCATACTACACGAACCGCTTTCTGCAAATAGTAGAATTACAGTTCTTACGAGTGTCTACGATTCTGCACTATGGGCTTTCTTATTAGCGTTAATAAAGTCGCACTGGAAGAGTTTATCACAACTGCGTCTTCCCACATACACACTACTAAGCGATAAATAAGATTCAGAAGAAGGGGCAAAACGACGATCAGACGTCAAAAAGTGACACAGGATAGAACCTCGAAGGAGTTATAGAAACAAGCATTCTTGCTATGAGACATTTTGAATTTTCTCGCTAAAGTGTCGGCATAATTAATGAAGTTATCAAATATCAGAAGTTTATACTTTCGTTGACACATTTGAAAAAATGCCTAGTTAAATTATCACCTAATAATGCACATGCATTTTTGTATGTAACACCATATACTATAATATACTTGACGCTGATAATATTTGCCGAAGAATTGCACTAAACAAATGTGAAAAATATTTTCTTTTATTATCAAATTTCAGGTCACTGAAAATACAAAAATCGTACCTATAATACTATGATTACTACGCTAAACTGAAACCATATCTAATACAACACATAATACAACTACTTGGTAAAAACAACACAATTATGTATAAACGTGAGTTACCAGTAACTGTGTGTAAATGTGTGTAGACATGTATATTATTTAACATGCATAAAATCTTTAAAAGTGAATAGTAATAGTTTTCAATCTCCAAGTTTAGTATTTTTTATTTTCAGAAGGAACACGCGGACTTAATTGCTAAGCACGTTTAAAGAAACGCAATATACGAGGTAGAATATGTACATTATTATTATTAGATAGATTATTACAACGCAATACTTTCGCCATATTATATATGCATTTGGTGTAGTACTATAAGGACTAGAACAGTACGGCTTATAAAAATAATAGAAAATCGAAAAAAATTATAAACCTCTAGAAGATACCCTATGTAGCTTAACGTTGAATGAGATTTCAGTGTTATTTCTATGTGACGATACAATCAAGATTCATTTATTTATAATAGATAAACACTTTAAGCTATTGCTATGTTTTAATTCAACCACACATAAACCTGGAGATTGTAGCGATACCGTATTACATTTTATATAGCAAAGCTGTCGATTATCCGTGTACAGTTTGTTCATTTTGTCGATTATCCGCATTACAAGGTAAATTAAACAAAAATAACCAAAAATATATTGAGACAATTAACGGCCCCACTAAATAATATTTAGGCATCCATTTATTTGATAGGGCGATATTTATTTATATATTTCCTAAATAATGTTGATCTATATTTTCTATTAATATAACATCACAGAATATCTGGTTGAAACTTTTAGTTATGTAGGCATGTTTTTCAGTTTCAATACTTTTTCTTCAATAAGGATTGGACTTAAAAACAGAGGGTAACTCAGATTATCCAACTGAACCTCTCCTTAAGATTTCATAATAGCTAACTTTTTTCTCTTCCTGTAATCTTTGTATCTGTATATTATGAAATAAACTACTACTTACTATTATCACTGTTATTATTATTATCTTTCATCGACAGGTCTGCATTTAATTTAAAGAATGATAAAAGTAAAAATGTTTATATTACATAGACTAGTATTTACAAACCTTCTGAAAAAGCTGTCGATATGATCAGCGAAACGCCAGGGGTAAACTCAACGACACGGTAACACCCGAGATTACAATGGATCAATCAAAAAAGATTCAAACGGATTCCTGCTTCCAGACCCAAACCCAAAAAGTTACGCTCTTTTGAAGGTACTCAATCATTACCAGTTCATTGTTATAATTAAAGGGGAGCATGTATCGGCCGAGATATATTTCAATATTGCTTTCATAATAACTGTTTAGTTCCTAAATTTTGGTCTTTCCTGTGTCGTAAAAATTTCAAAAAAAAAAGAACCATTTTATTACATGGCAATGTACCATCACATTCCAGTGAAATGATATTGATATCTGATGATGGTTTCCAAACGTTTCGTCTTTGGAAAGCTTCTGAGACTTTAAGAGAAGAACAAACATAGATTTTTTGATAAAGTACAGAGTAGTTGATCCAGTACATGGCACCGCCAGAGCATGAGATTATCTTAAACCAATCACCAATGAAAATGTTGCTTTCTCAACATTTTTTTCTGTGCAATTAATTATAAGAATAAGAGTACCCCAGCGAGAGCTGACAATTTACTCCATTATATGGCGCATGAGAGGTGCATACACAGAGAGTCTCCGTTCGCAAGATCTGTGCTATTGTACAAAAAATAAATTAATTCGTAAAGCAAACAAAAATTAAGAATTCTTTTCGTCGATCAACAGACTAAAGAGTAAGTGATCTTCATCTATGTTGTAGATACATATATACATACTTACATACCTCTTGATATATGTTTTATATTAAATATTACTGTAAATAAATAAACTGTATAAACTATTATTTTTATTTAACATGCATATATTATGTAAATTGGTGTATATATTTTATTGAAAACTGAATTGTCCATGTTTTTCGGTTATCCATGTTTGCCGTCCCCTCGATTACCACGAATAATCGACAGTTTGTTGTATATCTTCTTCTATAACAAAAAAAGTTCGCGTTGTTATAAGTCAAAACTGAAAGTGTGAAATATTGCAAAACAACCAAGTATGATTTAGGATGCGCTTGCTTTCTGTTTTGTTCAATGTAAGACACCACAACTATTTAATTTACTCTGACTAGGTTTAGAGTACTACCTTTTTTTTTTTGTTTTCAACAAATAAGAATTTCTTTCAACGGAAAATTTATGTTAGATAACTAATAAGGTGCAAGAACAAATATACATAGTTTTCGTATTAAGTGTAAACATAGAAAATATTATAATGTAATACGGTAAATGATAAATACATAAATATTACCTTAAAACTACGTTATAGGGTATAACAAAAAGGCCGTAAGGTAAACTGTTAGCTCTTATTTTGAGCAAATAATCTTCAATCCAGACCTTGTCAGTATCATGTCGACGGAGTTATATGCCAGAAATATTCATTGAGGTGTCACGGCACTTTGCTATATCCTACATTCATAAAGATTCGTATGAAAAGGTACTGACGAAAAGTAGAAGTTTATTGTGTGCAATGCAGTTGATAATACACACCAACTCATATAAAACGATACGCTAGTGATGTTTTCTAGCCATGTGGCTCATTAGATGTGTCTTTTGGTATGCTGAATAGTCGCAGAACTGGCAAGAATATTTCTTTTCTTTATTACATTCATTGTTCCTATGTCTGGAAAGATTAGACTGGTGATTGTAAGATTTACCGCAAATCTTACAAACGTACTTTTTTCGATTTGCTTCTGCAAAAGAAAATTTTATTATTAAATTATACATAATAACACCACTGAATTCGTAAAAACTTTAAAATACACAACATCTTCAGAGAACTGTACAGGTAATAAGCTGAATTTATTTGAATATAGCCGTAATTTACAAGTATTACACAATACAAACATGAAAGAGAAATTAATAAACCTCCTTATCATTTGCTTGATTATAATTCACAGAACATAATCTTTAAGTATCCTCTAACAACAAAGCAAAATGTAACATAAAATAAACCTCCAATCTTACTTTTTATGCATTAGTTCAACGTGCTTTTCTATTTCTTTAATATCGGTATGCTGAAAGGTGCATGTAGCACATGCGTATTTACGCCGCTGCTTGTTTTTTGGACAAGATTTTAAATGCTCCTGTTTGTGGACGAGTTCGTATAGAACTGAACAGGAATTACATCTTATAGTGTCTTTTGGTTTAGTGAGATATCTTATATCCTTTTCGCATGCATAAACTTTCTTCGTTTGTTGCGGTAAGTCATCTTGCGTCATACTAAGAAACCTCTTCATTCTCTCTTGAGAAATGGGAGTTTTACCAAGGGACGCAGGTACCAATTTTTTCACGCTCAGTAGTGACAATGCATCCGATTTACGCAAGCTCTTTATTAAGGATTTACTTGGACTAATAGAGGCTTTCGGTTGCTTGACAGGTACATTTTTACTGTTGTTAAATTCTTGTGAGCCGAATATTATATGACTACTTAATTCTTCTCTAATTTTGGTAAATGAATTGTCATTTTGCAAAGTGTCGATCTTTATGATGCGAATGGGATGTTTATTGCCTGCAAAAAGGAAACACGAAATTATTACAAAAAAAAATCAAATTAAGTCATCACAGAAGAGTAAATATACAGATATGTAGATAAGCAACCAAGAACATTTTTAAAGGTGAAGATATTTTGTTTGGCTATAACATTTTTCTTCGTACATTTTGGAAGTATATGCCTCCCTAACATTAACAGTTATTTATAAATACAAGTACAGTATAAATACAGCTTTAAGTTCGACAAAATATTAAATCTGTTTACACAACGTGTAAATACCTTTTTAAAAACGATATTACACCACTTAAAACAGGAAAAGGTCACAGTCAAGGGCAATTAAATTAGATCAACATTAAATAAATACTATCTTGTTCAACGTTAAACGTCAGTCTAATTTATATCAATGTACTGGAACTACTGTCTCTAGTAATTAAGTACGTACCATTCCTATCTTCACTGTTATTGGTACTATACTGTAAGATTAAATTACCAAAGTGATAGTGTTTTTAATGACAGCAGAAAATTTTTAAAATTTTTGAGAAATAATTTAATGTTTAATATAAGAATTTTAATAAAGTATAGTCCCAAAGTACATAACAAAAATGTTGAATCTTTTAATTTTTGTGAAAGTATCTTTCAATGCGTAAAGAGTGACACAAACATATTTAGCAAAAATTTGTCATTGAAAAATATCCAGATTTCTCAAATTTTACAAAATAACTCAAAAATAAGGAAATTTAAGTGTAGGTAGTAAAACGAGTAGAATATGTAGATATGCTGGAAAATAAAGGTTCCTGTTAAAAGATGGAAGATTGCAAGTAGCCTATGCCTATACTAAGAACCGCTGAACTAAAGATTTTATTAAATTTTTTAGGAAAAAAAATTGAATTTGGTACGTTCTGCATCAGTGTATGCAATATCATTATACTATTTAAAATAAATATGCGAGGAATGGATAATATACCAGGTAATAATGTTAACTGGTTGTTGTTAAATTACCAACGCTGGTTACAATGCCGAAAAGAAAAAAAAAACAATTGCACATCGCATTTCGCAGCTAATGTGGTTTCTAAAATGAAAAACAAAAGCGCTACGACCAATTTAGATAAGCCCCTTATTCTTGTGACGAAATAAACAATGGACTTGATCAAAGTCACTATGATGTAATCGAAAAAAATTAATTGTAAGTTACATTTGCATTATTTTTCACTTAAACATCTGCGTACACAACTGTATCCAGTCGAGAGAATAGATAATTCTACGTACCTCTAAACCTTCTATGTACACAAAAATGCAGAAATAACACAAATCCCCCTCGTAAATAATACAAAAATTATCATTTATCCCAGAGCATTCTCGAAAAAATTTGACAGTAACACCTCAGGGGTTTGTCACTACATGAGAAGAATGTCATAATTCCCCATGTGACCTATAACAAAGCAAATAAACACGAAGTGATATCAAAAAATTCCGAGACCGGCTTTCCGAACATCATCCTGTCCCCACAGTTGAAAATCCAGTTTAAAGTCATCGTTTTGACACAACGATGACCTTTAGTTTTAACACCACTGCGGAGATCCAGCGTGAATCGCAAAAGGTGCTGGACACGCTTCAAGAAGTGGACTTCCAGGACACATTCCACGACTGACAAGGGTGCTGGGGACGCTATGTTGGAACGCAAGCACTACTTTGAAGATGACAGTGTGTAAACGTAGATAAATAAAGTAGGTTCTTGTCAACGAAGCCGATCTGGAAAATTTGTAATACCACCTCGTAAATAAGCCTAATTTGTTGCTTATTCCATGAAGTTTCCGGTTATACGCAGATTCTACACTAAATTCATCGCAGTTCTCTTGTTTTCTGTTTCATTTTAGGAACATATTGTATTTTTATGTTCTTTACCGATTAACGCTAAAATATATCGGGCAATATGATCAGTAGAAAAAAACACTACAATATTCGTCGTCGTTACACTAAAAATAACAGAATTAGTAATAGTGCGCCGATAACTTTAAACATCCTGTATAGCTTTCGTGAGAACTAAAACAGGCCATATTTCTTTTACTAGTACCATAATGCACTGCAAACTTCTAAAAATATATAAGATGCTGTACTCAAATGATACTTAAATCCGCATTTTCTTAACAATTATTCAATGGTTTCCATTTTATAATCACGTAGTACTCAACACGAATAACCCTACTATTTTATAAATTTAACTTATTTTGTAACATTGAAAGTAACGGAGGTAGCAAAGATGTACTCCCAATTTAGGTCGGCCTACAATACTAATTCAAAAATCAAAAAAAAAGAAGAAATTTGATTATTTTCAGATAAGGCTTCCAAAACTGAAAATACTTATAGTTTGATGTAAATAAATTTATTAATGACAGTTGAATACATACACTGAATGTTTTATAAAAAATGTCCAGAATATTTTCCAAGGTACACATAAAAACGTAAACAAAAGCTACACCGTCTAAGTAATTGAAATGAATTTTAGATGTCCAACTGGCTAAAATACGATCGAATTTTATAGTATTGTAGTTCGAAAAGCTTCCATTTCCAAATCTAGGATATCTTCTTGTTTTGTCAAATAGTCTCCGGCAATTTGGCATCACATAAAATAGAGTGCTTACTTCGCATATGGTACACTAAATGTGATCTGTAGTAAGCTGAATAGTTGCACAAATTGCAGCAAAATCTCTTCTCTTTATTACACTCAGTATTTTTATGCCTCGATAAATTGTTTCGATGAGTGTAAGATCTTCCACAAGTGTCGCAGTAATATCGTTTTCTCGCTGGAAAATATACCATTGAGATTTCAAAAATGACTGGTAACGAAACGTACATACAAACACAAGCTTTAACGGTCACTAAATCGAATTTACGGCAATACAAAATAAGCAGTATCAAACTATTGTTTACTGTACACACTGTTAAAATTTACATGTAGACTGTTTCTAGAATAAATTAATCCTCGGAAATATTCATACTTTGTGAAGCAAGTGAAAAATATGCTGTAACCAAGAATTGATAAAATTTATATTTTTACAGTTGTGATAGAAGAAAACACACAGAAACAATTGATCACTTACGGAATGACAATTATTATTCATAGGAAACAAACAAATTCTAATTAGAAAACGACAATTAAAAATAAACAATTATACATTTTTATTTTTTTCAAAGTTTATAAAAATACATTACTTTGTATAAATTATCTAATACAATCACGAAATTTGCGTAATTTTGTGCTTATAATACATATGTCTCATCAAATGATCTTTTCTAAACGCTGCGTATCCACAAACATCACATGCAAATTGTCTCTGTTTTCCGCACTCAAATCTTTCATGTCGCGACACAGAAGTTGCGTGCCGATATACTTTCCCACATGTCTTACAGGCGTATTTTGTTAGTGATCTTGAAATACTTTGACCGCGACCTGAAAATTACGCATATTAGAATTGCAAGCAATATAAAATTATATGTAGGTAGGCCAAGAAAGGATATGTTATAATAGTGCTGCAATGATGTACTTACACCTTACATCATGTTTTATGATCATGACAGATATAGATCTATTTTCAATCTTAAGAACAATCTTGATCTTAGGCAAGTCTAGATTTTCGGATCGAATAAGTAAATCTACGATCTTTTCAACTCAAACAATCGAAATGCCATTTTGAAATTGCATGTGCATGTGCACAGACTGGCAAAATATGTACGTAGATCGTATCAAAAGTTAATCTAATAAACATGTGCTAAAGTAACTGCCCAGTAAAACACGGTTTTCAATTTAATGCGTCAATACTAAAATATTGGATAAGGTTGAACAAAAATCTAAAAACATTCTGTAGTATTAAAAATACCACATGCAAAATCGCTGTTAGTACCGACAGCATTTGTCAAAAATTACGAGAAATTGCGACACAGACTTCATACGAACAATATTTTTCAAATTTTCAACCAACTAAAATTTCTTCTCTGCAAAAATACCATGTTGTAGCCTGTGATGTGCCATACGAGACCGCGATCTAGCGTTTAACGACTTGATATTAGCGAGTATCGGCAGCCGTACAATGTGGAATATCTACATTGTACGACTGTTACTACTGGACAACTTGACAACTTATTCCAGATAAATATTTAATTTGCGAAATTACGATAGAATTTATTTAATACGTTTTATAGACAAAAAATTACATTCAGAACTTGAAGGAAAGCAGTAAAGTAGTAAAACTTGAAGCGAAAACAAATAACTGATCCGTTTCCCCGGAATTATCGCTGATCGAAAACGCAAAGAGCAAGAGTGGGCCAACGGCTATACAAGTTGATGAAGAATCGAAAATGGGTCAGAAAAGGATGCAGGACCAGAGATAGCTGCGGTTGCCAAGTTTTTCAAGTAATGTGTTATAATAGCGACCGCGATGGTTGTTGTCTTCCGGTTTCATATTTACTCCCTATTATATATACTTACTGCGTAGCTTTAATAAACGCACCAACCATAATAATTACATATACCATTGATTTTTTTTGGACCGCGCATTACTTGTAAAGGGAATGTAAAATAAAAAGAATGAAAGCAAAGAATTCGAAGTTTATTTAGAAAAAGCGGAATGCTTTTCAAAAAAACAAGATAAACAATAAAATTTAGAGCATTTTTGACACATATATCTGGTTTTTGATGTTTTATTTTTTGCTACTTTTCTCCCAGATGCCTTAGATAGTTTACAATAGCATAGAACACAAGCCCTTCTGTTTTCAGTGCTAGTTAAAATATGCTCATCCCTCTTTGCATTGTGTAAGCTTTGGTGTAAATCAAGCTCATCATTGTTTGTGAAACCTGAAAATTGATCAAATATTGATAAATATTGATGACAAGCGCAGAAGACACGGCGATAATTTTATAATTCTACTCTTAAATGCGGTAAATTTAATACTTGAAATAGGGTCTCGTAAAATAAGTTCATTAACAGTAATTGTCTTCAGGAGATCAGATTTAAGAATGGTAAAGAATCATAAATGTAAAATCTTTCTTTTTGCAAAATCACAAAAAAAATATAATATATAAAACAAAGCTAATAACTTTTTATACTATTAAAAATTCAAATACGTTAATTGGGTTATATATCTGTAGACGATATAACACTAACTTCTATTCAGAATCCTATGGAATTGAAGAATTTCAACACCATTTACCTCAGAAGTTTTTAGGGAAAAATATAGAGAAAGAGTTTTATTTTATAGCTCTCTACCATTCCCAAAACTGTGTCAGTAATTCACTGAAAGCAGTTTCAAGATAATATTTATTTAAAACAACATCTATGTAGACACCTACGCCTATGATGTATAGTCCTGTAATTTGAAGGCGACAATAATAGTCTCAGAAGTAAGAAACACGGATGTGACATTACTGAAATTAACGGAAATCTTTTCCTACCTACGAAATAATTTAAATGTAACAGACCAACGGCCTTAACTTTTGTTAAGGCCGTTGGTTAATCGAGGTTGTAAAATCTGTGTACGTATATACACCCGTCCGCCTACTTCGTAAATGAAAGATAATTTCTTCCCTGAAAAAAATGTCAGGTAAAGATTATTCCTAGGTAACTTCTGTATAATGCAAAATTGTAGGGGACGTTCAGCTCCCTCCACATGCGTCACAACTTTACTTTTTGAAATGAAACACCTTATACATCACTGTGTTTTTAGATGCCCCTCATCAATCCATGTCATTAGTTTTTGGGATAACTAACATTGGAAGTACCGATCTCGACGGACAAAATTGTTAAACTCATATTTTTTTTATTGAATATCTTTTATGTTTTTCCAGATTTGTTTATAAACAGGTCCGCATACTATGTAAGAAAAAAATAACCCGTGACATTTTTGATATAAACGATGAGTTACAAGACAAGGGGGAGTGTTAACTCTGTCCTTCTTCAAATTGCTTCTAGATGACATAAATGAAGTGGTAGAAAACAAGATCAGTAAGCACACACAGGCTATACATAATGAATTTCAACAACAGTCTATTTTTCTAAATGTGTATTTGCCGACGACCTGAACTTGAAAAAAGGAATTGAAGATTAACACAGACAACACAAAGGTGTTGTACATTAACACGGTGTCAAAAGACTAGATTACAAGCTATATGAAATATCTTCGAGTAGAGATAAAATGCAGAACAACACGGAAGAAAAAGATTAGGGGGACTCTATACTAAACCTTACAGAGAGGAATCAATATTTGAAGTAGTTTGGACATCTTATCCCAAGGAATAAAAACTGACAAGAGAAACGAATATGGACAGAAACGAAAGAGAAACTAAGACCGAAAGAAATCATGGAACGATGAATAAAATCGAAGAGAAAAGAAAAATTTTGGAGTGAAGCAATCTTACAAGAAAAAAACAAAAAATTGACAAAATTTGTATAACTAGGTTGACTGACGCAAAAATATTCGTTTGACAAAAATCAGAACGTTTACCTCAATTTGTTTATCAAAGTTACTGTGCTTTTTGAAAATAATAGTGTACAATACACTTGTACATCATATTAAATAATCCAATAAGAACTCAAAATCTCAAACACAAAATGTTAAAAACGAAATTAGTATAACGTGAAACATGGAAAATACAACATTATAATCAAACTTTCTGTAAGTTATTAATATAATATCATAAACTCAGATATGGATCAAAATTTATTAAATATATTATATGCATAATTTTATATTCGTCTTCTTAGATAACTAGAAGTTAATAACTGCTATCATTTCTTTTATTATTATAGTATTCCATGAACCATCCTCCTATGTCGCTGCATATGATCTTTCCTAAAAGCAACATACCCACAGTGACAGTAGAAATGTCGTTTGTTATTGCACTCGTATTTCACATGGCGTAGCATAGTACAATTATATTTATAAGATTTACCACAGCTTCTACACTGATGTCTTTCTCCTTGACCTGAAACAAGTTATATTGTACAAGTAGATTAAAGGTGAACTCATCTCCTAGTAAAATTTGTCTATCATGTCTTGTCACTCAGATGCCAGAGAGATTTTGTGGAAGTGTAGCTAACTTTAAAAGTTCAATTTACCTGTAGGGCAAGGCGGTAGTTGTTAGCAGCCGTGCATGTAAGTGATATTTCCACAGTGTACTATACTATAGTAAGTTACTGCACCTCCATCGCACAGTTGGAATTCGTGTCCATTTGCAGGAAACAACGATAAATCACTACATTTTCGTTAGTTAAGTGAAAATGTTGCAGCATATAAAACTTGTGCAAAGCCAAACTAAAATTATGTAAGTGTTAATATTATCAAATCTGTTGGTTGCCGCAACGGGGAAAATATTTAATAAAGACGTTAGAAATTATTAGTTTTTATGTTGTTTGCAATTACCCCTATACGTTTTGTAAGCGACGTAACAAAGCCTCAGTATATTTGTAAACAGTACTATTTATTTACAGACCAATTAATATGACAAAAAAAATACGTTCGGATACGTAACTACTCCAGATCCACTGAAGACGATATTGTCCACGTAGCTAAAAAGGTACATTAAACTTTCCTCTCGATAATTATTAAGTTTTCATTTACCCTTAAAGTAACGGGATTATTATAAATGGACAGGCGAAATTGTAAAAAGTGAAAAAAAAATGTAACTATGATTAGATGAGTACAAAAGTACATTATATACCTAACTGTACAATGAAACAGTTGATTGGTTAAAATGTTCCTACGCTTATTACTGAAGTTTAAAGTTTTTCTATACCTATTTAATTATAGATTCTTAATTCACTACATTCGACCAATCAGAAACAAAATCACTATTTCTCTCATCCAATATCTTCGTGCACCATGGCAGTCATAATGGCTTATATAAGAATATAATGTTATTTATAAAATATTGTTTACAACTACCCCGTTTTACTCTATATCGACACGAAAATTATGTTTTAATTTTCTACCAATCGCTATCAAGTCGATTACCCAATTTATTTCTTATTTAAGTTTGCTTATTTTTGAATTCATAAATGCATGTGTTGTCTCATACTTTTCTCTATATTTAACGTGTTTTATTGATTATATTTTAATTAGAAATGGATACTAACAATATTTTCTATAACTTTATTAAACACTTTATAATTTTATGTACATATCGTAACATAATCTGAAAAAAAATGTCATCGTCAGGATTTGACCATTTTCTTATTCTTCAGGAGTTCTTATGTACTGTTTTCACATGGCGTTTCAAAGATTCCTTCCTGGAACATGCGTAACCACAATAACAGGCAAATTGGGGCTGACTGTTGCATTCATATCTCATATGACGCCTCATAGTAGAATTGTGTTTATACAGTTTGCCACATTTTCCACAAGCATATGAACGTCCCTCTTCTCCTGAAAGAAATTAAAAGTGTTATTGCTTCAAGATTCTAGTTGTTAGTTAAGTTGCCACAAGGATGGGATTTATACGAGATGAAAATTCTACGCCGTCTTTACAATCGCAGATAACCCAAAAATTCAGAAAGAAATGAAACACTCTAAATTTGTAGGCTGATATAGTGTAAGAACAACGGCAATTTTTAAACACACTAAGACCCTTACCATTTTATGCCAGTATCTCCTAAACTATGACAAATATTAAAAAAACACCAAACAACTTTTTATCTGTCTGAAGATGATTATATGATGGCTCTAGCCACTGCCTCTTTCCGGAAGCCGCCCCTACCTTTTTTTCAATAATTAAAACTCCTATTTGATAAAAAAATCCTGCCACGAGAGAATCCATACATATGTATTTAAAAAAATGTATGAAAAACTATATATTAAAAAAGTCTGAAAACTTGCTAGTACACTAAAGCCGATATGTGCTATTGACCTAAAATATTTTTAATAATCAGACACTTGCGGTTATACTGGAAATAACTGTCAAATTTGTTATTTTATAGAACACCCTATATATTATTACATTTTTAAATTCCTAATTCAATTCTAAAGTTTATTTAATATAACTATGTCAGTATTTCTAACCATATTCAAAATACTGGGCCTTTTTGTAAAAAAAAATTATAACTACGAAAATGTTTAACTTGGAAAATTTAAATTTCGTAGAGCTGTTGACCGTATAGGATGTATTAGGATCTTAATAAGCATATACAGCATGTCTGACTATTACGCTTAATCTTTCAAACCGAAAGAGTGTCAAAACTATTTTTTTTTTAATACAACTACATATTTTTCTCTCTCTTATTAAATTACTCTTTTAAAAATACATAAAAAAAGTCGTATTCACTACGTATCTAAAATTAATACTTCTCAGGATATTTCGGACAATGTGTATTGCAGCACAATCTCCTTATAAGAAAGTACCCGCCAATGTATGTACGGAGAGAGAGTGTAGCTTACGTATTCTTTTAAAATATCATCCAACTTTTGTATATCTAAGTTAGTCGTAGCCATTAGGAAACATCACAAAATTGATGAAATATCATGAAAATTATATAAATGTTATTATTCCTTATGGCGAATGTTAAAATAGTGATATCAAGAGCATGTAATACCTTTGGTGTTCGGTATCCACAAAAATAGAAATCATTCCCAAACACGGTTAAACAAATAATCCAGGATTTAAGAAACTTCGAATCGACCAAGGCAAAACGTCAAAAACATAGTTCTGAGGAATTTATTTTAATGCGGTCTTAAGACAAATTTATAAAAAATGGATTGCCAAACAAGTACAATTTCCATTACTGGAGCAATTCAAATGCCCATGTATTTAGAACGGAAACATTCAACGTTTCATTAATGCTGGATTGTTTATAGTCATGACTAGAGTTCGCCACGTTCCGCCCGCTTCACGAAATTAATAGACTCGTGTTTATTCGTCTCATGAGAATGGGTTCGTGTTGCCCACTGGTTTTCCCGAGAGTCGACAAAACGCGAATCTGTCTAGTCTCTGATAATTTCGTGAAGCGCACGGAAAGTGCAGAACTTTAGTCATAACTAACTTGGATATGTCCAAAGCAGGATGACATTTTAAAAGACTACACAAACTACATTATTACTACTATGTACTCCTTTTTTGGAACCAAAGTGTGTTACAATACACATTTTTATAAATATTCTAAAATTTTTTGTTTTGCAAGTTTTGCAACTTAATAAGAAAGAGAAAAATAGGTAGTAAGTTTTAATACTTTCTCCTTTTAAAAGTTTAAGCGTAATAGTCGGACATGCTGTATAATATTTTCGCAAAATCTCGATTCTAGTACTACCCTTATACGGTCGACAGTTCTAAAAAATTTCAATTTTCCAACACTTTCACAGTTATAAAAGTTTACATGCACTTGTCCATCTGTCAAGAATTTTCAAAAAAGAAAACAAACATTTCAATTATGGTTAGAACTAGCGACGTAGTTGTTATATCAAATAAAACTTAAAATTGAATTAGGCTACAGCTACTTCCGCTATAACGGAAGCGTTACATTACTAAAAATATTTTAATTCAATAGCACGACAGCGGCTTTAGTATCCTGTCAAATTTTCAGAATTTTCAATGTATACTCTTTCATATATCGATCGATGCACACAGGTAAGACAGCCTGTATAAATATATGTCGCCGGCGTTTTCTGAGGATTTCTCGGTTATGACATTGCAATATATATATGGTGTTCGATTGTATTAATGTGAAATGGATGAACTAGTTAAACGGGCGATAGAAATATGTAAACATTTCAACGATTCGTTTTAATATGTTTTATTTTGGCCTATGCAGCAGCTTACCTGAAAGAACCGCACCCAATGGATTCTCGACAGACATCAACTTATTTACAAGGACTATCTTCGATCAATCATCACTAGAGCGCAGTCCTGGGGTATCACCTACGAAACCGGAATGGAGAAAATTGATGCCCATCCAAATAAGATACTAACGACCACAACCGAGACCCCTTGGTTTATGATGATAACTTCAAGCCGATGTCAACATTCCAAGCCTAAGCGAGTATATCAAGCAGCTGACGAGGGCACGTGTCGAAGAGTCAATATTTGCGACAATCTTTTTCGACAGGGTAGGGGAAGCTCAAGATTCGGCCTCCTCCAAGAAGTAGAGTTATCCGTATTTTTGGCAAAATATCCTTGGACGATACCATAACGCCACCCTAAACCCGATTTTTAACACTTATAACACAAACCTATAATAACTGAGTGCGTCATCGACTCGTTATAAACGAACTTAAGGGGTTTTAACCTAGCTCGAGTAGTGAGAATGGATTCCAGATTGTATGTTATTAATATTTTCTGCGCAGATAATTAAATAATATACGTAAAATGTCAACTATGCTTACTACTTCTAATTATATGCACGATATTATGCAGCAATGATGATAATGTTTTTTTAAGATAAGATTGTTATTAGATTACAATGCACAGGCAAATTTAATATCGGTAGTTTTCTATCAATTACCATTGTTCTTGTACTATATCAGTCTACACACCTACAGTGTTTTCGGTTTTTCCAAATTTTCAGATTGTGTTCCTTTTTAGTTAAAATCAATAATACGTTATAATTCTTCGTCGCTTCTTATAGCACACACATACACGCACTCTAAAAAATCATTCCCTTATTTTCCAGATGTCAAAATTTTATTTCTTCTCATTGCTTATTCGTTTTTATTGTGTCGTTCAAATGTTCCCATTATGTATGTACATAATATGGTATCTCTACCACTAAATAACGCTATTGACAAAATATACGTTATTCATAACGTCTATTTTGGCTTTATATAACCTGACTGCGCGTCCTAACTGCGCTGACATTCATAAAATTTAAACTATTTAGTTTTGTATTGATGTTGGCGACTCGGTATGAGTTCATGGCAGTTAAACGTAGATAAAAAGGACCAGATCTCAGAAATAGCATTATTTAATCACACACCTTTACAGCCGAATATTTTAGACTAAGACTACATGATCACAGATTGTAACCATAATCTAAAATATCTGAGCCTGAAGATGTGTGATATACACAGGAAACAGATAGCGTAATTACTAAATAAAAATATTTGTGAGTTTTAGTCCTTTTGATCCACGTTTAGCTATTTATCACCACAATGGCTGCAAATGCTATAATCATCTGTAAATAAAAGAAACCCAAATGATTTCTTTTCATCTAAAAACTTAGTTAAGGCGTATCTATCACATTTAACGAAAAAGGCACGTAATTATAATAACAAAGTACGTTAATTTTTTAATCAAAATTGGTCCAACGAACTAATTTATCGATATAATAAATGGCTGTTTATTATATTGAGGAACACATACTTTGGTATATACATTATATACAATAAAGAATCTATTGACGCAAAGAATACAATTACGAACCTTTCTCGGGCAAAATGAGGTGCAGCCACAAAGATTAGCAAAAACATTTTTTTACAACTTCAATTTTTCAATAGCTTCAGAAATTGACTTTTTCAACTATTTTAACAAGTGTTTTTGTAGCTTTCACCATATTAGAATTTACGAGTGGAGTGAATCTGCGCCTCCCTTAGTCTGTTGTTTCGTACAAGAATTGCTCAGATTTACAGACATTATAAACAACACATAAGTATCGGCACCCTCCGCACCGCACAAGTTTAATTTATTATGTAGTAATATAATAAATAGTCCGGGACGGCCGTTTCGAGGACACGAATGGTCCTCATCATCAACCGGTGACCGAATGATGAGGAATGATGATGAGGGCCATTCATGTCCTCGAAACGGCCGCCCCGGAATAATTATTATATTATTATATAATAAATTAAACTTGTGTGGTGCGGAGGGTGCCGATACTTATGTGTTGTTTACCATACTACGCCACAATCCTTGCTATCATTATTAGACATTATAAAAGTTACAGTTTCATTTTAGAGGAATTTCGTGTTTACTTTGCAATTGTAAATGCGCAGGTACTTTTTTTGTTAATGACCTGATCGTCTGCATAAGAAATGGTAGCCTGGCCTGAGGAAGGTTAACCTCTGTTTTTCTATCTATCAATTTATCATTCACAGACGTCATGAGATGTTTAATATTTACACCTGGTACGATTCTAAATCAAAATTTTAACGTTAATTTTCTTCCTTATTGGACAACATTAATAACAAATCTATAAGACAAAAAAAAGGTAAAATCTAACTTGTTTTTTTTAATATTTTTGACCTCAAACTCGCAATTTTCTACTGTTTTATTTTCATTGGTTTTCTAGGTTTCGGTGCAGAAAACAAAAAGCTTCTTTCTTGGATTTATTTTATTTTGCAACGTTTCTTCGTAAATTTTCGTCAACATTCTGAAATCTATCTGTCAACTCCTTCCTGCTTAAAAACCCAATGAAAATAAAACACTGGAAAATTAAAACTCAAATACACGAACTATTTCGTTAAACATTGATCGCACCGCTAATTAAAATTTTATTAACATGTATCTAATTAAAGATACTATAATCACCGAAATTTATAAATCTTTTATTAACGAGATAATAATAAGATACCACCATCCTACATGTTACCTTTATTTTCATATATATATATATATATATATATATATATATATATATAATATAATACAATAATTTCAATTGCAGCTACCACCTTCCGCACTGATGAGCCGTACTCCGGCCGAATTTAAGGTGAGGATTTGTTTGTATAAGTAAAAGAAAATCAACAAGAGAAGTTTATGCACAAGTAGATTATATTTTATCTGATATTGTGACTACAAAAATTATGTCCTACTTAAGAAACCACCAAAGATTTTTTTATAAACTATTCGTTTTAATTTCTAAAACAAAATTAAATGGTAAAATATGTATTTCGAGATTGAATTAATACCAATAACGATTCTGCATTTTTAACAGGATTTGCATCAGTTGAACTATTCACATTTTACACGAAAATAATTTGAGGAACATGAGAAATTTGGAATTTAGAATTCTGCTGTTCTATTGTTTTGGTATCAAGTTCATATGAGAAATTTTGACGCTTTGGCATTTTTCAAAGGGTTTATATTATTATCGAATTGACTCTTGATCCAAATATAAGCAAATACTAGATGTATATGTGCATATGTACATACGTACAACAGATATGTGTATTATACAGTAATCGATGTTCATGAAAAGCGTCATGCTTTACCAGGTTACAGCGTCATATCAAACTTTCGTGGTTCTTAAACTAATTTTCCACTAAGTTGCTAGCCGAACACGCTTACAGTCGCCTGCGGCTATAAGTGCTGCGCAAGTATATGCCACTTCGAACTGCGACTGTTATGTTGAGGGAACTGCGTGTGTTTATTCCTTTCACGGCGTATAATGCGAGAATTTTACGTACATTTGTTATTAAAAGAGAAATCAATAAAAAGAGCACTTAAGGGATTATTTTATTATACAGGATATTTCAGGAGGAAAGAAAAGTACTTCGCGTTTATATTCAGAAGCTGTCAGGATGATCACAGTTTTACATGTAAAACAGAGCGATATTTATTTCAAACAAATAATAATGAATCAAGGATTATTTCAGAAATACCACCGCCAACTTCGATGCATTTTTTTACTCGTTTATTAATTGCTCGAGCAGCAAGTTTAATTGATCGGTAATTATTTCTTAGCGTAGCGGCGGCAATAAGACAGTAATCAAGCAGTGTCTGTCTCATATGCACTCATAAACTACAAATTTTCTCACACCCACAAATAATAGTCTAGGAAGTTAAGATCTGGTGACCTCGGTAGAAAAATGTATGGATCGCCTATATCAATCCAACGATTGAGAAAGCGGAAGCTATAATTTTTGCCAAATGAACTTTGACGATTTTGGAAATTGCGCTCAACTGTGACATGTGGATTTTCATTTCGCCATCGATGTTTGTTATGTTAATTGATAATTCCATCGCGAGTGAATTGAGTTTGATCACTAAATAACGTGTATTCGTATCGCTTTCGGTTTTGACATATCCAATTACAAAATTACAACTTGCGGCATGATAACTTTCGTGAAGACATTGAACAGGTTGAATATGAAAAGAATGCAAACTATTTCCTTAGAGCAACCTCAAAATCGCTATGAGTTGCAGGACGCCTTGTACTCATGTTTGGATTCTCTTCTACCATTATCTAGAACAGGGCTGTCTAACATTTTGTTTATTTTAACCTTCCGAATGTACCCTCGAAGTACTTCCCTTTCCTTCTAAAATGCCTTGTATATTGCAGACTGAGATTAGATTCCTGGACCTGTTTATTCATAACGAGATTTCAATTTAAAGCAAGATATGGTGCATGCTCTGAAAACTATTACAAAAGTAAGAGATAACTTACGCGCGTAGTCGATGTTATCAATAGCAGCAATGCAGTCACACGCGACTTTTCGAGTTGCGTGTTGTTCTACAACCGCGGCTTGCCGTTCGCGCTTGCGAATAATGCCAATATGAACGTTAAGGCCGGCCACAAAACGAGACACATGTCCGTAAGATGCAACGCACGAGTTCTTCACGGCAGACTGAATCACAGCGACAACCATTGCAAGACGGATCGTGCAGTCATTCCGGAACTTGGATAGTGGTAAACTCAACTCTAACACAGGTTACGAATGTTTCTGCTATGTTCACAAATTTGAGTTCGGAATCGGATTCCAAAAATAAGTTTATATTCGAAACTATATGTTACACCGCGGTGATGAGACAGAGAAAAGCACATACATGGAAAAAGGACTAAGTCGTTAAAGTTAACGACTTAGTCCTTTTTCCATATAATATAATAATATAAACTTAAACATTCACACATTTGAAGAAGTGCGTGACTTCATCAAGGATGATATTGACAACTGCGAAACGCTAGTAACAAACAAAACCACAGTAAACCGCTGTATTGAAACTGCGCTGTGCACCCTGTGCTCTCACGTGCGCTGATCCATTGGGTAGTGATTCACAGAAACTCACCGCCAGTCACCCTGCATTACCTCACGGACCTGCGCCTCATTTTGCAGTCAGCCCAATAGGACTCGCGTGGTTCATCGCTCGCAGCTAGTAACTTTGTGGAAAGTGAATATATCTTAGCGAAGATAGCATACATGTAACTAATACACAAAACGTTAACAAATTATAGGTAATGTTTTATAAATACCCTTCTCTAGATACCACTAACTTCATTTGAACGATATATATAAATATAATTTTTCTTCACTCTTATCCTTTAAATTATTTCCATTAAATAAATTAATCATTTCCTATAAATTCATATTACAAAACGTCTTCGTTTCAGACAAGTAGTTTTATATATTAAATGATCATACACTTATATGTACAAAATTCATTTAAATGCTACAAAAAAAAAATCTATCTAAGAATAAACTAGAATCATTTTAATCGCTGGTGCCTGTTTAATATATGCTGGGAAAGGCATTCCCTCCTATTGGCAGAATAGCTGCAGTAGACGCACGAAAACTGTTTGATCCTGAGGCACTCATATTTTTTATGCCTTGACAAACTTGGCTGATGTTGGTACTCTTTTCCACAAACGTCGCAAACATACATTTTAAAGTTTTGCAGTTTCCTCCATTCCTTGAAACGACAGTCTAAAAATAAACGTAGTTACTCAGAATAATAACAGGTACAGCAATTTTGATGATCAGATGCAGAAGAAATAAGAAACAACTTCATTGTTACTGACTTTTTATTGACATTTTTCTACCTGGACCTATAAGCAACAATACAAATAAATTCATTATAAAGCACGATAAAATAGTAACTGTTTTATCAAAGCAAATATATGTAAATATAATATATAAATCCTAATAAATACATAAATTAAAAAATTCATAACACATACAGAGTGATATCTATGAGATAAATATGACAACAGCGATAATGGTTAAGGAACTATTCAAAGTCTATTACAAAAAAATGGTAAAAAAATCACATTTGTTCTTCAATATTGAGTATTATTATTGTTTAATGGTTAAATTGCGTCGATTTAAGTTTTTCGATACTTAATTAATACCCCACACCTTTTACAAAATTAGGCCAATCTTTTTATTTTTGTTTTTCTTCAAGCGTTCTTATCTAATTATAAAAACTACTAACACATTATAAAGGAATATCAAGCTGCCTTGCTTGAGAAGAAATATAAAAATCTAAAATGAATCGACGTTAAAATCCCAAAAAGAATTGCACCATAATCTCCACTTTTCCAAAATATCGGTATGAAATAAAAGCAAGAGCAACTTATGCATGTATGTGTATATAGACTATAACCCTATGAGTAACTGCTTGACTACAATCTAAAGAAAAGGTAACTTATAACTAATTCAAGGAACAATAACAATTTGAGGCACTTTATATGGGTTAACTCTTTCAAATATATAAAAAAATATCACTTTCACCTATGATCATACACCTAAATGCTGCCGGCATTATTACCTAAGGTAATCATATCACAAGCTCGAGAATCTGGAATATGTATATATACTTTTAAAAAAGGAAATATAGTAGTAAAGAGAAGAACGGTACTTTAAAAATTTAACAGTTTAACAGGATTAAGAATTTTTCTTATAAATGCAGTACAAAAATACACTTTTAGCGATTGTTTAAATAAATTCCTTTTTATAAAATAGTTATATTATTTACAAAACTTTGAGTAAACACGTTTTTAGTGAAAGGCAGTTGAGAGTCAGTCAGAAATATACAATATTATAAAGAGCTAAAAATACAAAGAAGCTGTTAATAACAATAACAACAACAAGCAAACCCTACTGAATTATTGAGTACTTCTTGATTCAAAAAGAACGTTACTACGACAAGTAGTTCGAAATGTCTCTACTTGTAATCTTCAAATATGTATTTGACAAAAGTAGTTTATGAAAATTACCAGAAAAGATGACATAATACACAACTTTATGTGCATTTTTAAGATCACAACTAAACCAGTTCTATCACAATGATATTTAAACAATACCACTGAATATACAATGTGAGATCGCCATGGTACATATGTATTTACCACACAAATAGAAATAAATGAAAATAGTACGTTAGAGATGTAGTTTAGCTTAATATCTGAAGTGACCATCCGCATACCTAACGGTTTTTCGTCGTTTGCGCGTATGGGCACGCACTCTTTGATGCAACAGGTGACAAGAAATATCTAAGTTTGAATCGTTGATAATGAAAACTATCATTAGAAGTAAATCCTTGGCGAGGTATGGAAATGCTCGTCATTATTGGAGTACAAAGACTAGTTAATCCAACTTAACATACTGTGATATTTACTGCAAATAGAAACTGAGTAAGAATTGTTGTTACTGATACAATGAAAGAGGTGAATACCAAATATTAATGCACTCCATTATCACCCTTACTGTACTTCACTGCAGTCTCCTTCCATAATAGCATAGAACTTCAATAACTAAATAAAAACATGCTTCCAGTACAAATGAAGTGTTGTTTTAAAACTTTAAGTGTGCATATTGCAGGTATTAGCATTAGTAGTGTACGTGTAACTTCTTATGTGAACATTTGTAAAAATCTCTGGAACTGGCAGACATAATTCTCTTCGACATCTATGTTTGAAAAATTAATACTTTTTGCAATGGGTGTGTTACCCCACAAAATGAGTTCACGTACAACCTAAAAGTACTACTGAGGGTAATAGTGAAATGCTTCAGATCAGAATGAAGAAAAACGCCCAGATGAAAGTATATAAAAATTCAACATTATATACAACTGCGGTTTTCTTCACAAATTAATCCACTGAAAAAACTGCAATTGTAGATTATCAATAAAGGGCGATACTAGTGTCACCGTCATCACAGCATGGAAACGTTACAGAAGTGGAATCGTCCCCTATTAGTCTAAAGTTTATCTTATAAAGGTATCAAAGAATGAGATCTTTGAAATTGAATAAGAACAAGCTTTCGTATTTTGAATAAGGAAGACATACGGATAGTGTAGCGAAATTGTTATACTTCTGATCACAGAAAATATCAGTTGATATTTCAATAGTGAAATCCCCTAAAAGTAAATTGAATTAACATCTATTATTTTCGACTAATTCCTCTTCATATTTTTATACTCTCTATAAAGTTTGAGTGGTTGAATATCAAGTACATGTATATACTTACATTTGTATATGTATATCTGTAAGAAACATAGGTTGGAAATTCTTAAAAGTATAGGTATGTATATATAATATAAAATGTATCAAAGCATAGCATTATATAATATGTATGTATATGAAAAAACTTTTATCTACAAATATTCTTAAAATATAATAGGAAGCTCTTAATTATCACCTTCGGAACTTTCAACTTTTAAATTTAATTCAGAATTAACAGCCGAATAGTCGATTTCTTTGTGCATGCGCTCCATATGCCTAGCCATGTGCATTTTTTGTTTCGCCTTATAAACGCAATAAGGACACTTAAACTGCGGTTCTTTACCACATTCCCATTTCTGATGGTTACGTAAGGAACTTTTCAATTTATAAATACGACCGCAAACGCCGCAATCAAAGCCCGCGCCGTCGGAAGATCTTTGCTGATTTTTTTTTGAAGTAGTACTCAGATCCAATGAAGACTTAGAGATTGTCTGCAACATGGATTTCTTCATACTTTCTCGCATTAACATCATGGGCAAAGCTAAATGTGCAGGCCAACGCTCCCACGGGCGTGTAACACGCAGGTCTTGAGCTGAAACAAATAACAATGTAAGAAAAATTCGTATTGCTAAACATACGCAGCAAGAAATTATGTTCGGAACAATAAAAAATAATATAACATAGGAAACATTCATTTATTAGCTTTATTTTGTATTTATTTTTCAATAATCCACCACCATGAAGTGTACAATGCTAGATATAAACATTTAATTGTGATGCACACTGCTTAGGTCTGCTAACATAAGCGTAATCATTCAAATAGGGGAAGGTGGGGGAACAAGAAACAGGAGTAATAAGATACATTTTTTGTGGCAAATGTTTATATGTATAAAAACCCAAGTTATTTCACAGGACACATACTTATTATTTATTAGTAGATGTAAGATTATCATAAGCCTAACTTAATTCTTTCTCGGAAAACTGTAGGTTACAGGTAGAAGTAGTGTCCTTTAAAGAATTTTTTGTTTTAAATTTTTGAAAATGATTCTTTTTTCAATTCTGTCAACTAAACTATTGGAATAGGCACAAGATCTATTCGATGATTTTTTTCCCTGGAAACCAAAGTGTTTTATCTCGTTTTGACATTTTTATGGAGGAATAAGAAACATTTTTTTATTAGATCATCACCTAGATTACTACAGTAGTACACGCCCGGGAATTATAAGAAAATGGAAAAAGAGTGAAGACTCGCGTAAAAAAGACAAAAAACTCAAAATAAAAGTAAGACTAAAATGGCACGCACTAAAAAGAACGAAAAAGAGACAAAAATTAAAAATCAGTTTAATTTAAAAACAAAAATTAAATTCTTGTAAAAATAATCGTGTAACAGATTTCATTCGAAATGTCAATACTCCTCGTAATGCCAAATATAAAAAAGTCCAAACTACCTAGAGACAATTTTTTGTTCATCGTCGCTAGGAGCAAACTCTTCGTTAATTTATGTTTTGTAACCATGTCTTTGTTTTAATTTGACAATTCATTAATTCATAATAAACCTGTGTTTCACTTTTATACTTTTTTTTAATAATTCAATTTTTACTCTTGCATAAAAGCACATACACCGGAGACAAAAATCTAAGAAAATTTGGGGTAATAGTATGCCTCATTCCGCCAAGCGGTTTTGCATTAATAGCGATCAGGAATTAAGATTATTTCTTATATCCGCCAATGTAGTATCAAAATATAAAGACTTGGGGTAAGTAATAAGGCGCTTCTTTTCCTTAATCTTTTTGATCTGCATATACAAATTCTTTTCCTACACGCAGTCACAAGTTGTAGATCTATTGTAAGAAAAAACTAAATAAACTTAAAGAGATATTAACTTTATGTTTCCTGTCATTCTAATTGTTTCTTATTCCCCCACCTCCCCTTATAATAAAAAGAATCGTGCAGAATATAGTTAATAATAATAATAATAATAAAAACTAACTATCGTCACTTAGAACTAAAAAAAAATAATATTATTAAAAATAAATAGTTTGAAAAATCAATATATACATAAAACATTGGAAATATTTAAGCAGCCTTTTTCTTGCTCAGGGATATATCAGGATTATTCTCCTCTAATAAACCGATTTTATCTTTATGCTGCCTCTGAATATGTCTCATCTGATGAGTTTTTCGCTTACATTTCTGCGGACAGAACGGACATTGGAATTGCGGTTCCTTTCCACACTCGTATGTTAAATGGCGTTGCAGCGAATCTTTACGAACGTACATCCTGGAACACTGGATACAGATAAAGTTCCCCTTAATTCTGTTATAAGTTGTCTTTTTTGGTTTAGCTTCGTTTTCGGCAGTCCATCCTCGCCAATTGTCAATTTTCATCTCTGTTAATTCAATCTTAACTGGGAGTTCTGAAATAATACATAAAGTTAACGTACATTTCGATTTAAGCATACCGCCACCAATTAAAAAAAGGCCAACTTACCAATGAATTGCGTATCAAATTATATATAGCGTAGAATAAAAATACTGAGATTATGCAATCCTTACTTTAGATTTAAAGTGAAAAAATAAACTCAGATTGCTAATTTATTTGTTTTTAAATTGAGGTATTGACCATCGGCTTCTAAGAAAACAACATTCTATTCACAGCAACGTACCTCAGTGATTTATAAAAGGGAGAAACACAATTCAAGTGTTAACATTTTTATTCCTATAAAATCAATCGATAAATGCACTATTCTCTTTATGTGCATGCGTATGTACATACAAAAAAGTATTACAATTTATATTACTTTATTCACACTGTAACTAGGAACGTAAGTGTAAAGCTGAAAGTGGATGTATCCGCCTTATATGAGTTATAAGTGAATCCTTTCTATGGTATGCCTTCGGGCATAGGACGCACCGAAAGCCAGGCTCTTTACCACACTCGTGATGAATATGTCTACTCAGATGGGTTTTATAGCGGTAGGTCTTATGACATCTCGGGCAAGGAAACGGGCGTAGCAAACCTACAATAGTTTTCTCGTATATTATTCATAAAATGTGGAAGGAAAATGTTGTTATAGGTACAATGTATGTATATCATCGATTTCTATTTTTTTGTATAATTGTTAACTCCTGCAATGCTTCCGCAGATTCTGACAGTAGAAAGGCTTCGCATGTGTTATACATAACAAATAACTGATATTTCATATAATATCTTAAAAATGTAGATAAAATAACCAATAACACGATACCTAACTTTACGTTCTTCTAGCAAAATGAAGGAAGATTACCATGTGGCGATATATGATGAGAGACCATTTTCTGTCTTGAAGAGTCCAAGGTGGCCCTGTATGATCTGAGTTAAAAAGAATGTAACAGGACTAACGGAAATAATCGTAGGTGAAAATATCGAAAGATCTATGGAACAATACAATAGTGTTTTATAAAATTTCTCTGCACTTTAACCAAATCGTTACAATACTGCTGACAACTTTACAGTCATTATTAACAATTGCAGAATATGATAAAATTCTTTATCTTTTGAAAATTTAAATTAAGGCAACAATCTTCAAGGGATCAGTTCCGTACAATGTTTTGCTCGCATATGTGAGAGTAAGTGTTCTTTTCTTTTAAATCGAAACGAGCATACAGCACACACAAATTGAGGTAATTTTCCGCACTCGAATTTTATATGCCTGCCTAAGGATGCTTTCTGTTTATACGCTTTTCCACAACGATCGCAACCAAAATTCCTAGTATTTCCTAAAACAAAACGATAGCATGATTTATCTTCAAACATTCAATGCTGTTCTATATGTCTACTTTTTCCTTAATTTAATTGCTAAGAATAAATTTACCAGTTAACTAGGAACTAAAGACAGACTCTAAGAGCCGAACCTCAACTCAGTTTAAAAATAAAGACCTCTAAATATCAATAATTCCCTTTTCTTAGAAAATACATTTTAACTAAGTCTTTTTGATAGACCCCGTTAATTTTCCCTAGTAGCACACACGGTTGGTGCAACGTTGGTTCTCAATCACGGATCGCTTATCTCGAGGTAGCAACGAGCGAGTCGGCATTACGAGAAAGTGTGAACAGTTTACACTTTTGACCAAACATTGACTTGCAACGTTCTCGCATACTTATCTAATCTTTGGACGCACCATCTACTTTGATGTGCACCGACCTTTAACGAATATTGGCTCGCTGTTGTCTGTCGACCATGACGTCACATGTTAACAACACTTAGCAAGCGACGCTGCATCGACCAAATTGGTTCAACATCGACTTACTTAAGTCACTCAAGTTTTACTTCCATGTGTCATTTGTCGACCAACGCCAACCGATTTTGTTGACCTAGAGGCAATCAATACTCAACGTTAGAAAAGTACCATTGGTTTTGTATACCCCACCGACACTTTACCGACCGTGGCTAGCCGTCATAAATATTATACCGACCATACGACTAAAGGCCAACTGTCTGCCAACCAACTCTGCTACTAGGGTTTCCCTTTTTTCGTGTACTAATAATCAAAAAGAACACATATATTAGTGCGTACTTACAAATCTGAGATATTTTCATTAAATAGGGGTAATCAAAAACGCTTTTTGCAATAGTAGGCTGTATAATCTCACATGCATCTAACTCAATGAAGAAACTTTGAATAATACAATGCTTCCGTACTTATTTCGATTTGTAAAATATACCCTACTTACCAAGAAACTAACATTCTTCCCCGAATATAAACATAGAATATGGAGTAACCTGTGGACAGAAGGCAGGACTAAAATAGGAGAATATTAGAAAGTAACAGTTCTTTCTGAGTTCTCTACTCAAGCAGTTGGTACCAATTTAATTGCATTTTTTGCATGCTCTTAGTCCTAGATTTTCGCGCGTAATTAGAGATTAAATATTAAAAGGCCACTTTTTGACTGCATGAAATATTTCTTCAACACATAATGACACAGAAAATATCTGTACACATTTAAGACCGTCAGGATAAAATGGTGCAAAAAATGACTAAGCTGAGATGACGATACGGAACATATCGTATTCAATGATGACTGATAAATTTAGGTATCGTCTATGAGAGGATAGCGGCTCATTAATTGTCGCAGAATGCTCGTAAAAAAACAAATTTATTATTGGCGATTTGTAAACCAACATCGTTTTCAACGACGTTCACCCTCTAATGCAAATCATATGTATGATGGGACAAAAGTATACTTGGACGGCTGGCAAGCGACGAGGCAGTGTGGACAGTGTACACAAGGCTCGCTTTCGTACAGGTTTACTGCGTATAGTCCAAGTTTGCTTTTGTGTAATCATACATACTAATGAGGCGAGTCTGATTTAATCCCTGTCTTCAGATAGTATGGTAAAAAGCAAGAAATTGCTGTCTTCTTCGTCTATTTTCTACTACTGATACTACCGCCGACATCAATAATCTGTTATTCTTTTACATTGAATTACAAGTTGATCATCGATGGATAAACGTCTGCAATTCCATTCTTGTAGCTCACTCATTGCTGAATCGCACAATTTTTTAACAGCGTATTTACAATTTCCATTATTTTTTATACAGCTTAGCTTATAAAAACCAATATTAAATCTATTGAGAATTATTTAAGGTTTTAATTGATCCTTTAGTCACAATATTCCGGATGTTTTTTCTTTTTTTTTATGAATAATCTTATAACTATAACGACTTAACTTGGAAATATGACATTTAACATCAAACAAACTAAAGTACTCGGTCGGCAATACATTGCAGTTCAAGCAACACTAGCCAATTGATTTATACATAAATACAAAAACGTAAAACACGATTGTTGAATCCGACACTTATGCAAATAAATAAATCAAGGTACAATACCGGTACACATCTTTGTTATTAGTCCAGAATGTTCAACAGTACTTAGCTTAATGTAGTTAGAAATTTCCATGTCAGTAAAATTAATACATATGCATGCATTCTTTTTTAACCCGGAAGCAGTCTCAGAGTCCCGTTATCAATCGGGTCAAAATCGATTCAACCGCAATAGGTTTCTTGCAAATCTCTTAAAAAATGGTCTTCTTCACATTTTTTGGGTTATTTTAGAGAATAGGGGTTTGATCAAAACAGAGTCCTTAACTAAGCTACCACAAATTCTTGAAGTCTGCGGTTGAACTGATCAAGTCAAAATAAAATAAAAAAGAAATAAAGTTTTATCATCTTTATATTTTCTACAAAAAGTGACCACTTAAGGTGATGTATTAAAATTAATAACTAAACTGTGGACCAATAACTTCCACCATTGCAGACATCGGCTTTTACATGCATATACAGTAGCTATGATTTTACTATGCACACGTTGCACTTTAAAATAACCGTATCAAAGCATTGTGTGTATGTCGATAACTAAGCAACATATGTTTACGATTACTTTAATAGTTTAGTATCTGCCTGGATCTGACATTTTATTATCTGCCTTAAAATATACATCCCAAAGAACATACATCGAAAATATGTGTTTGGGATCAAAACCATAAGTTTAGAGATGGCTCGAGATTTTCTGTTGAATATCTAGTTGCACCAATTCCAAATCGTACAAGACTGCGGATATTCAATAAATCGCCAATGTCAATCACTTAAAGCAGAAGCAATTGTTGGTTTATTAGTTGTATTCGAGATTTTTACTATTGTTTTATAATACGTTCACTTTTTTTCTAATAAACGTTGTCCTTATCTACATTCGGACTTTTTAATCGCAATGAATTATGATTAATTGTGGATTAAATTACTGTCAATGCGACAGATAGCCTACGACACGCACACAATGCTTCGTGTTATATTAAAATGCAACATAGGGATACCTGTATTGCAAAATAAAATAGTAGCACTGTATGTTGGAGGATGAGATGGTTGTACCAGTTAGTAGTGTGATCGCTAGTCCCACCTTCGACATAATAACGCACTGTTAATTTACATTAATTTGTAGCACATATATTATAAATTTTATTCTTTGAAATGGGGCTGTTTATTGGCTAGAATATCCTTAAGTACAGAGAAACTATTTTAACAACACAATTAGTGAGATGTACATACCAAAAAATTTATTATATCCAACATTTTCGTTGCAAAACCTTTTTCGTATATTTGGAACAGAATTAAAAACGAAAACTGTGTCAAATTGTTTACTAAAGGGAGTACCAAATTACTGGACATATTCTTCAGTTATTACAAATTATGAAACGTTGTAGGACTGTCTAACAGAGCGACGTTGAAGACAGATTATATCCGTACGTCTACGTTCTAACGTCTTCCCGATATGATAGAGGGAAAGTTATCTGTCCACGGTCTAGTTATTGATCAGCTGTCTAATTATTTAATTACATCACACATTTTCTAATATTCATTTTGTATTACAGTACGGGGGATGCAGTCTTTTCATATGTGTGACAAGAGAATCTTTTCGATGGTACGACTTATCACAATACTTGCAATGATACGAGGGATCTTTAAAACATTCATGGTGTACATGTCTGCTCAATTGTGTTTGGTGACGGTATGTCTTGCAGCATCTTTGGCAAACGAATGGACGCGCTGAACCTACAATAAAATAAATTTTCTATGTTGTTAAGCAACAGGACAATTTTTCAACATTAATTGCTACGTATTCCATGAATGAGAAATAATTGCACGTTATTTCTGCATAGAAATATTTACAAAACGAACAACTTTGTTAAAAAAGAAAACCTTGCATAAAAATCCTCCAGATTACAATATACAAGTAACCCGTAAGGATACTAAAACTGGTATTTTTTGTAACATGAAAAGAAAGCAACAAACGTCAATATACACGTAAATTTATTCCGACATGTATTCTATAACCTTCATAATTATTTTGGGAAATATATTAATCAGCTGAATGCCATTACATTTTAATATGCAATTATTCCTAAATCATTGAATCCATTTTGACACAACTAACACACACTAAGAAACCATGAACACAATATTATAGAAAGAAAAAACACTATTTTTGTAAACATACCTATATATTACATATTCAAAATTATTATATTTAACAAATAGAACGTAATATTCAATGAAGAAGCATTGCTTTCATTGCATTTTACATGTGTTTTAAATAAAACTCGTGCAAAAACATATTCGTTCACTTCTTAACTACTTAAACCCAAGTTAAGTCATGCACCCAGTTAATGTTAAGACAATAATAATAATAATAAAGGAAATTGGGGTAGTTTCTAGTGAAGTATACATTAATATTTCACTTATTTTTGCATTGTTGTAGATACTTCAGGTTTAATTCATTATTGAGCTTCATGAAAACAGTATTACAAATGTTATATTATACTAATATATACTAACGGCAACAAAATGTTTGTAACATTGACAAGTGGCCTCGCTTGTATACTACGAAACAATTTTTTTTATTCCTTTAACAAAATGCAGTGGTTAAAATACTTTTTGTTGATTTACCGCATGCACTCTAATGTCAATGGAGACACATAGTAACACCAACTGTTCTTCCAACAAAAACCACAGTCGCGTTAACAAAAAAAGTCCAAATTGTTAAACTGACTAATATTGTTGTCCATACAAGCAAAGAATCACAATAAAAAAGTTTTTGTTGATTTAACAAGCACCCTTCTTTATTTGTATGAAAGTATGTTTCGCAATCATTGCGGAACTATATTTAGCTATCATATTAGTAGAGAGTCCATTTAATTTTGAAAACTTTAGAGGTGGCAGGATATCCTAAATTTGAAATTAAACTGAAAAACATAAAAAGTCTTATAATATAAAGGAAGCTTTTAATGGTATTTTTTTGTCGTCGCCAACTATTCTCACAAACTAATATTCTTGATACATAGCCGCAATCGTTTTATTATTTTGAGAAGGATTTGCGTTTTCTAAATTTTGAAACCGATTATCGAATTTTGCAAACAGAATAAAACATAAACAAAAAGCCATGTTGTTGGCGAACAAACTTAAATTTAAAAAAAAAACGGCATAATGCAGTGAAGATGTGTTGCTAACATGGATAATTAAAAATAACTTTGTTTTATATAAAACATTTATTTACTAATAATTTTTCATAAGAAAATACATCATACAGTTCATACATATTCTTCAAATAAATTAATTATTGAATTAACTAAAATTATACTGGTCAGTTTTGTGTTGTGATTGCATATGTCTCTGCAAAACATGTTTATATCTGCATTGTAAATTACAAAAGGGACACGAAAACAATGGCGGTTTTCCACATTCCACGGCTAAATGTCTAGATAAATTTCCTCTTCTTGTGTACCGTCTTGGACAATTTGGACATTGAAATATATGTTGACCTAAAACAAAACAAAACATTTATCTTGACGGAATCAAAATATGTTTACGTTATTTTAAGCAAATGGTATGTATTTAAACTGAAGCTTACTATTTTTTTTCTATTTGTTCTAACAGTATGGTTAGTGATGTAGAAATAGAAACTATCAAAGGAAATTATTAAAATAGAATTCCATAGTCCACATACCTTTCACTTCCTTGCTTTTAGATTTTAATTTGTTATAATAAACTGCAGTAATTATTTTAATAAAATCTTATTCAGATACAATTGACGGATTTACGCTGCTTCATCTTGATACCAAAGAGGCTTTTGTGTGACTAAAAAATTAACTAATGACGATGATCTGTGATGATCTCAAGAACGAGTGCTGAGAAATGTCAATTTTCGTTCTAAGGAGAACATTTTTTAATATAAGTTAACGTTTCGTCCTCCTCCCTTCTATACTCCCCCTTTTAAACATTACAACATTGGGGATTACAGGGCAATAACATCCGTCTCGTTTTTTATTTTGGCACATTCGCACAAGATATGCTATAGTGTATGTTTTAATAGAAAGAATGAAGTAAATTGTAAAAGAAAGGGAAACATACAGAAAGGAGAGAGATGAAGAATCAACTGTCAACTTTATATCAAAAAAACGAAAACAAAAATTGGCCTGTCTCAGTTTTTTTCTAATAGTAATTAACTACTTTTAAGTTAAGAGTTATTTCAAGTGGTAACTTTCAATTAGGAGATGGTGTATATTAATTATCATGAAAATAAAATATTAAGAAAACGTACATAGTAATAGATTTGGTTTTAACTTTCTATTTATGTTTATTTTTGATCATATGCTAACAACTAATTATACATCCATGAAAAAATTAACACAAAATTCACATATTCCAATTAAGATTAGCTTGTATGTCGAGCTCTTGCGTGCCTGTCTAAATTAAATTTATACTTGAAGCGAGCTCGACAATGAACGCAGGCAAATTGTGGCAGTTTCTTACATTCAAATGTCAAATGCCTAGATAAGTTTCCCTTTCGTGTATAGCTTTTGGGACAGTTAGGGCACTGAAATAAATGAAATCCTAAAAAAATAAAATGCCTTCAATGGGTGGTGCACATAATATATGGTTATAACATATTACTACACGGAATTATGTGGTTGATAAATACATTAAGCTTACCACAGGCTTCGTTCTTTTTCAGCCGGTTCCATCGTCGCAATGAAACTCGACGTACGTGGTTTCAGTAATTTTTGTTTGCTGTTTTACAAAGCTGGTCAAGAAAAAGAGCCAAATTATCTCCTGTGTGACAAAGAGCTTGTTATTAGGCAACGTAATCGTAATAATGGTAAACAGTCAACTCCAAATTCTAAAAGCGAAAATTATTCTTGTTATTTATTGTGCTTTTTTTCATGTGTTTTCTATTCTCAGTATTATTATTTTTTTTACTTGTTTTGTTAATCGTTATTTCTGCGTTTTATCGAACTTTGTTACAATTACTTAACGATGGCTGGTTTCTTTAATGTTTATAAACAATATGCTTATTTTTCAATCTCTTATGTTTTTGATTTTACAATAGCCTATACATGAACCAAGTAAGAAAAACTTGAAAAAATTAGAAAATTCGGTAAAACTGGCAAACATTATCACGAAGTCAGACATTGATAGGAGATATTTAAACTATCGGGAAATTTGTTGCGCAACAGCAGCAAACAAGATTATGGCTGTTGTCAGATTTACTGAATATTAAAACCAATATTCAGTAATTTTATGAAAGTCACCCCCTAAAAATGATATATAAGAAGCCTGAAAACAGGTGTAAACAGGCAAAAATTAATAAAGTTAAGCAAACCTAAACTCGAACAAAGTTCAACGAAGTGCAAAAATAAAAACGATTAACGAAACAGATAAAAATCAGGAAAAATAAATAATACGGAACGAAAATATGAAAAATGCAGGATATAACAATAAATGATGAGGACAATTTACGGTTTTAGAATTGAGATTTGACAGTTCAGCAATTGCTATTATTACGCTACCTAGCAGCACGTTCTTCGAATTAACCTGAAGACACAGGAAACAATTTGGCAGTGATTTTTTGCCAGGTTTGAAAAACAACAAAAACAGATTACCAAAACTTTTATTGCTGCATATTCTGATATTTTTGAAATTAGTAAGTATAACATATAAGATATTATTCCATCGCATTTCCAAAAACATCAAAATATATAACCTATATTATTTAAGATAAGAAAGTTAACGTGACTTCCCGTAATATTCGAGATGTATTTCTACTGCTGATATCACAAAAAATTAATTCATGAAAAATAGAAGCCAACATTTTTTTTTTCTAAAAACTCTACCTGTCGTTGAAAATTTAGTACGGGTACAAGAAGGGAGAACTGTATTTTAGCACCTCACTGTATACCAGTACTACAACAAACAGCTGGCAAGAAAAGCTTATTAAAACTTGTGAAGTAATCGTTAATAATAGATCAACATCAGCGTCTTATTGCGAGAACAATGTTGTAAGGCCCAAATATTAGGACACAGGCGAGCTCGTTAGAAGAGATAAATTTTGAATAACCGAACTTAATTCTAAACGCAATAAAGATAATATTAGGACGATCGAGAGGTGATTATTCTCTGTTAAAGATGATTGCTACCAATTGGAAGAGACAAAAACCCGTATAAGGTTGCAGATACCTAGTGGTCTCCTGAGTAAATCGATTACAGAATTAAGTTGAACAAAAAGAAAGAACTTTTCTACTTAGGCAATTGCAATCTTGAAGCATTACTTTATAATAATACAAATTCATGAATAATTTAAGGTATAGGTTAAGAAAGAAAATAATTATAAATTTAACAATTTATTTCCCCAAAATAATGTATAAAGTATTCTAATCGAGCACCCATTTAAATTGTACAACGTAGTATAAAACTTCATATATAAATTTGTCATAAAATATTGATATAATATGATGCTTATGGCAAATACCATATAATAACAATATAAAATTATTATTGCATGTAAAATACTAGTATTAGTAAAAATATTTCATAAAAATATTACAAATATTCTCTCTTAAGGCACTATAAACCAAAAGAAAAATAACAACAATGTTAATTGACGATTGCAGGTACATGTTTTTGTATTGTATCTGTAGCAGTTGGATCTAATTCACTTCCATGATGTTTGCGAATATGAACGCCCAAATTACCTTTCTGCTTCGCTCTGTATGGGCAATGTGGGCAATAGAAACTTGGCTCTTTACCACCACATTCAACTTGTTCGTGACGTCGCATAGTAGACTTCCAACGATAACGTTTACCACAATGTCTACAGGCAAATTGCGAATCGCTACTGTAGCCGGGTCGAATTATATCATTGCTTAATATTTTGAGCTTCTTCAATGATTCTTTTCTATTTCGCGCTTTATTTGGCGGATCATTTAACAGCGTCCTGAGAGTAACCATGGTTTCCGGTGATATAATTTGTTCCAAGTACTCTGAAAATTAAACATTGCGTAATATATTATTGTCTGAGATCACTTTTAGTGTAATAACACAACCCCAAATGTTGGTTAATAAAAAAATGTACGCACATGTGTTAATTATTGAAAAATAATTTAACGTCAACTTTGCGGGAAAGAAAATTTACAATGGAAGAGAGCGCTCTTTTGTGAAAGTGACATACGTATCAAGGCAATTCGTTATTTATTTGTATGAACATATATTGTTATAAATCAAAGTAAAATCTAAATTCAAAAAGTACAAGACGTTTATTTATTAAAACAAACGTACAATACTGTTCTGAACGTTCAATGAAGTTCAATGTTGAATACACACAAATCTGCTTTTTAAAAATGCAACAGAAGAAATAACTAATGTACTATTTCGTCGCTGTATCATACAGAAAAGTGTATTGAAACAAAGCATTCCAACCCTACAACCGTTCTAAACGACGTCGTTATAAGTGACTTTCCGAAATTATGAATTATGTTTATTGTTAGGCATTTCCAGTATACCTAACTTTTCGTTTATTAGGTATGTAATTACTGTGTTGTGTTTTAGTATTCTCTTAAAATTAAATTACCCTCTTATTTCTACCAACTTGTATCTGTCTACACTGTTGCTTTTCTAAAAATCAAATGCGCATGTATATTTGTAATTAGGCTACAGAGAAGTGGCTAGTCGTTACATGTAACACCGTCTTTATTTTTGGAATATTTGTCGCCATGGACCACCCTTACATGTTGAATCAAATTCCAACTGAAATTAGTTTTCCTATGACAAAGATCGCATTTGTACGGACGCTCCTTTTGACATTCACACTTCAGCGGTCGATTTAAAGACCGATATTTGTATTCTCTGCTACATTTATTGCAACGATATCCTAAAATAAAGCCAGTAATTAGGCTAATATGTTATAATAGAAATAATAGTATCCATGTAATCACCTTAATGTAGCCAAATTTGCATTGCTATTTGCTACAAGATTTTAAATAAATATTTAAAATTGCATGGAATTATATGGTATGTTAGGATAATTTTGGTTTTGGCATTATGGAATTTTACGTTGATATTACATATTCCATTCACAGATTTAATATACAAACCTATGATGATTAGAGACGGATCGTTTTGTTGGCGCACAGAAGCGAGAGCTGGGGTTGGACGAGGCGGTTTTATTTACAGCTGCATCGCCCAATCGAGTCATTTCTAGAGTGTTATCGTTAGTTCAACTAACAAGAGAATTGCTTAAATTGCAAAACTCTGTATTATCTTTATCGGAATCAGTTAACATTATCGATATTATGAAAACATCCCTAGCAAACTTGAAGGATAATATAAAGCATCATGTAGCCGAGAAAGTTACTACCGTTGTAAACAAAAATCTAAATTTACGGAAAATGTGATTTATAAGCAAACGTATAAATGTAAACCTTCAGTAGATGTAGAATAGTCATCCTCCAAGTACGAGCAGGTATTTTTACCACGTTGCAGAAGGTTAACTAAATTTTCAATAGAGGCAACGTTAATACTGCTATGCTAATTCTTTATGTATACTCTTTCGTCAGCATTCAGACATCAATGTCAACAGAGTGAGGTAAGCGCATTTTAATGAGATTTACTTCTTGCTGCCTTCTTTATCTTGACATTGTACTCAACCGAACCAGTGTACATCAAATTTGTAAATGGAATTTTCACCACGCACATTTTACAACACACCCACCAATAAGAATACACACAAGCATGATGAGCGAACTGGTTTAGATAATATAACGCTGCGTCGCGCCGGCAAAACACTCCATCTCTAGTGATAATGACATCAACAAAAACATATTGTAGATTTTTTTCTTTGTAGTGACAACTTTATGGACATTTCAATTAAACATAATCCAAAATCCTAGACTTCTAATCAGACATTAAAACAATAATTTTTAATTTCAAAGAATCACATCAATCATGTTAACGTAATGATGTATTCTCTAAAAATACATAAATGAAATTCTCGTGAAAACATATGCACTTTGAAATAATAATGCTGGTTCTAGTTTGAAATAATATCGGCTTTATTGTGCAAGAACTTGTGAAGAAAAAAAAATACAAGATTAAGGATATACATCGAAAAAAAACAAATAAAGGAAATTATGACATACATCAGATCCCCCACACTAAAGCGAAGTACAGTGCGTGTAAATATCAAGCTAGAAACTAAATTCTCTATAATTAATCACGGTTTCCTCGGATTAGTACCAAGTACTAGGAAGGAGATACACCAGCATTATAACTAATAAATTCATTATTCATTCTACTTTTCGCTATAAAGTCACCACTTTTTTTTGGTTATTACGTTACAGACGTACATTTCTTTACATACAACCACTTGCATATTTCTGCTATACACCTCCAGAATATATCATACATATGTTCTAAAATTGACCATTTTAAAAGAATAATTTGAATATTTAGCAATTTGAAATGGTGTATGGCCTATGACTTGGTATATAAACACTCGTGAACTTCCTGACATTGGCAGTAGGAGCAACATGAATGACGCCCGCTAAAAGCCGAAAGGAACTACTATGGTTGAAATAGACTGTTGGACAAAAAATGTACACGCACTAATTAAAGAAATAATAAAAACAACAATTAAATAATTAAATATTTTAGAATCAGCGGGAATGTAACCAATGCGATGAACATTGATACTAATATAGTATATTAAAGAATGAGTTCCATAAGATGTAGTTTCAAAGGATGAGTGCGATAAACGTTTTATGGAAGGAGTTCTTTATGCAATTTTTTCTATTTTATGTTTATGTATAGAGAATTTCATGAACAGCATATTAAGATTTTAAAAATTTAAATTTGTCGGTAAAACAGATAGTGAAATTTTGCGTATAGAAATGAGTCTCTTTTCCATACGCAAATTACGTAATTTGGGTTTTATAATTAACGCAAAATAGAAAAGAATGTGTTTTAAAATAGCCGTATCTTCATCAATTTTAGATCATAAGCATAAGTATCTGTTCATGTAGAATCCGAAAACGGATAAGTATATGGAGCATACACACGTCCGTAATGCCAAGTCAAAAACAATGATAACGCTGTACCCAACCTGTAAAGGATAAAGTGCGCGATTAAAAGTTTTAAATAAGAAT
Organism: Oryctes borbonicus; assembly: GCA_902654985.2. NCBI lineage: Eukaryota > Metazoa > Arthropoda > Insecta > Coleoptera > Scarabaeidae > Oryctes > Oryctes borbonicus. Next base: position 21,643,161 of record LR736857.1, on the reverse strand, counting down.
GAATTTACTACGTACTTTAGAAACTCTACACATAATGACTATGCAAAACACTGCTCCGCAATAATCTGGTGTAGAGGAAAATACGAGAGAAAACATTGACGAGCGAGCCCTGTGGATCCAATATAAATATCTTTGCAGAATTTGATTTATCTAACAGGTTTGGCAACTCTACGCTGCTTGCTTATTTTTTATGAATACTTAGCCAAACAAGATAGTAGTACTTAAGTATGACATATGTTTCAGAATAAGTTCTCTTAACTTTAGTGTTACACTGTATAATTTATTGTAGTATAAACTAATAACAAACCAAGCAAAAAAAATTCTTCTATTGTATTATGTACGTGGGTATCATTATATAACGAGTCATCGTATTTTGATTAAGAGTATATTTTATGTTTACGATATAAATGATGTTTAACGTCATTGTTTCTACAACTAGTATAAGTACAATAAGGGCACTTAAATATTCGTGTCTTTCCGCATTCATACTTAATATGACGTACTAAGTTTCTTTTAGCATTATAAACTCGTTTACATTTGGCACATTGAAAGCTGCCTTGTCCACAATTCGGTGCTTTTCCCGAAGACTCGGTCTCTACGTTTAACGAAGGCTCTTCGTCCACTGTTCCCGACGAGTCCACTATCCCTGAGGACTCTTCCTCCAGCATTTCCGAACATTCTTCATCAACTTCTGCAGCAACAGAATCATTACCATCTAAGTTACTACGGAAGTCATTTGTAACTAATTGAATATCTTCCTCAATAAACAAAGTTCTTGATAAACTCAAGTTATGTTCCGCCAGCAGTATTTCTTCATTTAGACCTATAACAACATTTTATATTAGTTGTAAAAACGTCAGCTATTGTTAAAATATTAACAGGCATAAAACAAAAACATTATATGTGTAGTTATCGTATTTGTTTATTAATTAAATCATCATAGTTAAAACACAAAGACTAGCAAGGTATAAATAATTCTTTGATAGGCCATTAGCTACTTCACAAGTTTTAATGTATTTTCATGATTCTTGACATGTGCAGCTAATACATATGCCCTGCGAGCTCGATAGGGGCAATAAGGGCACGCCAATATTGGGTCGATACCGCACTCTTGACGCCTGTGACGGTTAAGAGTTTTCTTATGGTGATAAACTTTGTGACAATTGGGACAGCGGTATAATTCACAGTCCCCGCTAAATTTTTGTACACCTGAATTGTTTCCCCATACTGGAACGATCAATAATCCTAAAAATACGCGGCTATATTAAATAAATAAATCTCTAAAAAATTACAAAAGGTTCAGATAAGTTGCTTATTCTATGTAATTTAAATCGAATCACTACTAAAAACATTTGTTAAATACCTAAAAGTAAGTTTCGCAAATACTTGTTTTTAATGTCTTCTCTGCGTTCATCCAGTCTCAGTAAAAGATTTAATTTCAAGATAATCACCCTTATCTAACATTAGTGACGCTTGTACGCTACCTTTGGCCAATCTTTAGGACCATCCCTAATAACATGTATCTCTTCAAATTTTTAATTCCTTACACTTTTGTTGACCCAAAGATGAGCCACGAAAGCTTTCGTTTCACGTTTCGCTGGTTACTACGGCTGCCATCCTTAGGATAAATATCACACTGGATATAGTTAAAATTATGTCTCCTGCTTACATAATAAGGAGAAATATACTTTTCAAATAATTTGCTTACGTTTACTAGTTAGTAGAGCGACGACGGCCACACCTATATTTACATATGTAAATACAAGTGTTTAAAATATAAGCCTTCGGTAATTAATTACTGGAACAAAATAATAGGCAACATAGGAACACATTAAATGAACAATAATGACTGGAAATATTTATACGTGAATAAAATAAATATCATCAATACACACTTAGAATTAATAAGTACACTTTATTATTGAATTAGTTGCAACTCCCAAGATTACAAACTATACTGGCAAATTTGTAACATTCCTACTTTTCACAATTCTATAATAACATAAACAAAGTCAGACTCATTAAAACGGTATACAATTTGAAACAATTTACTTTATTTTAAAGTAATTGGTGTATAAAAAATTTAGGGCTTCGCAAAAAGGGAATGAAATAGGTAGCTTTCTTAGGACATAGTACAGAAAATATGCGCACCAAACGTAATAAATTGTTATGGGAAAGTATTATGGGCCGCCCTTTTGTGTTTATAGACTTCAAACTTATGCCTGAATCGTAGGTAACACAGCTCACATTGGAATTTCGGTTCTTTCCCACCACATTCGTAACGCTGATGTCGACTTAAGCTGTAACTTTTTGCGTAGCTTCTGCCACATGAACATAAAAATCGCCCTAAAATATTAACAGGTAAGGAAATTTTATTCTGAGTTAATTCTGAATTCTAAAATAGTATACGCAAATACGACGTTTTTTAATAAGTACTTACCATTTTGGTTAGGAGATTATGCTAAATGTATACTACCAGCCCCAATTGAAAAAATCCAGTAGCATTTTAAATAAAAAGGATACTAATCTAAAATGTACAAACACAATACAAAAATCCATTTGATTCTTCATATACTGCTCTCCTTGTTTTCCCAATTCATGACAAAAGTCAATATTCAATATTGAAATTTCCTTACATCAAATATGCATTGATTTAAAGAAATTTACTTTCAATAGTGGTAAATCATCCTCTTGTTGAAACAAAGAAATAACTTCTTTTATATAATAATTTTCAATAAATTTACTCCCAGTGTTGCCTCAAGAATGCGAAAGCGTTATCTTCAATTTCAAGGAAATTAGTGTTATTGGTTGAAAGTAAGGTATTGGCTTAAATTAGTAAAGAAAATACCACTGTTCTATTAAAATCGCATCTAGCACTGTCTTATACAAGACGTTTCGTCCATAGTGCTTCAGACGAAGAAAACACTAAGAATGCCCATACTAACCAAGACAGAACGTCGACTAAAGGAAGGCCCAGAACTTCTTCATTGTGAAAGGAAGAACAACCGACAATGGTTTATGAGTTAAATAAACAAGATAAGTTGAACAACAGTAATGTTTATTATGTATATATGCAGCAAGTACAACACTTGTGTATTAAACACATATATGCATATAGATATAAATAGGACATAAGTATGCATTTTAATTCGCAATAAGGAGTTTATTGGGGTTTACTATAGTACTAGTAGTTGTAAAAAAATCCAAAACTGATAATTAATTTATCAAATGTCGATCAGTTTTTTCCTTTGTACTGTATGCAAATAATGACGGTTAAAATATAAAACTATGAACAGTATCTGCATCTGGTATCACTTGGTATCAATTGGTTGGCGTATTGCATGTTCATCAGCACGAATAATTTAGTACGAAATTTTGTTGAAATCCCAAAACCATTGCAAAATTAATTTATTTTCTCTGGTACAATAGATATTAATCCCTCGATCTTCTAAAAACTGAAATTCTTTAACAAAAATTTGACATACAACATGATTACTAAATCTCGTACCGTCATCCACATCATAAGGAAAATATGCGCTAATTGCGAAAGATAGTTTAGCAGTATAGTTTGCAACCGGAGCATTTACAATACTGTACAGTAAGCACTGATATAAAATTGGATCTTTGATTGGTATATTTGGTAATGCTTCTAAAGAAACACTTCTATATAATTCATTATATAGAAATGCTGGTATGTCATATGTAACGCTAACTGATCAGCATTTAGAAAAATTCTTCTACCAACGCATTAAAATTTAGATAATATGTCCATTACATACGGTATCGGTCTATCCCAGCAGGTTTCTATTTTGAACAAAGCGACCTGCAGCACATACCAAATATGTTGAGATTCTGGTGGGTAACGAATATTCATTACATGAAAAGCTTTGAAAGCTGTTTCAAAAGCTCTAAGCACATTTTCAAAAGAGTAACGGACTACATCTATAACCACAAATGCTCTACCACTACTTTTATCAGTAATTATATAGGGTCGAACAGGACCGCTTTGCTGTAATCTTTTTCTTTCAATGGTTGCCTCAACTTCATCCGAAGACTAAAAGACAATTAGTGATAGTTTAATAGAACTCTAGTTTGTTTCGTTAACAACGTTTATTTAGTACTTACATCAACTTTTATTATAATGCTTTCAGTACTTTCAGCTATTGAGGGCTTCTTAATTATGCCACTACTTCTTGTTCGTCCTCTGGGTGGAATGAGATGCGATAACAATTCGAGCTGAATCATCACTTTCGTGTCTAAGGTTATATATGTATAATTAGTTTTTAAATATTGAACGTTATACTTAAACATACTTCTTGATAAATCTCCTTTTAAAAGCTCAACATATGCAATAGCTTGCTTATCAGTTACATATGTTGATCTTACAGATAGCAATTTTTCGAAAAAGTAATTCAGTTTTTCTAAAGTAAGTACATACTTGCTATACTTTATTTCAAAATCCACATCGATCTAAAAGTTACAAATTAGTACATTAAAATAAGTACAAAAACTTAAGTTTAGTATTTACTAATACTGGTCCATTACAGTGCCTCAGTAGTGGCCATTCTTCCAAAAGCTCTGTAGCTGATGCTGATTTACTAGCTGCACGAATAGGATGCGTTTTTTTCCAATGATTTAAGACCTCATCCCATGGATCATTTCTTGTTTGCAGCCACTCGAGACTTTGTCGAACATCCACTAAAGGACAGAATAATCTATTACCTGTGTATTTAAATCCTACTAACATACTTTCTAGTGTAGATGTGCTTTCATCTTGCTCTGTTTGACATTGAATTACCCCGCTTTTCTGCAGCTTGTATTTAATATTCCGATATCGATCGACCAATTTTCCTCTAGCGGGCTCCGATTTACCAATTTTAGATTTTACTTTTCTCACAGGCGGCACATAGTACGTCTCCCCAATCTCTGTTGGAAATTCTGTTACTATTTTTTCTGCAATACTTTCGAAGTTTTCATTGGTTAACGTAAACCTGAAAATAAGTAATTTAGAGCTGTTAATCTTAATCACTGGAAATAGTTACGTACTTTGTAGAAGAGAATTGACAAATATAATTCAAAATCAGATCTACAAGCTGTTTTCTTTGACTTCTACCTAATTCGTTATTTTTAGCATAATGCAGTATTAGAGATCTCCCTTGATACGTGCTGCGTAGGACATGGTTTATATGCAAATTTTGAAATGGATCGAAGACAGTATTTAATTCCGCGTCATTTTTCCAACTTTTATTCAAGTGTGTACCACTAGCAATATTTTTAATTGATTCATCAGAATCGGTTTCACCTTGAGTTATGGTATCATTGCTTACCTTAAAGCATAAATACAAATAATAGTAAACAGTGAACGGCAATAAAACATCAAAAATATGAAATTATTTAACTTACATCAGATATAGTTTCGTTTAGTACTCCTTTCTTATATGCTCTGTATTTATTTAAAAAATTAATTCGCACTCCTAATTTCGGAATTAGTTCCTTGATATTCTCCTCCGTCAAATTATTAAATGCCTCTATATCAATTTCGTTTCCTAAAATATTTTAAAATTATAACCAAACTGACAGGAACAATGTTTATTCAGAAGTATACGTAGAAAAAGCTCCGCTAATTCTGGGAAATTCCAGGTATGCAGCTTTTCTATAACAATCTCCATTACATTGCCTGAAATAAAGAAAAAAATGTTTGTATAAAGTTCTTTAGCCTAAAAATAAATATTCTTAATATAAAAAATAAATAACTAACTTGGTCAAAACAAAATTATAATATTGTATTATAATCAAGTTGCTTACGTATATCGTAAAAATAACAACTACCTGGTAAACCGAAAGAATACTTTGTTACGCGGCGATGTATTTATGTTAGAATGTATGTATGTGGACTAGAGTTCCAAAACTTAACCTCAAAATTATTAAAAACCCGTAGTCATAATTTGGTGGTTTACAGAATCAACTTAACTAATAACTTAATAAACTTATTCAACATGTTTCTGTTATACAAACACATTTGTACTTAACCAGTCCAAATAAAAACTTTGTATACATACCGAGTAGGAAAAAATTAAAATACAGGCGTGCATTATCCAGGGTGTACAGCGTTTCGAACTAACTAGAATAGAAAATCAAAAATTTGCAAACATAGATATTCGATTGTGCAAAGATTATTTAGAATATTTTTGGATATGCCGATAGTGAATGCCAACTTCCTTGTTTTAAATAGAATGTTTATTATTTTACTACAAATTTGGAATTCTGAAATGATATTGTCTCTAATTACCTATATCGAAATTTTACCATTCCGCGAAAAATTAATTTTTCCCAAACAGAAGACAATTACACTATCAACTTTCGTTACTTGTTTGTTATAAACATATTAATAATAATTGTGTCAATAGGTTGAAAATATTAATATAGAGTGCTTTTCAAATCAAACTTGAAATAGAAAAAAATTCTTATACACTGTGTACAACATCCTATGTCAAAAATGTGTCGTTAGTATGATGTAGCTAATCGATTTTTGCAAATATCGTTCTTATAGAAATACATTACTGCACTAATAAGTTGCCGTGGAAAACAATATTAAATGTCAAACATATCAAAACAACAAAACCATATGTTGACAACAGAAATAATGGTTGCCAAAGGACGCGGAAATTTCTCTTAAGAAAACGTCGAGATATATTCACATAATCTTATTAAAACGTAACTGGCAACCATTTAAGTATTATTAAGTTCAAGGTTTACGAAATTAAGATCATATTTTAAAGATAGATCCTTTCCAATGGTTTTTCACAAAATCTCAAAACGTACTGAGGAAATAACGAAATGATATCAAACAAGGAGCTCCATTCCACAGTGCGGGTCCTGTTGGGCAATTGTTCAGAAATTGGTGCATCACCAATAAGGATCCATATGGATATTTGTTTTTTTACCATGGTTTCCCGATTTAACACATGGATTTCTATGTTTTGAGTACATTAAAAACCAAGATTCAACAACAACCAAAGACAACATGCAAAGCAGAGTTCGACTTGCCTTCAATGGAGCTGCGTTAACACCGATCGATGAGCTAACAACCAAACGGATACAAGTATTTTAACTTGAATAGCACACATTGGTACTATTTTCGCAACATAAAATATAAATTTTCAAAAAATATGTATGTATGATAAATATGTATTATGTATGTTTTACAAGATATATCTATGTGAAAATTAATTGTCCTTTCTTTCATTTTTATCAACGAATAAAATAATCTGAATGTCTGACATTTCATATTATTTTCAATCAATTTAAAATAAGAAAGCTGACATCCATTTCCGACATAACCGAAAATAATGTCTTCAAAAAAATTTAGACAATCTTTGTGTAATCCACAAAATTTTGATTTTCTGTTCTACTTAGTTGTTTTGTGTTTGGGTGCAAATATTACCCCAAAATCAAAACGTTGTACCCTGAATATTCGAAAAGTTCTTTGTAAATTTAAATTGCAACTAATTAAACAGATATACGGAGTATCACATAGCCGGAAACACCAGATTATCAGAATGAGACGGAAGTAAGGACAAAGAAAGTCATCTTTGCTTCAAATACATATCTTCTTCATTAAATGAAATATATTAAAAAGAAATAGTTTTACAACCGAAGGTACCAGGTCTTTCTGGCGGTTTCTACAGAGCTCAATAAGCTTAATCTGTGTTAGGAAATTAAAAAATATATGTACATACATATATTTGTTATTGTGCAAAATATCCTACGTAGCAAAAAGATAACGAATCCGCATCTGAGTACCAAATAGTGAATCCGGATCCTATGATCCGGATCTCAATTTTAAGAGACACCAATAGCACTGATGTAAGATATTATATTAGCTTATAATATGTTTCAAATTATGTTATAAGAAAAAATGTATCTGTTATAGTTTCCGAGATATTTGTAAAAAAATCGTGCAAATTTCTGAAGGAGATTATATCCGAAAATTGGGCGATTTAGCCGGTAAAAAAATTGTGTTGCTCTTATACCAAGATACCCTTTCAATCTCTAGTGTTTCATCGAAATCCAATTTTTCGGATTGCCGATGTTTCCATGTCAGATAAGTTTGTAGAAGGTTTGTGGACACACAATTTACAGCTTCCACATTGAACCAAATCTTCCATATGAGATTCCAAACAAACTCTATCTCCTGCTTTTTTCGTTAGTTTTCTTTGCAGTTTTGCCAGAAAGACGGCGTTTACCACTCTTCACATTTCCATTTCAGTTTTCTTGGCCTTATTAAATTGGTTTATGAAATTTGATATGTCTACTAATTTAAATGCCAAATTTAAAAACTCCTTCATATTCAGAGGCAGTAATTTATTTGCAAAATTTTTTACACGACTAAAATATTTTCGTATTCAAAAGAAAATATATTAAAATGCCCTAATTTGGAAGTAAAACAAATTTCTTTTTTTTACGTGCATCACGAACTCTGTCGTTTAAAGTGCTTTTTGGCACTGCATATATACGTGCAGCAGTCCTTATACCCATTTCACTACTTAATACTTTTTGGACTGCTTCGTACATAATTTGTGGATCCCATTTTCCTCTATTTTTTCCTGGTTTTACGTTTTTCATATTTTGGTCGTCTGTAATAAAAATGAAAACTAGAAAAGAAGTAAACGATAGATGTCCGCTACTAACGGACAACAAATTTTCCGATACTGCTGGAATAGCAACACAAAAGCTGACTGACATCTTTCAAGTTATATTTTATATATAATAAAAACTAAGACATACCTAGAATTAGCTAGTAGATACTACTCACCTAGTATCATATAAACTTCAGTCGCTTGCGTTCATGTCCTTACCAATTATTGAAAAACACTATTGCTTCACTATTGAATATTATAAACAAGGAACTAGTGTCCGATACTGATGGACTTCTTAGTTACGTCCTAGTTAATATAATAGCGTATTCCATTGGCAATGTTCTAAATTTTCAGTTGGAAAAAAAATGTAAATAATAATTTACATTCCATTGGTAAGGTAAGAGCAGTCAGAATTGCACTAGAAGCAATTTTAGTTGCTTCTGCTAGAGGAGCAAGAGGCGGTTTAGAGCAACATGGCTGACTGACAACAGCTAATGTTTACAGTTTTTAGAAATACAGCAATGGCAATTATAACCGATGTACTTAACCTCTCCCAATGAAGTCCAATGAAATACGCTAGTAGCGTATAAACGAAATTAAAAGTAGCATAATGAAAATGCTTTGTGTAAGTAAATTTAAAACATAAAGGAGTCACAGATAAAACAATCTATAACTTAATAAAAACATTGTAATAGCAAATGAACAAAATTTTTATAATCAGACTTTTAAATAAATAAACCTTAAATACATATATTCCTTTATTTGGAAATCAAATCCAAAAATTGATTCCGGTCGCATCCGAATTCGGTTCCCAAATCCAGGTTCATATGCAAGACAGTAAGCGAGATCCAGAATTAATAGCTGGAATTTCATCAGACCGATTGCGAACTTCATAATCTTTTATGTGGCTCTCTTAAGCTAGAAGTACTCGAATATTTCAAAGCAAACATTCGAGAACAAAATCAAAAATCAAATAATTTTGTCTCGTATTCATTATGCTATCGCTATAGCACATGTCGTTTATTTCAATTTCGTGTTTCGTTGTCTTTGTTTTTGAATCTTCATGTTATGATACTGCCTCATATGTTTTAGAACTAGATAGCCGTGCTTATATGGTTTATGGCATACATGACATGAAAATCTTGGATCTATGCCACAATCAAAACGTAAATGTGTACCTAAAGTTTTCTTTCGACGATAAGTTCTATAGCATTTAGAGCAGCCAAACCTAGTTCCATCGTCTGTAATCTTTAACTTGCTATACTCTTCTAATGACGATACGTAAATTATGGTTCCTGAAAGACAACAAAGCGTCAATTACTACGCCTAAACGAAACAAGGTAAATGTAGCATTAGATGTCTAAAGAAAACAATAATTTTACGGTATACCTATATTTAAGACACAAAACAATCGTTCAATACAATGCCATATAAACTATATTTATGGTATAAATATTTCGTACCCGTGTATACGAAACTGATCAACTATTGTATTTTGTAGTACCCATTTTGCGGCGGCAAAACGCGTCAGAAGTAGAATTAATAAACAAAAATTGTATTTTATCTGTTACTACTTATTATTTACATATATATTTACCTCTTGAATACAATTGACAGAAAACAAATACATACTTTGAAAGTTTGCGAAACTTTACACTCTCTTACTTAAACTCCAAAATTACATATAACTTCACCCAATATTGAAAATAAATTCAGCAGAAGCTTTGGTATGTCATAATGGAAATCCAAGGGCATCCAAAATTAAAATATTACTACAGTAACAAAGTATTTGCATTGTTGCATATACGAAATAAATATTGCACAAAGACTGGTTTAAGGAATTGACATCAAAGCCTAAATCGAAGGTGTAAAAAATTAAATACTGTAAAAAAAACACTTGAATATTTAGTGACGTTTTCAAGCCTGCTAAGCTTAAAAATTTCAATCCATTATTCCTATCCAATTACTACAGCTAATATTTTGCTATCGGTATTTAGTTAACTCTAAATTTCTTCCGAAGTTATAGCACGGACAATTAAATTGTAAATTAGGAATTTTCAGAAGTAGTTGGCATAGCAGTGATATTCATGCCTGCCGATCGCGCGTCGTTAGTGTTTGTTAATCCTACTTCTGAGGACGATGGAAAAATATTTATTGAATTGGTCAATAAGTCCAATCCAACAACTTGATTTTGTACTGATGTAGGAACTGATGATCCTAAAGATGAAAAATTCATAGAAGGTTCTGTTTTCATATTCTGATTAGACAAGAAGTTTGTATTCAAAGGTAAATTATAGCCTAAGGGCATAGCGAAAGCATTTGAAATGTTTGACGACGTATTTAGAGATGATTGAGGAGACCCATGAATACCAACCACATGCCTTTGCATATGTTGCTTCTTTTTGAAGCCTTTGTTACAAAAAGGGCAGAAATATGAAGGGTTTTTACCGCATTCTTCTCGTTTATGATTACAAAGATTACTCTGATGCTTGTAAGACCTGTGGCAACCATCACACTGATAACGTTTCTCAATAACGTTAGGCTTACTGTCCATTCCCAAATAGTAATTATACCATAGAAGCTTCATATCTGAAATGAAGAAGCAGTTGTAAAGATGTACAAACGCAGTAATTTTATTACATTCACAATAACTAATAAGAGAAAAAAACCTTCTTTTCCAAAGTATCTCCAAAATGTTGGTAAATAGTCCACGCTGTACGGTTTAGAATAATAAAATAAAAATACGAAACTCCTAAATTCATTTAAAAGTCCCAGAGGTCATTTTAAATAAATTTGTAAGGAATAAAGAGGTGTTTTATATTTTAATTTATTTCAAAAATGGTTCAGTATATTTCCAAAAGTATGTTGGAGTCATGTAAATCAGTAATACGCTATACTTCTGGTCTTGAAAAAATATGTTTTCTTTCTGCAACATACTCTGTATTTATCCTTTAGTTAACACAATAAATATAGACACAGATTCACTCCAACGTTGTAACTCACAAAGAAAGGTACTTTCAGAATTAAAAAAAAAAAAACAGGTTGTTTGTAGATCTTATAAAAACATGGAAAATGCCAGTTTCCGCCTTGGCTGAGAAACAGTTTTGAAAGAAGTTTCTGCGTTTTTACGTTAGGTATTCACATAAATAATCGAAACATATTGGCGTTCGGCATTTTTAAAGGGGTAACGAAATACACTAAATCTGATGCATTGAGTGTTTAGTGCACGGTGACCCCCACTGCCCATCCCAAAGGAATGTGAATCTTTGTAGTGATCACATCCACTTAGGCATACCATCCGAAACATTTTTGCTTTAGCACCATTATTGACCTAACAAAATGTATGTAGTATTAGACTATATCATTTAAACACTAATAAGGAATCTGAGAAATATGCGACTGTGTTTATTATTTCAACATTGGTATACATAAATCCATTAACTATTGCACATATGTATACGTTAATATGTAAATACTTTGATGTGGATTTCACATTTTTTATTGCATGCTTCTCATTGAATAGTCACAAGTACTATAATAAACTCATTCACCACGGTAATGATAGTTTGCATAAAAGTGTAAACATAAACATTGTTTGACTCTTGAACATTCGATAAAAGCAGGCTCGGTATAAAGAGAGCAATGAAGGAAAGTTCCCCTGTTGCTGATACCAAAAAGCAAAAAGGGATGGTTGTAGCAGTCGACTTTATTTTCTAAGTAGCTGCTTGGAAACCAAGCACATCCAAAAGTAGACATTTCGACATTTAGATGAAAGTAACTTGTTATGTATCAATAACTGTAGTTCATTTGTCAAAAATCAATATCACAATTTTTAAGTATTACAAACTCGAAAAATTTTCTAACAAACTATTTCTATTTCAAATCCTTCTTGTATCGCTTCTGTAAGATCTTCCCATAATGGGTTCCTCGTCCTATTACACTCTATATAATATTCAATATTATTCATATATTATTCAATATTACACACTATATAATATTCAACTTATTTATATGTACCATGTTACAATTTCTCGACTGATCTGCCAAACAAACGAATACTGCCATGTGTAAATACATGGCACGATCAGTCAATGACGGCATGATCAGTAGCGTAACTTAGATTGTATAATTTAAAAAATATAACTGCACAGTAATAAATGTTTATCAAAGATATTCTTAGCAATTCTCTTCTTTTACAGTAGAAATATAAGTACATACTGCGCCTTCTAATTTATGGTATCAATGAAGACGTTACAACAAAAAAGCATAGGTCCCTTTGAAATGAATATAATCACTACAAATTCAGATACAGACATATACAGTTTTTGAACAGGGGTGGGGGTACGGGTTATTGCATCATGTATAATGTATTTCGATAGGTCTTTAAAAATGCCAAACGCCTATATGTACGATAATTGTTATGACCATCTAGTAGAAAATAATTAACGACAAACGCAGAAACCCTCGATTTTCAAACACCGATTCAACACTCCAAAATCATTTCTCAACCGAAACAGAAGCATAGTTCTATAACATACTTTATCTTACACAACACCGAAGTCACATTAAATTCTGGAAGTGCCTGTACCTATCCTTGTCAGTCAGGTAATCATTAGCATATATAGTATTTACAACAACGCGTTCTTTTATTATTGAAGCTTCCTTTAATAAAGTTCTAGTACAATTCTTCTTCTAAAAGTACTGCTAATGTCAAGACATACCGCTTTATTTACTCAAACGTACTCAACCATTTAATGAATCTTATCTGTTATACTCTGGTAAAAATAACAAGAAAAATAACGCCAAATCGACATCACATTTCCAAAATGTTCAGCCTTCAAAACTGATTCGCAAATGATATATAAGCTGTTCAAAGTCATCGACAGATTATTATTTCGTTGTTATTAATACTATAACGTCGATTAAATTACCAATGCATTTCTTCGGTTGACTATAATCTTCCAAAGACATCACTGCGCATCGTATGTCCGAGTCAACCTAGATTACTTATATTTTTTAAACGGAACGCTCAATATATAAACACAATTTCATAAAAATATTTTTATTGTCCTAAAATATAAAATAAAATAGCTACAGCGAATTTAATAGCAGCAGCTTAATTATGAAACAAACTGTAGAATCGATCAAAAGTACGTAGCTTTGCTCGTTAATTATGGTACAGTAAGATGGTCAATAAAAGCACGTCGGATTTCCAAATACTCTTAGAAACAGTATGTTACATATTTACTTAATACCAACTGAGAGAAAATGTCACCTAATCCACGAAAATAAATGTAAATTATTCTTATGTTAACGCAAGTAGGGTTGTTGTACCGTATGTCCATAAAAGTTCCCTTTCTACAGAACGGAATTTTGACAATTTTATAATATATTCTGGATGAATTTTTAAATAATTTGAATTTGGAACAAAGGGCACTTTTGTATTTTTAGCAAGACAATGCTACACTTATTTTCGCCAAAATTTTTAATAAATTTTAATTGACTACTGTTTTTTTGTTTAGCTTAGTATTCTGCTACCAAACCTGCGAAATCCTACGAATTGGAACATTTGTGCGAGACTAAATCAAATATAAACCAACTTTAATTTTTTATTTGAATGTTATTTTAGAAAATTTTTTATTTTTCTACATAGTTTCCTTCTTTCTCCAGGCATCTTTTCTAGCAAATCGGGAATGTTTTATTTCCATTTTCATAAAAAGAATATGAACATGGCCCTAACTGCTCCATCGCTTATTGTTGACGCAACGCCAGCTGCACCTGGGGCATCTTTAAGCGGACCAGTGGACAAAATTCTCGTCATCTATAACGTCGGAAATAATCATCGTTAGGCCAACCACAAAAGTACTAAGCCGTTGCATTGGCAGTCCGGTGACAATGGGATAAACAACTGGATAGATAGAAATCTTTTTGAAAACAGACGTTTTTCGGCAAAACGTAACTAGAAAATCTATTTTTAACAACATTAAAAGTATTATGTTTATTTAGAAATTGTTAAAAGTAATCAAGAAGCGCTTTGCAGAAAATAAGAAAGAAAAATAAAAAATGTTTAAAAACGCAATTGGAAGGAATTTACTGCGAAAGGGTTTGGAATACATATTAACTAAAAAAGAAAGAAAGAGTATATATATATATATATATATATATATATATTTTCTTTAAATGTGTGGAATTTGATGAACTTTTCACATTAAATTTGTACGTTGTATTAACAGTGGTTACAAAATTAACCGTCGCAAAATAAATGAAACCTTGGAATTCTCCGTTAACATGAGTTAAGGTAAAAAATAATTTATTAACTAAATTCTAAACAGTCAACGCATGTGCTCTTAACTGTGTTTAAATTTTCTACAGTATGTTCCTTACTACCGTGGAATGGCTCCCCACTGGTAATTTAACCGATGTCGTACCACTAATAATAACAAAGTTGGTAATACTGCACCGATAATTTTGTATGGCCTGTATGATACTTAGCCTGGGAGCAATCGCGCTTTCCATCAATCGTGTCCTGGTCGACTTAAGCGCAGAAGCAGTTTTCGGTTTCTTGTAAATAAATAAAAATGTTTGCTATTTTTTTTTAACTTGTCAGAAAATCAATAGTATAATAATTGAATTATTAAACATTTAATTTTTTGAAACATATTTTCGTTTCTTATTCGTGCTTAGCTAATAGAGGACAGTAGGCAAAGCGTAATTCCATACAAGATGGTGTGCCATCTATCTTCCATTACCTAAACTTTATTGATCCAGGCATTTCTTTCACTAACGAAACAAATATCCCTCTAATTCCACTAAGCAGTTCTACTCGAAACAAAACCAAAAAATTAAACAATACTAACCAGAGTCAGCGCAGATAAATTCTTCCTATGGTCCCGGTAATAACTTTAGGCGAGGCTGTTCCGTCTTTCAGTGAACTGAACTTGAAGAAGTTATGTAACCAAAACCCAAAAACTTATCCCCTATCGCAATCCGGGGCTATTTAAGAACAGAAACCACATCGTAACAGCGGTAAAACTGTAATAAAACTCCTGGTTCGTAATATTATATACAGCAAGAAAAGAATAAAGGTAGGCCTAACAAAAACATTAATTCAGTGGCAAGAAATGTATTCGAGAGTAGCAGGGAGGGTACAAAGAAACAACCAAAGAAAACCCAAAAAAATTGGTTCGAAAGGTAATTGCTTCCAACAATAAAAAAAAGCAACGAAAACGATGAAGATAACACTGAATGCATTTTGTGTGTAGTTGAATTCTTAAACTCCAATGCGGGAAAGCGTTGGCTTTCCTAGAGACAATTCAGTCAATAAATATCTTTCAATATTTGTTTATTTACAATATAAATAAAATAATTTTCTATTTTGCCCCATAGTTGAGATAAAGCGGAAGAAACATATATACAACGAACCATTTATTGTAAACAGTTCTAAACAATGCTATTTTCTTTTAACGTGCCAAACCTCCGATTAATACGTGTATGTAGATATTATGACGACAGATAGGGTATTAATTGTAAAAAAAAGAATCAAATTTCATGCCGTTGTGCCTCTCTTTCCCCTCAGTATGGTTTTGCGTGTCCAATACTTCTCTTTATTATTTATTATAATTATTTGTTATTGATTTAGGTCGCGGGCCTAATCGAAATAAAATGATTAACATTCTCTAATTATTTTATACACATCTGAGAACCCCTCTCAAAAGCACGATTGTTTAACTAGCAACATTAAAAAACTATGGAACATTCTTATAAACTGCAGTCGAATAGACCACAGCACGATTGACACCCAGTCTTTCTGAGAACCATATTTCTGTTTATTTAAATTCAAAAATATAAAACGTGAAAAGATACGATATTGCTGAGTTATTCTGATGTATTGAGATGTAATTTTTCCCAAATTCACCTTTGAAAAATTAAGAGTGAAAACTGATTATAAATAAATTACTGATAAAGCTAATTGAGACGCTAAATGTCACCCTGGTACAAATTTTATTAACTTGAATGCCCTTTAACTTCTCATTGAATTAAAAACGAGCGCTATCTGAGATATTCAACACTTTCCCAACTGGAACATCGCAGCCCATGATTTTTTTAACAAGATAAGTATTACACATTCAAGAAATTAAATACACACTTAGTTCATATCTACAAATGCATTTTTTAAAGGAAGAATTGATACAATTTTACACTTTTGGTACAAATTATAATGCAATTGACATTTTATGAAAGATTTTAAATACTAAAAATTATAAAAATAAAACCACCACTGAGATAAAAAAAATATATTTGTAACATATGTGAAGCTTCACAGTTGTGGCTTAAAATTGTGGCGTATTATGTTACTGCAAAAATTATTCCAAAAGAATTCATAGCCAATAGCTTAGAATTCATCATATACAAACATACACACAAAAACAATACTACTACATTATACCTTAATGTTTTTTTTATAACTTCTGCATTTCCAAAGGGTGATGTCTAACGAGGTGTTTCTGTGCATCATATTTTTGTAGGTAAGATCTTCCGCAAATAGGACAACTAAATTTAGGAATACCATCGCATTCATATTTTAAATGTCTACTCAAGGTTGGTTGGTGTTTGTAGGATTTCCCACACTTGTAACAGCTGAATCTCAATTCACCTAAAAAGTATTTCACTATACAAGTATACTGCACAACCGGCTGAGAATGTTAAAGCTGAGATAAAATATATATGGGTGATTGTAATTAACTCCTTCCATTCACTTTTTTTAACGTTGTAGTTATACATAATTAAAAATAAACATTTTGCACGAGCTAAAAAAATTAATAAAAATAGAGTTAATACGCCACACAAATATACTAATTATTAAGTAGTAAACATTTACACCATAAATGTTGTCTCATATGTTTACTTCATGATTTTAATAGTCACATTTACATAGGTACTTATATATACATGCTTATATGATGATGATATACACCTCCTCCATTTACCCAGAATATAAGTGAAAATAAAATTAATGCATCACATACATATATATGTCATTTCAATCGAGAATAAATATGGTTTTGAAAGTAAAATTAACAACTTTAATATCCAACTTAATCACATTGAACTATAGTCAGTAACTATTTTAAAACTTAAAACAGAAAATAAGAGATCTGATTAATGGTAAATTTATAAGTAGTATATATTTAGTACCTACATAAAGATATGAAGTGTGTATCTATCAAATAAATGTGTAACAACTGTTTTAAGTATAGTGTACTTTAAACAGTAGAAATACTGTAGTTTTCTGCTCTATTTACCAATGAATGTCTGAGTTAACTATGAGTAGGCGATGGTTAAAATTATATGAAGATTTATCAATGATTGTTTCCTTTACTACTAAGTAGTGTGTTTTTTTTTGTAGTATTTTATTTGCTTCACGTCTTTAGGTATTTGATAAAGAAAACAAAAAGCTTCTTGCCCTTGGATCTACTTTGTTTAACCCTATCAATAATAATTTTACTTATTAGCAAGATTGCAACTAACACAAAATGAAAGTAAAAAGAAACTGACAAATAGAAATACAGTCCTTTTTTTAATTAATGAGAAAGGAAATTAAAGTAAAGAAGCGATATTTAATTAAAACAACTCTTAAAAAAGATAAAAAATTGTAGGTTGCTAATAAGTAAAATTGATAGGTTTGAGAATGATAGGACGGAAAGTAGCAAAATAAAGTAAATCCAAGGAAAAGAAGCATTTTGTGTTTATCAAGGACCTAAAATCATGAAGCAAATAAAAAATATGGAAATTTACTACTATCTATACCAACTAACGCAGGGTTAACAAGGATACACTAATTTAATGACTAGATAAATAATATTATTATTGATTTTTACTTCGTCTGAAATTTTCCTACTTGCTGGACGATAAAGATCGAAAATCACACACATTTTCTATTCGGTATTTAACTCTCATAATAGTAGCAGATCAACGTGCTCATCAAGGTGGTTTGTACAATAAATAGATTCATTGGTGAAGTGCAAAATCAGACAAAAGCGTAAGTTGCCTATTTTTGCATCAGCGATTATCAAAAATCATATATCTCGTTCCTGCAACTGTATTATCTCCATTCTAGGCATTCGATTTATATGCCATCTCGCTCCATAACTTACATAAATAACTATTTATATTATTACCAAGAAACTGTACAATTAACGTAATTTTGTTTCAAGTATTGACACATGTTATGTACCGGGTCAGATCATTTAAAAATTATAAAAACTCAAATGAACCAGAAAGTACAAACGATAATGCACGTTCTTATCAACACC
Organism: Oryctes borbonicus; assembly: GCA_902654985.2. Classification (NCBI taxonomy): domain Eukaryota; kingdom Metazoa; phylum Arthropoda; class Insecta; order Coleoptera; family Scarabaeidae; genus Oryctes; species Oryctes borbonicus. Next base: position 21,624,209 of record LR736857.1, on the reverse strand, counting down.
GCTTAGCTCTCTGTACTCCTTGCCAATTCTCAGCTTCGTTCCTTTTAACGAAAAAACCTTAATACTATTAGCGCAAGTATGCTCAAAACTACTTCGATTATAAAATTCTAATTATTCCATGATATACAAACAATCTCATTGTAAAATTCATTAAAAATTATCCAAAGTAGTTGGTTTGTTAATGGTCCCATTAATGGGTTAATGCGAAAAAAAATGTGAAAATACGTGTTTTAAAAATACCAGGAGAGATTGATTTCAACGCTTAAAAGATTATGCAATTGTAATTATTTGAATATTTTACATTTATACCATAAATCGACTCATTGATTTTGGATAAATTACTTTTAGTGCTACAAATGTATGCAACTTTGTTCGGCTCACTTTTTCCTTGGTAATATGTTATTTCCGGCTAAGTTTTCTCTAATATGAAACTGTCAAACTGCGCCTGTAACTTAATTTGTATTCGCATTTACCAAAAATGGGAATAATACCGTATTTTGCATATATACAATTGAAAATAGTATAGTCGTAAATATCTCTCACAAACATGAAACCAAAGTTAGTTTCCAAGGAATTTGCAATTTTCTTCGATGAATCCAATACGCTCTGAGTAATTTGTAATTTCTGCTGAAATAAATCTTGTATATCACATAATCTGTTACATAGGTTTCCACGGTCGTCAGTAACATTATACTCTTGGTTTCCGGGTTGGAACCGCATCGTTGTCGCAGCTACTGCCAACGTTTCGTTCTCACTGTACTATATACTGACTGGGGTTCTTCGTATGCTAACGGTGACATAAATGTACAGTAGATACGCTTGCTTACTTAAATTAAGATTGTATGAGGGACGTTGATGTAGCGGTTAATGATAAGTTGAATATCTTTCGTAGAATAATTATTGCGGATCAGAGTTTCAGTGATGTAGTTCAGTTCAGGAAGAGAATTGGATTCAGATATGGGAATGGCCCTTTGGATACGAAAACTTATAACAAGCCCTTTTTGGGCTGGATGGTCATTGAGGTATCTATCACGATCACTATCTACACGGTGCGCTGAGACATTCCGTTCACCGAAAATGCACGCACACAGATAGAACTACATCCAGCTTCAAGAGCTAAATCGCCGAAACTCTAATCCGCAATAATTACTCTAGGAAAGATATTCAAGCTACCATTAAACGCTACATCAACCCTTCTACACAGCAATTTCACTCATATAATCTTAATTTCCGTAAGCAAGCGTATCTACCCTACATTTATCGATGAAAGCAAACTTTAAACCCAATTTCTAGCTCGTCCATTAAACCAATCATCTGGAAGCCCTTGGTGTCTACCAGCACTGGTAATTCGAGTACAAACAAATAACATTTTTCTTTAAATCTCACCAAACTTAGATTGTCTGTATACCCTATGTTGAGTATTCAAAAAAATTATTGAAATTAACGCCAGCTTTGTTTATAACATAAAAAATAATAATAAAAAAGCGCTAGATATGTGTGTCTCTTAGGACAGACAGGATGCAACATACAGTGCACCTTCAAGAAACATGAAAAATACAGTCGAAGAAGTCAACAATCGCAGAATATCTTGAGCAGGGAGTATTACAATAACATACTAACAGCACTCAATTGCAGCAACAAATAGCAAAGAAGACCGTGGAAATAACAAAGAATCTTTAGTACACAAAATAGCCAAAGATTGAGGCAGTGCATATTAGCAAACCAGGAAGAGGACAATCTACATGGACATAACTCAAATGCAGCTAACCAGGCTAATAGATATGTTTAATGGAGGACAGATATTCACGAGGATGCACCAGACGCCACAGATAAGAGAAAAATTCAAGTAATTAAGAAAAACTCTACGCAAACCTCGGCAATTTCTGCAAGGTACTTGAAAACCAATCTACATTTGGACAACCTTGAAAGCCTAGAACAACACATAAGCTTGTTTGTTTGCATACAGAAGATTCAGTTGGTGCAGAATGGATAATTTTACTTTTTTTAACTAGAAACAAATAACTATACAATATCAAACTACCTAACTTTAATAATTTTATATGACAAATTGTTTATTGAAGTGTTTTATATTTTCAAAACCTGTTATTCAAGAAGTTTCTTGCAATTAATTTATCGTTATGGCCCAGATTATAGGATGATTAATTACCAAACCAAACTGATACCTTTTCAATAATATTTAGTCGTTTATCAAGCATTCTTTCTAATTCCACTTGAAACCCCATTAATATAAATAAATTACCAGTTTTTAAAGTTAATCCCATTTACATAGTTGAACAATTTGAATAATATTGAAAGGAATTAAATATCATCAAAAATTACTCACACCATAATTTTCAAAATAATGGCGACTTATGAAATTAAATTAATTTGACCGAAAATGTCTCGTGACGTTGAGGAATTTTTGGTAACTTATTGGGCAAGAGGGCTGGCGTAAACCTCGTCGGAGTTCAGAATGGTACGATCTCATCGCAAGGGAGGAAGTTGAGTTTCAAATGAAATCGACCCAATAAGACAAAAAAGTTAAGCACTGCTCGAGTTATAAGTAACCATAAAATTGAGCAGTCTGATATCAAACAGTTTGTGTTGCATGACACAAGTGTGATACTAGATTATAAAACTTTTTTTCATGGAAATGTAAAATAAACACAGTCATTGTTTACCTGAAGAATACGCAATATTATAACATATAAATATGAAATAGTACTTCGCTGACAATCTTGAAAATAATGAACGAGAACTACACAAAACAGGTCGGCATGTTTGGTACGTAGAAGGCAAATACATTTTTAACGTTTATTGATTGTATACAAAATAGATATATACGTAAAAAAATAATAGCGAATCTAATTGTAATTATAGCTAAATTATATAAAATTAGTTGAATGTCATTGGTTTCTTGTCTCAAAAATATATTACTGCATTCGTAAGAATGCCATATACCTACTTATATTATTTTATAAAAATAAATGAAATTTTTCTTCTGTTATCAATAGTACTTAATTTGTCAAACCATGCCTACTTAATAAATGACGACTTAAATGATATTTCCTTCGAAATGGTGATAGACACAAATGGCATTTAAATCTTGGTACAACATCAATACATTCTTCCTTTTCATGTCTGTATAAATGACGTTTATTCTTGTAACTTCGGCTACATTTTCCGCATTGAAATCGCTTCGCCTCAGTAGTAGGTTCGTCTTGCTTAATAGTTTTCAAGATAGAAAGGGAATATTTAGATATGGACTGCTTCTTGTGAAGAATTTTTGGTGGTATAATATTCCAATTTTCACGACCAAGTTTCTTAAAGAATTCTGAAAAGTATTCTCTGTTTTAGAATTGTTTTCGTCATGCTAATAATTTCACTTTACTCGTGCAATTAATATCGTCAACCTACAGGATATTCTACTAAATACTTTCAAACGTTTCAAGCTCTACAGATCAACAGAGATGTACGTCTACGACTTATTCTGTAAGAAAAATTCAAAAAATTTTTCAATAAAGTAAGCTCTCTTAACGTTTTATATAAAAAGACAATATTAGTCATATTGTAATATAAGACGAAAATTATATGGTATGTATATGGAAGCGACAGAGATTTCTAAATATAGTGCAAAATAATATGAAAACGCTTTTATTACAAAATTTAAAATGACAAAAGAAGAATCTGAATATAAATGAAATATATTCTTCGCAAACTCCTTTTAATTTATTTCGTATACTCTATAAGGGAGATTTTGTCAGTTAGTTCTTTAAATGAAACGCCCTTAAAACGGTAGACATAATGTAATGATTGCATGGCAACTGAACCAAATGTTTTTAAACGTTCGCAATATTTAAGTAGCAAATGTATCAATTACAATATGAATATTTGTACTTCAGTTGCTAATTCAAAGTTGGCGCGTATTTTATACCTACAACAATCTCCTTATAGAGTATATCTTAGTTTGCAATAACAATGTATTGTAACTATTTACTTTTAAAACTTAGTCATTGTAAAATTATTTAATTTTTTTCCCACAATTAACGATACGGCTTCTATTAGCCACGGTTGTATTAACAGTATCCTAATTCTGTAGATTTAATTCTCGATCAATAGTGTTAAGGTCGATTCAACCGCAGATTTGGAAAATTTGCAATAGTTTTGTAATGTGCCTTTGTAGTGCTTGTTGCATCACATCAAAAAAGATTTCTTTGTCATACATATTAGTGTCTTTCAAAAACGGCACTCAATAACTTTCAATTCTAAAAGTTACAAAAAAAAAGCAATTGGTCTTTTGCTTGTTTTTACGTGCTATTTGACGGTACTTTCAAATGAAATTGACACAACTTTGGTTTTTTAAATGATTGCGTATTTTTTAGCATTTTTCGATTTACCATAATTTTTCTTTCTGCTCATACGAAATTTTATGGATATCGTATAGTAAAATTTTGTTTTCAAGTTTCAGATAAAACTTCTAAGTATAGTCAGTTTCAAAGAAAAAAGGAAAAATATGTTATTTTTAAGAAATCTGTTAGAAATTGTTTTACGGTCGAACTGACCGAGACACAAATGATCACAAAACTCTGTAAGGCGCAACTCACTAACTAGTTATAATTATTTTATTTCTAAGATATCTTTAAGGACATTATTTTAACAAAACCAGTGTGAACAAAATAATATTAAACAATTAACATTATCGAATACAGTTTGAAATAAAATTCAGGCAGGTGCTGCTAATAAAATATCATTTATACGGATAAGTTTTAAGACTCAACCTTATAAAAATAATCTTATCTTCGTTAAAACCACTACATGTAATAATATGTATATTTTTCGCTGAAATATTACTTTCTCTTCAAAATGTAAAATTTATGACACTAATTCCGAAAGTGGACCATTTATTTTTAATTACATTGGAGCCGTAAACTTGGCAAATAGAATATTTGAAAATCAAAGATTGTTTTTATTTTCCTTTGAAAAACAAGATGTACATACATGGTAAGACAATTTTGAATGAGATAAAACATTTGTAAATGCCCCAAATATGCAATGTTGCAAATAGAACTTTCCATAATGTACGCACAGAGCTCAGATTCACATATTGAACAATATGTGTACAGTAAGTAAATGCAGTTAAAATTTACAATGTGTCATTTCCAGCAGTTGATACATAAAATTCCGACAACAATTACAAATATGTTAGGAGATGGAGTAGAGCAATGGATGGAGCAATATGAAACGTCACAAACATTTCGAGTTATTTCGGAAAATTATTTGCTTGTTACAAAATTGATGTAAGTGCCCCAATCTTCTGATATTGTAGAATTGTGTCTATTGTGTTATTTTAAATGGAACAGCAATAATATTAAATTACATACTTGGCCCTATTAGAACGCCTTCAAAATATATAGGATGTTCAGAGTTGAACACCAAACATTGCCAAATTCAAATACCAGAAGTGTATCTCTTAATAGCACAATACATTGTTTTCTGTATCCACCGTATACGAAATTTATATCTCTAACGTTTTTGTAATCGATTTTCTATTAGAAACGACATAACAGGATGTGTCCACAACGTTTGCGCATTCAATGGCGGCTACTTTACGCAGCCGCACGCCAAAATCTTGGTGAAGAACTAAATTTGCCAATTCCACGGCTATCTCAGCCAACACACATTTTATAAAAAGATTTTACAAAATTTGTGTTATTTACATACTCACAAGATTGCTTACTTAAGAATATAAACCAAACGATCATTTGTTACATCGCAGATTAAGTAATTGGGCTTCAAAGAAAATAATCCTACACTTCACAAGACAATCATCATTAGCAAAGATGCACGTTTCTGGCTTAGTAGTTTCGTGAATAAGCAAAACTGCCGCAAATCAGTCAGCAGCAATGCATGAAAAAGCATTACATTGTGTTAAAATGACTGGCTGGTGGGCATTTCATGCTGGAGCAGTCATTGGCCCTGATTTTTTGTAGCCAATGCTGCAACTCTATAGTAGCATTGTCAAGAAGATACTTTATGATTCTTTTTTATTATTTTTATATCAGTAGAATTAATGTTTTCAATAGCATCAAATCTTGTTTTAATTTAGCAAATGTTTTCTACTGTAGTCATCACCGATCGAGATATAAATTTCGCAGACCAACTACAGGCTTTCATTTTTTCCAAATATTATAATTCTTTTTTACTTAGACTGAAATCAACAATATCATATCGTTAATGGCAGTATATCTTGTTGTTATGTTTGAACCAAACTATATTAACACCAGAAACTATTTAGATCTAATATTCAAATGCAATGTAATACATATAGTTACTTGGGTCCAAATGTTGAATCAACAGTTTAAGAACGTTAATCAATCTTTTATTTATTGTCATCATGGTAACCAAACAACACTACCCCTATGTCATTTGGACGTAAAGTAGATAGTGTCATTATAATCTCCTACAAATTTTACTCCGGAATATAATTTCATTTTGATTTTAAGGAAATAGGTATCTGAATTTGGACTATAGAGAACAAAGTTATAAATATCTCAAAATATTAAAAATATGAAATCCATATTATATTCGCTTATTTCTAGAGGGGGAAACCAAAAGCATAATATACAGAGCATTCTGTTTAAAACAAAGTGTGTGTCTGGTTCGCTACTTATTGATCAGCCCGTATATAAGAAAACAGATACTCGAAGTCATCAAAAAATGTTAGCTTCCAACAATTCACAAGAGACAGTTACAATATTAGGAGATTAGGACACACCTGTATATAAGATCCTTCTTCGATACTGCTACGTAACCAATGGAGCAAAAATTATTATGCACTGTTTTAGTATACTGCTAGATTATTGGTGCAATTAAACAATTTCACTCACCCGTAATAGCACTTTTAGGTTAGTTTTATATTAAAACTGTACAGAATATACGTATAGATACCACCGAAAATTGATTTTTAAAAAAGAAAAATTACAAATATCTTAGTTCAAAAATACATTTTTGAGGGATATTTGTCTTTTCTTTAATACAAACAAAAATTAATCCTTTTTGTGACGGGCCACAATTAATTAACAATTAACTCTACGACAACTGTTCTTAGGGGACAATTGCAAGGAACAAAAAAGGAAGTTGTTTAGCTATATATATATATAAAACACAACCAAGCAAATATATCCTTGGTTGTCAAAAAATAACTACAGAATTTTAATATCTTTCTACTACGTTAACTTAAGATATTTAAATTTTACTTAAATATCAAATTAAGTCTGGGAGCAGCTAATAACTAAGAAGTCTCAACATATCTAAGCTTATAATATTCAAACTTATCTGCCTACTTTCAGTAATCTTATTATTGCGAATCAAAATTACAAAAATAAAAGAAAAAACCAGTTTCCTGTTTATTCTGAAAGGAATTGTACATTCTTACAAGTTCTGAAAATTGAAATGAGGTTCAAAGCACACGCTAAAAATGACAAATTAACGGTACCAATAAATTTAGTAAAGACAAAACAGTTTTATAACAATAAACAAAATTGAATACTTTTATACACACAAACCTTTCATAATTTACATCAAAGAATGCTCGGTCGATTCGCGCTGCAGCTTATGTAAAGCATTGAAAATAACAACGTTCAACAAATATTTTCGTACAAAGAATCTTGTACGAACTAATGTGTACCCAGCTAGGGTTGCACCAGCAGTATTACTTAATCCTGTGATGAACTTAGTTATATTCTCCAAGACTATTATGTATAAGTAATGTAAAAAAGACGGTTAACAGCCGTAAATTAATTCATAAATGTTGCAAAAAATCTGTTAGGGAATTTCACAGTTTGAAACCAATTAGGAGTGCATTCTGAGCAAAGAAAATATGTTGGCTGTTCCTCTTAATTACTAATCTTATTCATGCATTTTACTTCATAAATACACACCGGAAGTGCCTACTATCTAGGACTGGTGAATTATGCGTAAGATTTATTCAGGAAAAATTCTAGAAATATAAAAATATTATGTAGTGTTTGCCTTTATTAATGCGGAATGTAACTTAAACGAAAGATTCCGCATATTAATATAAATAATAAATTAATAAATAAAACTAATTATTTGTCTAAACCTCAACGATTTTTAAGTTTTTTTATTTTTAAAAGAAGACATTGTATTTAGATAATACTTCTTAAAGAACATCATCTTTACCAGCAATTAATGTATAATTCTTAAGTACCGTTGTCACAATGTTTCTAGTTGTATAATAATATACAGCCTTGCTCATATGTCTTAGGCATCTCAGGAAAAATCCAAATCTTCGAAATAAACAAATTTCCAGGTAAACTATATTTACATACACAAACATAACCGCCGTTGAACAGATATTATTGGGGAAATTTGCGTAATTATGAAAATAACAAAAAATGTAGTTCTCATCAGTGTGTCTCTAACGTCTGGAGAGAAAACTATTCTGGAAATCATCTGGATTAGTCAGTTACGTTGTGCTGTATAGAATACGTTACATCGTTTTCTCGAGACTGGTTCATGCGAAAATAGAAAAGTAGAAGCAAGAGCAGTACTACAGCAAGCGATAGGTACTTAGCAAGAACAGCATTGTGAGATTATTTAGTGAGTTGGGAGATGCATTATGAAATTGCAATTTCAACGAGGACTGAAAAAAGAGGCCTTAAAGAAGCGAATTTAAGTAGCCATATAGCTCCTCGGAAGCTCTTGCTGCCACAAGACCACAAGAAAAATATCTTCACTGGGCGAAGAAAATACACAGTCCGTTGAAACTATGTAATATAACAGCTTCATTTCACTTAACAACAACATAAAATCACATTTACGTTTTTTGATATCTGTAAAAAGAAATAAGATGTACGTTTTTATTGTTAACTAATAGAAAAAACTCGGAGGTGTATATCAGTGTACGCGATCGCAGAAATTTATTTAAACGAAGACCATATGATAATACAGTTCGTTGTCCAACGATGCTAAATGAAATCTTGGAGCTCTCCATATTAGAATTATTTGAGAATCGGAACCCGGTTCCAACTTTCAACAAGACAGTGCGCCCTGCAACCGTTCCAAGGAGACATTACGTTGGTTTCGCGAAAATAAGATGCACCTTTTAAAGGCCGCCGAATTTGTAACCAACTGAACATTTAGATTCCACTACAAAGGACAATATCGCCAAACACAATTAGTAATTAGAGGTATTAAAAAGAAAATTGTGGAAGGACTGCTGATGCATGCAAAAACCTTACTTTAACAATACTCAATCGCAATAAAGCTGTTATTAAAGCGCATGCCAGTGTCACAAAATATTAAAATACATTTATAAATTATTGTTTAGAATACGAATGTGCAACCAATTTAAACCAGTGCACTTTCATGTATACTAACAATGCATAGAGGTGCGGAAGGCATATGGCCAAGGCTATATATCACATTTATATTGTACGACTTTGCAGGTTTTTTAAATGTAAACCCAATAAAATCATTTTAAAAGGAACAATACCCGTTTTTTTCAAGCCATAACAGGAGTTATTTCATTATAATATTAGGCAAAAATGATAAGTGAACGTACGACCTCTTTTGTTACTATTTATTGAATTAATATCTGAATTATCCGAATCTTTTCTTTTCATTTAAAATCAAGATTTTTTTGTAAAATCGCAATTTCATCCTACACAACATTTTTTAAATTTCGTTGATAATTTAAGTTGGCAGTTCCGATAGTAAAAGGGATATTTGCCAATTTTCTACCGTAATTTATTACCGGAACTACCAACTTAAATTATCCGTGAAGTTTAAAAAATGTTGTGGAATAATATCTCATTAAGCTTAAAAATTGGGTGTAGTAGCTTTAGATACTAATTATTATGTATTATAGATAACTGACAAAAATGTATATCTCTAAGCATCCCGGTAAATAGTTTTAGCAGTTTTCAGATAGTATTAATTGGCGTTTGTTATTGTCACTTGCAATTTTCTCCTTCTTATCCGTCACTGTTTATTGTGATGAAAAATAAACAAAGTTGTTAATTAACTAATAGAACCAAAATATTTAAATAAATTAAAATATACTTCTACGGATCAAATTATTATTTCGGCAAATTTTGCCAATGCATCAACAAGGAAGATGGTTGTTTTGAAGAACATTTAAAGTCGCTGTACCTTTATTACCGCTATTATTAACTAAAGTTTTCTAATGTTTGATCACCCAAGTACTACAGGTTACTATTGCACAAAATTTATTGTTTCTTTCTAAATATGAAAGTGAAAAGTCGAAGCTATTATATTTCCTTAAAACTTTTAGTGCAAGTATTGTACATAAGAATAGTCTAATTTAAAAAAAACAAGCTGTATAGTACAATAAATGCTCAATGCCTCATATAAGTTATTCATTTAAAGATAATTGCTTTTAAAGGCGATATTTATTTGCAAAAAAAAAAAAACTAGTTTTTCTGTTCTCAAAAATTGGTTAGTTCCAAGGGTAGGGTATCCCAATTAAGTTTATTCATAGCAGAAATAGAAAAATTGAACAACATATAGGGTATTCGATCTAGAAACACCCAAGGTAAACTAAGTGAATGCACCAAAATATTTTTTCAATACAAACTATTTGGTTCTGAATAATTCTTACTTAAAGTATTTTCGATCAACGTAAATAGGTAAGCTATTCCAGAATTAGCACATCCAGTGGTTTAGTAAATATCACGGAAATAAGTACAATTACTTTTTACATCAGATACCAAGGAGAAATCGAATTTTGTAGTTTTAATACATCTGATACAGTGGTGCAAAAAACTGTAATTGAATAAAGCAAAACAAATGAAAGAAATGTAGAATGAAATATGCTGCGCTTTGGTATCGTACTTTGTAAGTAGTTTGCCCGAATTTTTTGATTGATCCAGATCAGCAATTCGGTAGTGTCAAATTATGAGGAACATTGTAGTTGACACATATTTGCGTAATGTAAAAATGGTTCCATGCACAGCTTTCTGAACAATTAACCAACTGTTTTATTTTTATCAAATATCTAGCAATCTGATGCTTACGAGCTCGCAAGTATATATTGGGACGCAGCGAAATAATTCGACAGTATTTTATTGATGTTCTTAACACATCATTGCTTGAAAGAGAAGCTACTTATACAAGAATTAACGTGTTTTTTAAAAAATCCAATAAAACAAAATGTTTAAGTATTTTAAATATAATGAACTGTAATTAAATAAAAAAAAATCGACAACTAAAGTTGAGACGCATAACGAAGTTAAAACTAGTAACTCTAGTAACTCGTACAGTTTCCCTTTGACTTGATAACCGCTCGAATGCACGTTGGCATGCTTTTTCCAAGCTTGTTCCAAAATTCCGGTATTAACGTGTCCCAGATTTGTCTTAATTTTAGCTTTTAAATCAACAATTATTACGTAATTTAATTTTAATTACGTCTCCTCCGCACAATTTTTCAACAAACGGTCCTGCAAAATTTCTTGATACTTTGTAGCAGCTTACCCTCAAACAATTCCAACTCGCCCAAACCACTAGCAGACATTTCTAATCACCCTCTGAAAATAACCTCAAAGTCCAATTTGCTTTTGCTCAAATCAACTGGTTTTGTTTCCGAACAGCAGTTAATAGTGGTTCTGTTTGCCCTAAATAAGTTACTTATGTAATTTACTTATGTACTTATGTATAGTTTTAAATACCTTGTAAAATTCGAATTCAATTTTATGTGTATTTCCGACAACACTAAGGACACATTAAAACCATTGCGTTGATTCCAAAGAGTCGTAATTTCCATTCCAGTGCCTCTGCGATTTTCTTTGCAAATGTTGTGTTTGGTTCGATTATAATACTAGGTCTAGCAATACTTTTTCCTTTAATTTAGATGGTTCCAGTTTGTCTAGCATTTAACGAAATTTTTCTCACTGGGGATTTTGCCTTTCTTAATTCTCAGTGACGACTTACTTTAATGATCTTCCTCGACAATATTAGGAGACGATAATTTCGCGCAATTTTTGAAGTAGGGACACATCTAACTATTTAAGAAAAAATTGTAACACCATTATTCACTTGGACATTATGAATCGGTTACCAACAAAGGTGATAAGTGAGTGTTTGATTTTCTTTAACCATGACTACTTGATAAAATTTATCCGCCCTTCCAACATTTATGTATTTATGAGAGTTGTAATTTTTTTAAGTTCGCTTAAAAATACAATTAGAAAAATAAGGTGTTGACAATGTTGTCAAATGTTGATAAATAGTCAAAAACATGATTCTTTGGATTTCATAACCAGCTTCAAAGTATTTTATATTTGTGTGTCCAAAATTTGCTGAAATTTTGAAAAAATCATTAACTGTCCCAACTTAGTTGAGGATCGTATTTGCTTATAGAATGTAACAACTCTATTATTTTCACAAAATAAATTAATCAAGGCGACTCTTCTTGCTACCAAATAATTCAAATCGTTACTGATCATATTACTATTTTAAAGTGATAGTAAAGTTTCAAAGGTAAAAAAAACAACAACTTTACTAAAATCATTTATTACTGGAACTATCCATAATTTGCATTACTTTGATATGCCTCGCAAAATACTAAATGTCTCCTCAAGGTAGATCGTTGCCTGTACTTCTTTTTGCAAAACGTGCACTCATACAAAGCTTCTTGACCACAATGATACTTTTTATGTGTTTGTAAATTCTTTTTGTGTTTGTATATTCTCCCACACTGCGTGCAAAGGAATCCCGACTCTGAAAGAAAAGGTGAGTCACCTTATGTCAAACTCATGCTACTTATTTGATAACATCGCACGATCACCAGGAAAACGCATTATAAACTCAACAGCATTAAATTCACTCGTAACAAAATTGTAACTTGGTTACATTCTGCTGCTTAAGTATATATGACGCATTATTTCTTCTCATTCTAAGCATCATTTTTTTAATTCTGAATTTTTGAGTTTCAGTTAACACTTATTGAAAATACTAAAATAAATGGTTACGAGTTTTTTTAAATTGAGTACATTCCATAATTTAGGAATATTATAATTCATACTATAATTCATTCTATCCATTTACAGCAACACAAGACGAATCAAATCCTATATAGGTTTTATTCATTTATAAAATGTGATTTTGTGAATTATTTTTGATACTACACATCTCATCAAAATTTTCCATAAAGATGAACATAACTCGTGGCATTTACTTGTTTTTAATTAGACTTACGCATGTGCTTGGTTTGCTAATTATGTACTTCTTTAAACTTAACCGACATAGGCAGTGGTGCCATAAACAGCACAGCAGTATCAACACAAAATATCGCAGCTTTTGGTAATAATCATCTTGAAAATATTTTCAATTATTGCTCAGACGTAAACACTCTATTAATCGACTTAAAAAATATTGATTTCCCTGCTCTGATTTGTTTGATTTGCAGCTTTATGAGGAAGCAAATAAAACGCAAATGCTTAACACTCGCCATACCAAAATCAGATCCGATTTGACTTTTTTAAATAGTTTTTGAAGGGATTCTACCTGTGAGTATCCACACTTGTTTTCTGAGATATGAAGCTGTTTTATTTTTTTGTCGAGTTATATGTATTAAGAATTCTATTCACTATAATTTAATGGTTTAAAATACTGACTGGATCAACTTTGACTCGGTTATAGTAAGCAGTTTTGCAATTATACCGTGGTATTACGAGTGTTAAGACCTGTCCGGTTTCATAGATATTTTACATTGAAATTCATGTCATGTATAAGTAAAATTATTCATTAAACGAGATTAGTATTGCTGCTAAAATATGTATATTTAGTACGATTTCAAAAATAATGTCAAGCCTGCCTCGTCCTCTTTAGTAAGTAAAATATATTATACTTGTTATTAGACTGCAGAAATTCCTTATCTAATTGTAAGTGAATAAAACAGACCTAAGGACTTCAATACTACACACACTTGCAATTATCATCAATCAATCAAACTACTTTCTCGCCAAATGTAGAAATATTACTTCTTAGAATGTAAGATTTTTTTGCTTATAAAACCGGTTAGGGTAATACGTTAAATTATAAATTTCCAGCACATCTTAAAATTGTTCCAAAATGTATAAAACAATTTTCTTTTTGTAATATTAAATTGTGTATAAACGCATGAAATAATCTTCAAAACTATATTTCCAAATTCAAGAATAGTTGCAGCAAATAACTTAAAAATTAAGATCTTAAAAAAAATAATTTCTGTAAATCTCGGGATCAACGAGACGACGTATATTGGCGAGCAAAGCAAAAAAAAACATTCTTTTTTTAATTCGGCCTATACAGTCATATTTATTGAATTTTTTTCTTAATGATATCAAATTAGTATCCGATCAGAACGGGCGACGTTCGATGCGATGATTGGCTTTCTACGTTTGAATCTCGAATCTTTCCTGCAGACCTTAATATTAGTAGTGGAGACGTACAACAAACTCGTTGGCAGTAATAATACAAGTACAACCAACTTGCATGCTTACACTACTTACCAACGGTAATTCCTGGAGCTTAGAAAAAGCATAATGTATAGCTTATCTAATTATCTATAAGGCACTTCATGAGTTTCCGGTTGTAAAATATACATTTTCAATTTATTTGTATAACCCTGAACAACTTTTCTATACGAATTCAGAAAATAAAATTGATATTTAGACATAAATGCGTGGGGGCTTTCTTTATTCCAATTCCTGAAATCATTATGTACTTTTGCCTTTCGTTACAAACTGCATATAGCAAACTCCATTTGCAAAAACCTACAATAACAGGCATGTATTACTCGTTACTCTAATGATTACAAACGCCTGCCGATTCTTAGGACATTTACTAGATACGTATATAAAATGAAAGTAGAGAAAAATGCGGGCGTAATGAAGACGGTGTCGGTTAAAATAAATACCTACAGTGAACTGCACCATCATTAACCCAATTAAATAGTGCACAAAATTGCCCAACAAGGATGTTCAAACATATTTCTAGAATATTGCGTTTTTTATCTTCGTAAAATTACATCAATCTATTTAAATTTTGAACTTGATAATAAAAATTTGAATATTCCTTCGATTCAAGTTAATGTCGTCCTGCTCTTGTAGTACAAAATAAAGACATCTTATTAGAACATATTTTTTAGTTAAGTTACACTTAAAAACTTTACAATCATTTTATGTACAGTAGAATATGGTAATACATCACGATAACATAAAAAAATTATTTGGACGACTAGCTTTTAAATATTTGGTATAGTTCCTACAGGTATCATGTAAGATTAAAAATCTTTGGTCTCGACGTAAATTTTACGAACCACGTATCTTTTATCTTCGTATTGTTTTTTCATTTCATGTTGTGTGTCTGCATGACGCTTAAGATTTGAAAGTTGGTGAAACTTTCGTGGGCAATATGTACAATGAAATCGAGCTTGTTTGCCACATTCGTAGACCATATGTCTACGCATATTTCCACGATGCTTGTAGATTTTACCGCAAGTGAGACATGGAAAACCCCCCGCTGACGAAACTGCATTGCCCGACAATAGCCAGGCCGACCTTCCTAGAAATAAAGTACTGCTGTACTGAGTACCTATAAGGAATGCTCGGCATCGTGAAACGGCCTCATCTGATATTAATTTTAAGTATACTCTCGATATATTTTTATAGGAATAATTTTAATGTGAACAATTTCCAATCGACAACTATCGAGAATATGCTTGAGAAAACTTTTGCTGTAACTCAGTATCTCAGACATGCATTTGGAACTGGCCTTGGTATCTACTTTAAAAACAAAAGAAAATTACAAATAACTACAACAAAAATCCAACATTGATAAACTGGTTTATTAAAAATAATATATACACAACTTTAAAAAATATATATATCGTGGTCTTGAGGAAATACTGGCGCCCATCTGTAACAAGACAAAAAAAGAGATTAAAAGAATTCGTTTCAACAGAAATATTTGAGAAAACGTGAAATCAATCACTATAGTATCTTCGTTATTTTTCCCTCTACTTATTTAAAAATAAATGGTGTTTTAATTTGAGTAGGTGAAAAAGCAGTTAAGAAAAAAAGCATTGACGAATAAATTACAAAAAAAAAATGTCTATTATTGATCAATTTGAATAAAATTATTTGTCAAGAGATAATTGAATTTCACCGGATCATAGATCATAGTGAAATTATAATTTAACACCGTCAATATTTCGTACTACATTTAAGTTAAATTTACATTAAATCCAATAAAAAAAGAAAAAGGAACTCCTTTTCTACTTGTATTGGAAAACAATGTAATTTTATAGAATTGCAATACAAACCACTGATCGGTATTATTAACTATTCGAAATAATAGCATGCATATTTTTTTGGCAATGCAAGATCAAGGTAATACAATAAAATGTCCACGGCAGTTCATCGAAGCTAAGTAACAAATTACAATAAATGAAACATACTTACAGTATAAATAGTTGCCACTTTCAGAGTTAATTGAACCGGTAACAATCCATTTCATTCCAGGCCGGTACACTCTTGAAGAAGATGGCGGAGAAGTCCAACGGGATATCGATATTTTCTTCCACATCTTTCGCAAAATTGTACCAGAGGATCCAAAAGAAATTTCTTGTTATCTGCTGCCACTTAACGCAGTATACTTTTAGAATTCTTATGCCCTCCTCCACCCAGTCCAACTATTTTTGGTTATAATTTAACAAAATAGTTGGCCTTCTTACTATAGTATTTTTTTTTATAATAGGCATTTACATGCTGCAGTCATGTAAATGCTCAACAATATGCATAAGTAAAAAAACATTAGCTTATCACTGAGGATTAGATTTAACTTGAAAATTGTCGTGCTTAAACTTTTTTTCATGACAACGAAGAATATCCCTACGTGAGAATTTTCTTAGACATACTCGACATGAAAATTGTTTTGCAACACCGCACTCGTATCTTAGGTGTCGTTCTAGGGTATACTGAACTGAATATTGGCGTCCACAACGAGGACATCTGAATGGAAGTACTGCAACAAACCACATCCACACTTCACACACTCAGAAGACCAAAATTTTAATTGAAGTTTAGAAAATTTGATAGCAGTTACTATTTTACGTCACTAATAAAATATAGTCACATAAAATATTGCTAATAGAACGATAACTAAGCAATCAAATTCACAAAACTTTGAATGTTAAAAAAATTGTTGGCCTCCTATTTCACATTCATATTATTACACGCTCACCCAAGCTCAGCAGTAGTTTACTTACTACTTACCAATAAATTCACTTACACGAGTAAAAAATGCGTAATACAATGGATTTATTTAATCTAATTAACGTCGCCTAGGGTGTAGGAAAATACTATCTATCTGCCCATTGATACTTATGCGCAGACAGAAAAAATATACTTACACAAACCTCAAAAAATACCTCGCAGTATGTAACTGCTACAAAATTTTAAAATACAATCACAATCTCAAGATATCTGAGGCAACTCATATTAGACACAACTTACTAAAAGGAATCCATTGCATTAAAGTTGCAATGAATGCTGCAAAAAAAAAACAATAAAAGCATATCAGTTACAACTAAAAGCATCAAATATGTTTATATTCCCACTTTCAAGGACGATTTTCCATTAAAAGTATATTATACGAACAAATTGTAATTTTTTTACACAATACAACCTTCAATTATTACTAACCATTTTACATGGAACACTGCTCTCTCATTTAAAATACATTGCTTTACACAACCAGCTTAAAAAACTAACCTGGAGGGTGTAAAACAACATATCTTACGCACTCACACAAATTCAGTCTATACATTAGGTTAATAGACAACTCATCAAATCAACACAATCTAAAAACTACCTAACATAGGATTTTTTTTCAAAAATCCATAAAACAATCGATGTTCAAATTTCTTAAGAACCTTGGTGAACATCCTAATAGTTCTGTTGGCTAGAACCATTCCTCACAAGGCTCTTACACACTTGTTTGTTTTTCGTTTTAACCGATCGGGCATACGCTACGCGGAAAACCGACGCACACACTTCGATCTTTTTCAGCAGTTTTAACCAACGTCTAAAACCATCTAGTAAAACATGGAACGTCGGTTAGAAACGATGAGAAAGAACGACGCGTGCAAAAAACTTCTATTCGTCAGTTTTGCACATCGCGAATGCTGGTTTAGTTAATATCGATAAAACATGAGGTGGTGGTAACCTTAATATTTCAAAAATATATTACTTTACCTCATTGTATACAAAAAGTATACAATTACATTCCTGAAAATAAGTATACACCATGTAGAATACCTCATTACATACAAAATTGTATATAATTACATTTTCAGTGACAAAATAGGCAATCACTGCAGTAGATTAAGAAAAAAAAATGAAAAGTACGATATTTTCTAAGACCAATCTCCCCTCGCTTTTACCCCACTTCTTGCCTGCAAAACCTGTGATCAAAATTGATTTGCTGCAACCATTACTAAATGTTTTTGTTAGGCAACAACCTTAGATTTAAATCAGTCCATCTTTCAAACTAAGCATAAATCACAAAGCTTAATATGAAGAAAGCAAGAACCATAAAACAAATTAAGAGCTTATTTCCAAAACGCAACAAGTACTTCATAAGTTAATGAAGTGGCCGTGTTTTAAAAACAAGTTCCTCCTTGTACTTAATATAAATTAAAAATGGTTTTTAAAAGTGGTAATTTAAATCCAAAACCATCACTATTAAAATTAGTTGCCAAGAACGGACACATTTTTCTTACTAGTTTTGTTCTACTAAACCATAAATGAATTAAAGAAAAATCAAGAAACAAATTAAATAAAGTGTTTCCTCTACAATTCCCAACTTACACTTGAAAAAAAAAAAAAAAAAACTTGAGCAAAAGCCAAAAAGCTTATGTCCAAGTTTCACAAAAGTGTTGTTCTTTATTTCTCACTAGTTACGAAAGAAAATTATGAAAACAAAATTTTCCTATCATATCGTTCCTATACTTTTCAAAATTGAAAAGTATACGCATAGTATTATATCTTCTGATAACAGAACTTCTAAAAGACAATATTGCACTATAGACTTCGAAGTATTTGAGTATTACCACAATGTGGTAATATTCAAATGTAACTAATTCACTCTCGCACAGCACCAACTGGGAATACAAGAATGTCACTTGATATTGAAAAAAAAATCAATATCCTATACAAGTTCTTGTAAATTTTCCTTTGACAAATAACTACTTGTTTATTAACCGTCACAAAAACTGCATAAAACTAAACAGTTGTTATAACGGTTTGTCTAGATTATACCTCACTGTATAAAAATATATACAGTTACATGTATAAATGATGAAGCTTCAACGATATAGTCTATAAAATTCTAAGGTGAAGTACGAAGAATTTTAAAAACTACGATATTGTATCAAAAAGAAATAAAGTGATGCCAGTAAAGTATAACCCCACTTCACTTCTAGTTGATCAAATTAAAACATACCTCATTGTGTATTAATTGATACACAACTACAACAAAATGCACAAATTTGTTCACAAATGGACAAGTTAAAAAGCATGCACATGTATATATATAACCAATAGAAATCAAGTTAGGTAAGATAGAATATCAGATAGAAGGCCAACATTATATTAAATTATAAATTACTAAACGAACGTTACGCCAAAACTGATTTGCCACATACAATAATACTAAATGGTATGTTATCTTGGCATAATGTTAGTTTTACTTTATAATACCCAAAAATACAAAGTACATCCATATATGCCTGGCAAAACTTAAAAGGTATTAAAACAAAATAATAAAGCTTCAAAACTGAACAGGAAAATGTAAAACACCGAGACTAAACAGTCTCCATTTACAGAATCAAAATGACAGAATTATTTCATTGAGATTATTTTTTGAATGGAACTTAGTTTTTAAACACAAAAATGACGAAGACATTCCTATCATTTTGGTTCTAGAACCAGTCTCCCCCTTCCTACCTTGTCAAATATGCATTTGATGTTCATGAACACTGCCAAAGTTTCTATGATAAATAAGAAAATTAAATTTTTGACATATATATAGATGTATATATATATATTGAGTTTACCAAAAGAACATTTATATTACTTTGTCAGTGGGGGGATGTGGTTAAAAATAAGTGTAACAAAGCAACTATGTCTAAGTCAAAGCAAATAATACATAAAGCACAGGAGGTAAAATACTAAAGAGCTAAATACTACGAAATAAAAATAGAGACTGGATAATACTCTGGGTGTTAGTTTTGCCATACATAAAATAGATGTAGTATACTCTTAAACCCTAATGCAACAAATGCATAACTTGGTAAATTTCATTTGCTGACAGAAAAACATGTATACAATGAAACAAGTCCAAAACATACACTTAAATCACAATAGCAGGAGTAATACATAATTATGTAATACTCAATATGAATGTTGGGCTTTAAATATATGCATTGAATGCTTGTTCCTTGTAAATAAATACAAGAAACGGCTCTATTTTCAAATTAAGAATTAACCTACCAGAGTATAAAATATAATTATTAACTTATTTTTTTAATAAGCTATTAATATTTTTATATTACATAAACCAGCAGATTTAAATCGCAATTTGGAAATATGATTATACAAAAAAAAAAGAATTATAACCATATATACATCTATTGCATTGAAGTATAAGAGTTTCAAATATTAAATCATCAATCCTACCTTGAGAGTCGCGATGTGCTCCTACAGCCTCTTGAGCGGCTAAAAATACTTCATCTTGACTTTGATTTCCCATATGCCATCCGCCAAATCCTGAAAATCGTTCTAACTTTGAACTCAAAACTAAAACCTCAATCCTATCGTAAAATATATTTATTAAGGTCTAACACACAGTTTCTTCAAATAAAAATGTAACGTAGTTCGTTTTATGCCAAAATGTAATGAAGCTGCACTAACACTACTATGATTACAGATTATGGAGATTAGTGCCGCCCTGACGGCACTTCTTTGATATTTACGAAACAGTGAATGTTGACTATCAAGAAATGTATCTATACGAGATAAAACCTTTTCATCCGGCTTTATGTCGCTCCAGTAAATGCTTGGTGGAAAACAGCTCTTTCCAGACATTAGTGCATCTAAAATCAAGCATCAAATTCCACCAAACAGTAACTAGAATTTGCCGGAAGCAAGTTTTCAAAAGCTAAAGTACAGGGATACGTCAAATATTAATCGGCCTACTACTGTTACCTCATCTACAACGTTGGAATCGAAGTTTAAACTTAAGCTGAATAGTAAAGCCCACCTCACTACAATTACTTATTCAGTATAGATGTATAGAGCACATCAAAACTTATCCAAAATTACATACCTAGGATATACCCGAGAAGTGAAACATTACTTTAAACATTTTAAATTTGTTATAAATATAATTTCCAGTTGATAACAATAAAGTAATTTATTTACATCCCACATGTCGTCATTGCTGCCGGAAAATCTATATGCAATTTTTAACAAATACTATCTTTGAACCTAGCAGTAGCTACAATCTTAATGCCTTATAATATGCAAGAACCTCCAAAGTTCTTGTAATTAAATAATAAAAAGCAGAAGTACTCTTACATATAATAGATATTTAAAAAAAAGCTGCTACTATCACGTCAAATATTCTTTATACATTAAAATTACACGTAGAAGACGGCGAAGACCATTTTACACACATTATGTCAAACAACTTGGAAGAGTTGAGAGAACTTGGATAGTTGTATTCAAAGTAATTTGCTTATTCTTGTAATTAATGTGGTCATAAACATTCCTCCAACAGCTTTCTTAGCAAGACAAAAGTTAACTTACACGTAACTATAAAAGTTGAGAGTTCTAAAGGACAATTGCAGTAAATATACATGATGAATAAGAAGCATGAAGAATAAGGGACATAAATAGAAACTAGTAACAATTTAGGATATCGCTCCATCATAGATTTTTATATTTAACAAGAATTTGCGTTCCCTTGGAAGTTTCGTTTGTTTCGAGCTACAATATCGTTGAATTTTTCTATCGTCCGAACACGTTTCAATTTGTTGCATTGCTATTTGGACTCCAAAAGCAACAGTAGTCCACTTAAGCGTTTAACGTTTATTGAATGATTGAATATTGTATTAAATGATAGTAAAAAATCTGGCAAGCTCCTAATTTTGTGTTAATATCAACAAAGATTTATTTTAATTCCATAAAACAAAATTAAATCTGGTGCTCAAAATGATAACTATTCACTGCCAAAAAATGACTAAAATGTTATACAAAATACGATCAATTCAAACCGAATTTGTATACATGGCCATCATTTTAAACATCAACACTATATAAGTAGTGTGTTGAAATAAAAAAAAAATAGTGCATTGGACAGATTTCTTAGTATTTAGCAACCTATAAACATTAAACCTCACAAGTCGTTGCATTTGAATTCGGAAAGCAACGCAATAAAACCAAAAGATATAACTAACAAATTGCAATGATAAAACTTATTGCAAAACAAATAAAGGTACAGCTTGCGAGGTATAAAAAAACTGCTGTTACATATACAAATATATTAGAGCGTTTCACCTGTCTTTATTTTATTTATACAGACTATTCTACACTTTTTACTCACCATGTATAAAACCTATACGAATATGACAAAAAACAGTATCCTTTTATATTTTCACAATTCAGCTCATTACACTAGAAAGATCTTATAGACCCATATATCTACAGTAATAATTAGCTGCAAAATTTCGTATAAATTTTCGTGGGCATTACTTGTCGCGCTTAATAGGGTTTTTACGATATACATCTCCATGATATAATTACAAAAAATATTCTCAATTTTGCATGAACACCATTGGCATGAACCTTGTAATAAGCAACATAATCTCTATATGTCAGTATTAGCCGATTAATATATCGCCCTGCACAGCTCAGAAAATTGGCTTCAGTAGTATTTATATTGCACGTATATACAACTATAATAAATATTTACCTTGTCCCGAACCTTCGCCCATGTTGCCGTGACTAGGCCCAGCACCCTGATCATCCATTTGTTCCATATTACTAATATCATCATCATCAAGTGTTAAATCTTCAATACTGTCCTCATTCATTTCCTCAATATATTCAGCCTTTGGTTCTAGCATCAGTTCAGAATGTGTTTCTACTTTTTCTTTGATTATAGGAACTTGAGGAACTTCGGATTCTGTCGTCGTTTTATGCCTCGTCAAAATATCTGATTTTGTTTCTATGGGTTCAGGCACGTCGGTTGTTAGCTTAGAAGGAGCTGCGGGTAATGTAGTGGGAATGTTTTGGGCAGGTGCTTGACTACTATGATGAGATTCTGATGAATTTGAGGCATCGTGATGGTTATCAACTAAGTCATCTAAGCTCCTCCTTCGAATCCGTTTTTTCTTCCGCGCACCAGGCGACTGTGAACCCTCCCTGGATTCTTCCATATCTCTTCGACGTTGTTCTATCGTTAAGCCTTGAACACGAGGTATGGATGTTGTTGGCGGTGGACTTTTAGCTGGTGGTGGAGGTGGAGCTACAGTTTTCCGTGTTTCCGTTTCACCTTTACGATTATCGGAAAGCCCTTTGATTTGTAATGACTCCGCGGCTTTCAATAATGCTCCTAACTGATCTTGTGATATGTTTACCTCACCTCGGTACATATAGTCCATCATAGCCTTTAATTCTTGGTATTTGACATCTTTTAAAATAAATATTGGATGTTTATCATAGTTCTGTGATAGTAACGACTGCAAAGATAGAAAAAAATCATTAATTTTTTTTGAAAATACACATGGAATTTATTA
Organism: Oryctes borbonicus; assembly: GCA_902654985.2. Classification (NCBI taxonomy): domain Eukaryota; kingdom Metazoa; phylum Arthropoda; class Insecta; order Coleoptera; family Scarabaeidae; genus Oryctes; species Oryctes borbonicus. Next base: position 21,600,322 of record LR736857.1, on the reverse strand, counting down.
AAATTATATTTGTGAAATTTCCATTAATGCATACTGTCCAGTGTGTATTAAAAAATAGAAAGAAGAAACCATATTGGATACCTAGCCCATTGAAATTACAACAATACCAATTTTAGATCAAAAACAATATATCGTGGTTTGCATTAAGAATTTCAGCTTGGCTCGTAAAAATTTCTTGCAACTAGTTATTATTGTTCGACAAATCTATAGACAAAGTAAAAACAAGAACTCATTTAAAAAAATTTTAAATGTACTTGATTCATTTTCATATTGCTCAAGCTCAACAGTTAAAATGTAAACCCGCAGCATGAAATCAATATTTATATGCGATGCATCAAATTTTAAACATGAAAATGGTTTGCTAAATGTTTTCTAAAACATTATTCAAATATGTGCTCAGTTTTGGTCACTATTTTTCAAAGTATTTACTTTCTATCCTATATGAATGTTTTGTGATCTTTAGCCATTCTACCACACAATGGGATGAGTAACAAAATTCTCCTATTTACAACAGAAGGTTTTTGTGAATATTATACAGTTCTATTAAAAAAATGTATATTTTACAATTGGGATTTATGTAAAGAAATAAAAACATGTAACATTTAAAAAAATTCTATAACTTACTAGGTGAACACAAATATATGAATCATGTAAATAAACTAGAATATGGACGCGAACAATCCAATGCACAATTAAATAATAGACATAACACTGGCTTGTATTGCTACTAATGCTTCTAATATGAATCCATCGAAATTTAAAAAAACTGAACTGTAGCAGCATTACCTCAAAATATGGACTGCAGGCCGACAAAACGACTTTATGAGCATTCAGGTATTTTCCTTCGGCTGCCAAAGTACAATCAACTAATGTTCCATTTTCCAGAAGTGTGTCAAATACTGCAACTAACGTCGATTGATGATTATTCCACCGTAAACAAAATTGTTGGTCGTCCTCCATATTATCTTCTTTCTAGAATAGTTAAAAAGTAATGTAATGATAGAAACGATAATAAATTTGTAAATGAAAATTAAATTAAAAAATGGACCGAGACATATTTGGTGACGTCATGTTTGGTGGGAGAAAGGAAAGCAACGCGACCAAACCCAGCAATGGCCGCTTTTCCGAACAACTTGGGGAAAATGGCGTGGCGTTCCATACAAAATCAATATTCCAGTAATACTTAACGCAAAAGCTCGATTAGAATTTAGTAAAAGTGAAATGTAATTGCTAACATTACGTAAAAGATAGATACTAAGATGGAAATATTGTCAAAACATAAAAAAGCTCAGCTTCTAAAGCTTGTGGCTGACAAAGCTCAATCGATCCATGTAATTTGCTTTATAACGAGTAATTTAGTAGAAAAAATACAAATTAATAAATCTGAATACGCTCAAAATGTTATATTACCTATTTTGGCACTATTTGCGATACTTTTATCACAATTATTATAACACTAAATATTATTTCTAGAGAGACGACAAGTAACAATGTTACACTAAACAACAACGGTTTTCAACTGAAAACGACCGGCAATACCATAGTCCAGCGACAGCCAACTGACTATCCGTGGCGGCGTGCACGAAGCGGCGATGACGTCAGAGGTATGCGCAAACTCAAAATTTTAGAATTTTACGCTTGATCATAACAGATGCTCTAGCTGCTAACCAATGAAAATGTAGCATTTTCCCAAACAACACATAGAAGGGAAACAGAATGAAATCTTTTGCGTGCAGAGGTGCCCGGAAAGTTCAGATAGCTGTGTAGAAGTGGATACAAGAGAGAGAGAATGGTGAAAACTTAAAAGAGAGAGCGTAGAGATGAGAGGAGAGAACGAATTTGATCCACAACAAAATAGTGAGCCTGTCTCTTCTAATCGTACAGTTCGTTTTCCACTGTGGTCTTGATTCTATTTCATTTATCGCGAATTCCTGCCTATTTAGTTTTGTTTTGCATGTTTAATTTGTGACATCTGTGTCATTACGGCTAAACAGGTAAGAATCCTGTTAATGCCCTAAAATCCCGTAATATTTGCATATATTTGTACCATTTTGCTTTATATTTTAATTCATAATTCTGCGTAATTACTGAAATAGAAGTGTCCCAGTTTTTAAGTGCTAGTTTCTAGGCTTTCTCTTTAGCCGCCAATTATCATTTTCTATTTCTGTAGAGTTCTTATGTGACCAGCTTCATCTAAATACGTATGAGATATCTACGTAACATCCGCGTTATCCGGATTTTCAATGAAAATTTTAAATCTCTATATTCTGGCGCCGACCTATCCCCACGCAACTGAAATGTACGCATGCATGCGTCTTAGATATGCGTAATATCTTCTTCATTAAATACTATGGTTTTAGGCTGAATAAAAATCCATATCAATATAAGGAAGTTATACACCAACAATTACGTAATTCAAAATAACGCTCGTTCAAAATATTTTTACAATGAATCTATCTAAAGTGAACGTTTGACAGATTCCGTGTTCTTGTCAGTCTATTATTACATGTTTATGCATATATAACAAACAAAATATCAGGAGTATTTATATTCGAATAGCGTAGGAACAAGACGATTTATCTGGTATGTTTACATAGTTTATAAACATTACTAAATACGTACATACAATGTACTACTTTAATTGGTACTTTGCCGCAAATTTGAATTCGTAAATCAAAGAACTACGTACTAGAGACATCTAGTGTCCACAAATATTAACTTCACTGCTTTTTTGATCAGCAATGACCAAAACTATACGAAATGTCATTAAATTTGATTACAAAAATTAATACAATACTAAATGCAATACTAAGAAAATAGATTTATGCAGAGCAAAACTTACCGCTAAAAAATATATTTACCCGCTCAAATAAATTCAGGACGTCAAGTGTCTACTACTGAGGCAACAACAGGGAATAATTACCTGCTAAAACTATACCTCTCTAAAATCTATTTAATCATGTTAGCAATGTTTTGACGCGTTATTTATATTTCAACACGCTTATTAGGTGCTTTAAGTCTGAGTACATCTGTTGTGTTTAAATTAATAATTGACAAAAAAGTAGACCCCACAACTGAACATTCTTGTTTCTAATTTGCTACTCATGCATTTCTTGAAAAAAAAATGACAGATGAGAATAGGTAATTACTATTTCAAAATGTACGAATACTGTTGCAGGTTATTAAATACTTTCTGAATTTACTTGCCTAAATGCTTTATATTCAATAACTTCCAAACAGACATACAGCTTTGATACTGATATACAGGGTTCGTCTAAAAGCCAAGTATAGGATTTTAGAAGTGGCAGGGAATTGGGAGCGATTTTCATATGTTTTCCAAAATGTTTTACCTATTTAACATGTTTTAAAATTTTGTAGTGAATTATGCAGGTACATTACCAGAGAATCATATACATTTATGGGGTTTTTACTAAACTGGTTGCATAATGTGGCTTATGAAGAATAGTCGAAACTATATTGAAATTTATCACACAAATTTACATTATGTATTTACGCTAAAAAGAAGTAATTTTCTATGAATGGCTTTTACAATAACCAACTCATTTATGAACTTAAGTAACATTTCTAAAAATACAGCGTGTTCACCTAGTGCGTAGAGATTTAGAGAAAAAGTTTTCAAATAAAAACTATTCTGGGACAATTTTGCACAAGATAATATTATATTCAAGTTCAGTTTCCGTTGGGCACGATACAAGTTTTTTTTTTAATTGATTATATAATATCCAATATATAATTATGATTTTAATTAGATTTGAGATAATTAGCATAACTTCAGATATTTCTTTTAGGGCCGACATTTTAAACGCCCTACGCTAGGGAGGTGGTTCAAATTTTATAGATATTTCTTGGAGTTTTTGGCAAGACATCGAAGATTTTTTATATCAACCAGATCCTACAAGATCATCATGCTGTTTAATTTTTTTTTAGCGCAACACCTGTATATTTTTATAAAATTTGATAAAAAAGCTAGAATCCTTTCTAAAACATCTCTCTATACCTAAAATGCGTCCTTCTTGACAGAAATATTTATGAAAAAACGTGGACGTTACATAAAACAATACTCTCGAGATGTTAGTAAATATGCAATACAATATTAAGAATCGCATTACAGTTTGTATTAAAATGGCATTTAAAAATTTGAATGTTTCGTTTCATATTTAATTTACTAAAGAACGCCACATTTTAGGTAGAGGAGAATGTTTATAGAAAAAATCCAATAGAGTTTTTCTATCAGACCGCAGAAGAAGATACAGAATGTTCCATTAAGATAAATTAAAATAATATGGCAACGATTTCGATGGCCATCTTGTAGACTCCAGTTGACATACAAAACTTTAGAATGTATAGCCTAAAACTCAAGAAATACTCAATCGAATAAAATGTGAATCACAACCTCAGCGTATAAGGCGTTTAAGATACCGGCAGCGACATTTCGTAAAAATCTCAGTTATGTGAATTATCTCAAAAGCTAAAATAGATCGATATAGGGAATGTTGATGAGAGTTTGCATGAATTCAAAAGAAGCACCTAAAATCATAATAATATACAAAGAGGTCCGTTTAAGAAGCCAATCTTATACGCTACGGAAAATTAATATGATGTATACTTAAACATAATTTGAAAACCTTTTAAAAAGTTACTCGAAAAGGGAATTATCGTTCGTTCATGCATCAGGTGGATACGCTGTATATGGAAATTTATATAAGCACAAGATCAAAAGCCGTTAGAATGGAAAGAGAAAAACTTACTTTTTTCTTGGGATATGGACATACCATTAATGCGCAAGCTCGCACTTAATTTGTTTGGTTATTTTTCAGTTGGTGTATACGTGTGTCGTTTTGTAAACGTTTACTTGGGTATTATAGTACTTGGGTGTTATAGTACTTGGTTTTCTTCGTAAATAATTTTATGGTAGCTGCAAAGACTTACTTGTAGTATATACCTTACCTCACACCTATATGAAAACGATATAGTTACTTCATGTATTATTTATTAATGTAGGCACGCATATCAAATAAAAATTTACAATATATAGCCGCACAATCTACAGCAATAAATGTTTTTTTCTACAGGTTTTTTAAAAGGAAAAGAATTTATGGTTACAGTAATAGTAATAATATATTTTCCAACAGGTTTTACACCCAATTGCCGGAAAAAATACAAAAAGACATGACAGCGTAGTAACATATTTATCAGACGTTTACGCGGTAAATTACTATCGTGAAAATAAGCGTAGTATAAATTTGCCTAGAGTTGTAACACAGTACATCTTTTTCTCTCATTCCTATTTGCTTCAAAGATCTAAATGTTGGCGATTTTTTAGACAGGTCCTGTATAACTATGCAAAATCCCTGTCAACTTTTTACAGAACCTTGTGGTATAGTACATCCCTTGCCAAATACGCAGCTTGAAAACAAAAGTCATACAGGGTATTCTGTAAAAAAATACGGCAAACGTCAAATTTTAAAACCATATTTTAATATCAATTTTACGAATTTTAAACTTCTAACCGCTAGTATTATCGAAGATAAGTCAATAGCTAAAATATACTGAAGCACCTTATTTATACTAGCCTCATCGTATAACTAACAATCATTGCGATTTTTTATGTAGATAAACAATGTGTACTTAATGTGCGATAATTCCGTGATATAAAATATGCATTTTACCAGATTCTTAAAATTTCGCCCCAGTAAGTATTATACGCTGCCTTAATTCGAAGTATCATAACCATGAAATAATTTCTTCAGATGTCTTTAAACATTGCAATTTCTTTAAAAACTGCAAAATTTTGTAGCTTTACTAACCAATATACAGAATGAAAGGTGAAAAATTAATAATTTACTTGCTAATATTAAGTAAGAAAATATTGTAATTAGCATACATTCATAATTCGCCTAGCATGAATGGGGGATTTATAAACTATTTCTAAATTGTTCAAAGTTGACAAATTTAATTTTGACGAGGTATATAATAAGCCCTTTCTGCTAGTATCTTTTATTAGTAGCAAAAGGTATCGTGCTTAAACACGCTGGGTCAAAAACTTTAAATTACATACTTCTCAATTATTTCAACATTAAATCTAAAAATGTAGTATCCAGAGCAAACTTTGTATTACTTTTCATAAATTCCCTCGTGATACTGTACGTTTCTATGAAGTACCTACACATTCCCCTTCTTCTAATTCTTATCCTTCCTTTATAGTTACGTTCCTTGTTCTTTCGTCTTTCCCATAACTCGTCGGTCACGTCCGTTGAGAAGCGTTTCTATAGAAAAGGCGTCCGTCCTCCTACTTTTCTCCGCTTTCACAGAATAGAAAATCGAACAGCAGGTAGGGGCAAGCAACACAAAAGACTGTTGTTAAGACGGGTGCCGGGGATCGTAAAATAAACGGACAACTCCAAAGAACAGAGAGAAAAGGAACTAAAATCGATAAAGAAAGGGAAAGAAAAAATGAGAACATCCAATACAAAGAAAATTAAGTCTAAGTATTTTGCTGTTTTCTAGTAAATTCATAGTGCAAATAGAGTATAACTTGATGTCATATTTGACTTGCTATAAAAATCGCTTATGTCCCCATTTTGGCTCAATGGCATCATTTAGTTTTTCGAATAATAACCTGCACTTAAATTTCACTTGTAATAGATTTTCTGAGTTGGCATATCTCATCAAGCAAGTTTTTGAATAAATACCATATTTGCTTCCAGCTTCTAATAACACTTGAAATATATGTAACAAATTAAAAACATTAATTCTTGCATAAACCCATTATTTTTATTTTCTTCTGGTAAGTTCTTCTTCTTAAGTTACCAAAAATAACATTTACATCTATGTTTAATGGAATAAATGTTCAAAATATGTTGACTTACTGAGAGCACAACTTCAAACAAAATTCCCTACAAACCTTTTTTAAGAGATGTAGGGAGATGTTCCTCATTTCTGTTTTGATTCTTTCCTTTTAATTGTCAAAACCCATAGACTACTTTTGTAAATACTTAAAATTTGTTTGAAGTTTTCAAATAATGCACTACTTGTTCAAAAAAATGTATAACATCAGCTTTTGTAAATCATTACAGTATCCAGAAAGTTTATCACAAATAGGATTATATTCCGAAGAAATTAACAGTATCCTACACACAAGAATGACTTGCTTTAGGGAAAAGAATGGAGTGTTAAAGGATTAAATCGATTCATGCAAACGATTTTCTTGAAAACACTTAGTAGCGTAACTATGAATTTTATTCCACAAATGGTTTCTACACTTTATATAGACAGGCACAGAAATCATATCATATCCATATTAATAAATCTGCTTCCATATATATTTGTAAACCAATATACTTATTAAGTGAACAGCCTAGTCCAAAGTAATATACAGAATGTTCTATTTAAGAAAGTGACTTTTTAACAAAAATGTCTTGACAATTTAAACCGATATTATATGCGTACCTCATTAGTAGAGATGACCAAGGCAGATGAAATTATTATTATACTTTTTTGCAGCGACTAGACAGACTCGTGTCTATTCGTCTTATGAAAATGGGTTCGTGTTGCCTACTGGTTTCCCCGAGACTCGACAAAACACGAGTTTGTCTAGTCGCTGCAAAAAAGTAATAATTTCACCTGCCTTTGCCATCTCTACTCATCAGCAATTCAGAACCACATAATCGCGCGTATACGATGATAGTGTCTTAATTTTTCACAAACGGCCAGTAGATGGCGCTATTGAGATTTGACATAACTCTTCGTAAATTTTGACATTTGTTATTGTTGAAACAGTAAGAACAGAGAAATTGACGGAGTAGTTTGTTTACAGCGAGCGTTTAAAACGGCAATTTTATGAAAAAATAGTAATTCACGTAAAGGTTATCGTTGGGTAATCTTCTACGATTTTAGTAAAGACCTAATACAACAACAATGCCTGGAATCGCTTCGTTCAACTTTGACGGAATAAAGCACCGTCAGAAAAGACTGTTTATAATTGGTTTGCAAAATTTCGTCGAAGTAATGCTTCCATCAGTGATGAATTTCGTGGAGGTCCCAGGTACACGAAGCACACCAAGAAAATGATTTATTTCTTTCGTTGTACAGGACATGTACAAGCATTACCTTGGAGGATCGAAGAGCGATTCATGCTGAATGGTATACAACAATTCGTTTGCTAAAACTCATGGATGAAATCAGAAAAAACAATTTATACAATCCTTTTTTCTTTCGTTGCTTTCGTAAAAATTTAAAGGGTATTCCTCATATTAGGTACCAGAAATCATATCTGCCTAATACGCGCTTCCAGAGGATTTCTGTAAATATCGACCTTCTCAAAAAATAGGGTTTCTTTAACCAACTGAACTCTAAAATGCTTGGTTTGAGAACAATAGTACCTTATTATGATTTAACATGGATTCTAAAATTGCAGTAATATATGTTTACATGTTTCATTTCAAAACCACAACTTTGGACTTACGAAGTTATGAAGCCCCCATAGGTTCCAATATAATTTTAAATCATGGCAACAATCAGGCCACGTAACTATCTCTATTCACAAAGGCACAATTTTCCGAGGCCGTGGAGATGATTCACCCTATATATCCCTATTTGACAGAAAAAATAAATGGAAATAGCACTATAGAATGCATGATATACTTTTTTGTGTATTTCTTGTAATAATTATACTTTGTATAAACACATATCAATATTTTAAAAATTTAGTTTTTTTTTTCGTTAGAACGTAATATACAAAAACTCGCCCAACATACCTTAATATGTATGTATTTACATATCAATATATACATACCTACTAAATGTATTTTCGCATCCAATCTGCTTGAGTGTCTTACTATCTCCAACAATGTATACTTTCGCTCTGTTTATAATAGTCTTGCGTGGATTCTGCGAAGAATTAATAAATATTAGTTTAACAAATATTTATTACGTGTATATTTTATAGATATAAACTTTTTGTAATTTTGAATTTAGGTTAATTTGCGTCGATGTAGCTTACTAAACTCGCACTGGAATGAACACATATTCAACATATACTACAATTTTCAAAATATTACACACAAAAGAAATAATAGATACCGGCATGCAACACAAAAGTAATATTTTAGAATAAGTTTTCATTGCGCTTGCTTCATTTTCGTTCAGATCGGAACAAATCTCAAATAGTATTTTGAACCCGTGTCAATTGCTAGGCAACACAGAATATTTGTGCCAACTAGAAAAGAAGAAATAGTGAATACACGTTTTCTTTTTAATTGAACAGTGAACGTTTATGAAATTCTGAAAACGGCATCGCGTTTATTTCTTTCTTTCTTTTCCAACAGATAATGTAAACAATAAAAACATAAAATACTAAAATACTTAAATAGGCTTTGGAAATTCCACTAAATAGTCGAAGAAATGATTTACCTGATTGGTTAACAATTAACCATTGCTAGTTTTACTAGATTAATTTGCTGAATGTAGAGGCTACGTTGTTATTACTTGTCAAACAATACCTAAATACCGGCAAGTATCGAATTTATATGCCAGTTAATATTCTAATTGGAAACAGCATTTTTTTAATTTGCCCATTTTATTGGTAAACTGCGAAAGTTAAAAAAGAATCAAAAGATAAAAACACAAATGCATTGTGTTTAATTTAAATAAAGCAAACCGTCGCAGGAGCCTCTTTTGTTTTTTCTTTTTATTGGGAAAACCGCAAAATATGATGTCAAATTTCTTTTTATTTTTTTCTTAATATTAAGACAAATATAGCTATAAATGTTTCAAAATGTTCGACAAGCAATGCACTCATGAACGCATTAGTAGTAAAAGTAAAAACTAATCGTTATGTGGCTAATGTTTACTAAAGTATCGACTACTTTCCCTCCTTACTAAAGTATCGACTTGAAATGTAATTGTTAATAATTGAGCCTGCAGAAACGAGTACACTTTCCGTGCGCTTCACGAAATTAGTAGAAACTAGACAGACTCGTGTTTTGTCGACTCTCAGGAAACCAGTAGGCAACACGAACCCATTCTCATGGGACAAATAAACACAAGTCTGTCTAGTCTCTGCTAATTTCGTGAAGAGCAACTCGCTTCTGCAGGCTTACTTACAACTCAAGGCTATTTTACTGCAAAATGCTATCGGTACCAAAAAAATATGGGATGAGTCAACAGCAAAGTCAATTTTTTCCTCTAAACCTAACATTTAACATACACAGAGTGCATGTAAAGTATTGCAACAGATGGAATAACCTGCAAACGAAGTTTGATATTGGGTAGCGTTATACTGTTTGCTATAACCCACTTTTCGACGTAAGTTTCAATTGTTTTGTGCAGATTGTGTTTGCAGGATGCCGCTATCTTTTGAAAGATATTTGCTCATAAATTACAGAAAAGTACTAAAAGTAATAATGAAGGAATAACGGAAAATAAAATATTAACTTTGAATAATGAAGATTATTGTTTTAAAGTGATATTGTTCCCCTTTTTCATTTATTATTATTATTATTTTGTGTTTTTCGTATTATTGTCCTGATGATATCGAAATTATTGTCAACTAAGACGAATTGAATTGAAATCCAACGTTTCGAATTACTAATAATTGTTGGTTGCGGTGATTGTAAAAGAACTCATTCGGAGGCTTGTTATGATACTCGCCCAATTTAGGCATTTGGTTTCAACAAAATGGGACTCAACCAGTTCGTGATTATTTAAATCAAATTCGATCCGAGAAATTGATTAGATGAAGAGGTCAGATGGAACGGTCTCGTCGCTCCTCAGGCAGGATGCCGGTGGAATTTTTCTTCTGCGGACAAACATTTACGTATGCTAATAAGGCAGCAACATTAGGTAATTGAAAAGCTCAGATTAGAAACGTAACAGCAGATGTTCCTGCAGATTACAGAATACCTTCATTATTTATTAGAAGCTTTTGTAAGACAATTTCATTTCTGCCAGGAAATAAACGGGCACCATTTTCAACAGTTACTATGAGATCGTTTATTTGTCGCTATTTTATTTCACTGTTCTTCGCAATTTTTTATTATTTTTCAATGCACAATCTTATGGTCTTGTAATAACTTGATAGGTTTCGCTGGTTGGTAGGTCTTCTAGGTACACTGAGACACTTGACATGGCCTTATTAGTAAACCAAAATAAGAATGATAGGTACATACTACATTATGATCTACAACTCTCTTCTGTTACATTCCATTGGCTCATTACCTGGTTACGGTACTTATCCTTAACCTACACTGCCTAATCTATAACACTGCTACAGTCTGCTTTTCTGTATTTTTGGAGCAAATAATGCAAAGAAAACAAGTTACAGCATCCTACAAACACCATTGGCACAAGACAAGTGAAACTTCTGTCGAAAAATGAATTATAGTAACAATTTAACGCTACCAAATTTTAAACATGAATACGTTACCGTTTGCACGTTGTTCCACTTGGGGCAATACTTCCTACGCACCTTGTATAGTAATTATCACTGTATAATCTGAAACTATTTGCTACTTTACAGGACGATTGCCTATAGTGTGACACAACTAAGTTATTTTTTATGGAATATCCTATGTATTATATATTTTAAATATTTTTATTAAAGTACATTATATCTTAATGTAGTAGTTTTGAAAATATTTTTCACATGTATTTACAAAGATCCTCGTTGACAGTGTTGATCAACCCTAAGAAAACAAAAAAAAAAAAATGGGAAAATAAGAATTTCCTAGCAAAATAGGCGGTTAAATCATGTGCACGGTGCAGTAATTTCACAAAATCAAATATTACTTTATCCAGAGCTGTAGAATATGATTAATCAAAGTTTTAGGTAGTAGGGCGACTATTACAAATTCGTAAAAAAGTGCAAAAAGTTATTATCAATCGAATTTTGTTATCTTTGGCAATTTATTTAGAACATCCTATGTAGCACTGGGCCATTTTAATATGACAGTGAGGTATCACATGCCCTAGACTAGCTGTCTACCACAGGATTCAGCCTCTGATCAACGCTGTTATGAAATATAAAGAACTTTATAAACACGCAAAACAGAAATGTTTACATTAAATTATGATGTACCTAGAACAAAAATGTTCAATATAAGTGATGTTCCGTAAAAGCTAACTTAGTTTGATAATCTGTGAACTTACAAATATTTTAGGTTACAATAACTGCTGTATTCGTTAAATTTTAATGTGTATGTGGATCAACAACGTATAGTTGATATAAATGAAAATAACGGTGCTGAAGGACATAAAGTAGGCAAATATTAATGAATAGTGAAAGTATCTTTAATGAGTTAAATAGAACTTGAAATTTCATAGTTACTAAAACAAGAATAGTGTTCATTTCGGAATACACAAATGTTAATGTATACAAAATATGTGTCGCTTTAAAACTACAAATGTTTATTTTGTCCAATTTTTCAGGGAATATTAATATGTATCACTTTCTCTAATTATGTCAGAGTAGTTGTTTCCAGGTATTAGTAAGTCTGCATAGTTTAAAATTAAATGATTTGTATTTTCAACAATTTAATTGATGTCATTTATAAATATGTTAAATAAAAAAAAACGTGATGTACTTCCTTGCGTTGTCCCGTTTCCCACTTCTTTTTTTATTGGAGTAGACTTTTTATTCAGGATTATCTAGTACTACCAATTGCTTCCTATTATGGAAATAGGATGTCACCCCATAATGGTCTAATTTAGCAAGAAGTAAATTGCCTAAATCTAAAAATAACCCACAAGCTAACAAGTAATCCAAAATATTAAAAAAACTAATTACATATACTTATGGGTCTACAAGTTATAATCGCCTTTCATATGGCTAGGTGTCGCTAAAACAATTCTCAGTTTGCCATACATACCGCCTTTAAAGCTTCTATCTATAGTGTCGCATAAAGGTTCTGAAGTTATTTGCAGTGATAGTTGCCTAATCCAGATGCTTTCGGATTTTATCCGAGCTGTGGTTGTAGCATAAATGTTTGCACATAATCTTAATTCATATTTCGTAACTGAATCCAGAAAGTGACACTTTTTTAGGATAATTTTTTGTTTTCACTTGTATCTACAACTTCCATCTTATCAAATCAACGATACTTCCATCTGCAAGGTTACCAATCTCAAAGATCTAGGTGTTACTTTTCACCCAACTTTATTGTTTATCATCTGCCTCTAAATGTTGGGTTTTTTATGAAAACATCTAAATATTTCAATGACGCACTGGTCCTAAAATCCCAAATAAAATATTTTGCATTTGTACTCTCTAAATTGGAGTATACCTCTATTGTGGGCGCTTACGTTCCATGAAGCTCCAATTGAATGTGCTCTTGCTGAAATTCCTGTCGTTCAAAGTTAGTGGTGAATATCCACCTTGGCATACTTCCTAGAATACTCTTCTCAAGTCGCATCAATTTTGATCACTATCATCTCGTCATGATTGCCATAGCGCTCGATTTTTGCACATATTATTAAATGATAGGATCGACTGTATACTTCTGATCCTCCATCTGCGATTCAACGTACCTCAAATGGCATCCCGCTAAAATGCTAGAACCTTTACTGAGGACCCATCTTCTTTTGCAGTCACGAATATGTCACATGGTCAGCAATACTTAAAAGGTATTTAATGATATTTTCACCGAAAGGTTGGCGTCATGATATACATAATAGATTTTTTTTTGTATTGTTATGCAATGCTCAAACCAATATATATTGTATGTACAGTTTGTATATTTATCCTGTAATTGGGATCGCCTGTTGGACAATAAGCATTGTTAATGTTAATATTATTATTATTGATCTCAGGTAGTGTAGTACGTTTGATTTTATTTAAGTTTCTATTACGAGACTTCGAACCCTGATTGTATAGCTTCTTACGAAATATCCCAACATTATTAGAGCTAAAGGTTCTCTTAAGTGTAACAGTAGAAGGACTTATTAAGGGGATGCTACACTCTAGTGATTGAGTTAAATAATCACAGTACCCGGTGTTATTTATTTTGTCCTCATATCACTTCATAAACTGGAATTTACATTTCATTTGCAGCTATTGTTACTCCACAAATGCTTAACAGTGCTAACATATAAATGGTATTTGTATATATCGTCACAAAATATAAGAGCAAATGTCTTGTAATATTACGTTAAAATCCATTTGTAAATTTATTAGTCAAAACTATACAATTCTTTCTTTAATTACAAATAGCCATGTAAACATAATTTGAAGCTAGATAGGAGGTCACAAAAACCAGGGATTTTTAGCTTAATACATAGCAATTATTAACCCCAAATATGCATATAAGTGACTAGTCTCAAATGAATTACTGCATTTGCAATTCTATGTCCAACACTATTGCTGCATCCTAATGCCTGTTATGTCAAGCAAAAAATCATTTTTATTAAAGATATTGACGAAAAAAGTTGCAATAACATCTATCTTTTTGAATAAAAACTAGAAGCGACCAGTTAGGTTTCTTTCCGAGAAGCAGTAGCGAAGCTAGAGAGACTATTGGAAAAATGTAACCACGAAAGGCAAGAAAATATACGAAGGAGACATAATACTGAAAAGAAGAAGGGAGGTAGATATTGGATCAATATGGAAGAGGGAAAATGTACAGTATGTAAGAGCGAGATGGCAAATTGGCGTGTATGTGAAGGATTTAGGTAGAAGCACGATGAAAAAGTAAGAAGCGAGGAGATAGAAGATTCGTCGGGCCCGGCGCGGTGAAAAGGGAAAGAGGAGGAAAGAACATAATGGAAAAACATGGGAGAAATGTAACGCACAAAGGGGCTTTCAGCAGTATTAAGTCATGATGGATATTACTGATGTATGTCGCCCTTGTTCGATTACTCCTTACTTGCTTTCTTCTAAATATTTTGCGATTTCGTTCTTACAAAGATATTTAAGCTTCCCGTAGTTGTTGCCACTTACGTAGAAATGAAAAGCAACATGTCCAATATGGAAACTCGCTAGGAAAATATCTAGAAAGCCTGGTGAAATAGTCAGAATATTCAGATGCAACTCTCGTATATTAAAGGATTATTTTTCCATAGCTTATTTTGGTGATTGTAGGTACAGTCTAAATTTGAAGGTCATTCCGTCAATAATACATGACCTAACTGATAGATATACAAATATATCGTAACTCGGTTAATGCAATTTTACTTAATGTAAATTTCTATAGCAGCATACAAGTTACTTATTTGTGTACACGAAAATACAAATAATCTACACGAAGAAGCAATGTTTTCAGTATTGCATTTATAAAGGAAAAGAGTTGAAATATAATTCTTTATATTGGTGCACTGGGTGACATGTATCAAATGTTTCTTTAAAACATTAACGTGAAACGGAAAAAGTTTAAAATTTTAGGCAGTTTATTTAAACTGCCTAAAATTCAATGCGAAACCCACCCAAAATCTAATTCCTTATTGTTGCAATGTTATTCATATACATTGCCAACGAGAGATTATTGGCCCTAATATCTTTAGCCGGTAAATCTTGGTTACTGCATCGTGAAAAGAACATTTCAATTAACTTTCTTCAAAAGCACTATATCGACAACCCTCAAAACTTGATTCGTCGCAAATAAAGATTTTTAAATTTACAATTAGTATTTCTGGACAATGCTGAATAATTTGGAAATGTCTATTAGAATGTTGAAATATATTTTTCTCATATATTTATCAAACATTTTCATAAAACATGTCTAATAGTTATCTTTTATAATTGTTAATGTCTTAGGGTATCTCGTTCTTATTATTTTTAGCTGATTCACTTCAAAAAGGTATAACGCACCGGACTAATATTTTTTCTGGGAATTTAGTTTTTGTTTTATATTTTACTTCGTCGGGTATCTCATCAACGTTTCTTATGCAAAAAACAACATTTGCCAGATATATGCGAGTGGGAAAGTAAAACATATTTTTCATCATCCATCATCATGGTTTTGTTTCCAGCAAAATGAATGTCTTTAAAAATCGATAACATACAGGAATTTTCTGAAGTTGAGCTTGAGTGTATTTTGTGCACTTTTATCTTTTTCTGTGTTTTACGTTATTTCTTTTAATCTCTAGAACAAATGTAAGTGTGAGAAACGCGAAAACAACGAACAAGTTTACGAGTGTCTACCCGTCTAGTACAAATACCTTTCTTGGGTTTGGCTGCAGCTAACTGTCCTGGCCGATCACTTTTTGACAAAATACACCATCTTCACATTCTCGAATTATTCGGTATATGAAGTACAATTTGCTATTTATGCATTTTGCTGGTTAAATTATAAACATCCTGTTGTAATTCTAACAATTTCAAACAAATATGCTGCTAGAAACAAAATATAGTAGTTGGATTAATGAAATAAATAGTTGCCACAAGCAAATTTCCGAAAAATGTTTTTCAATGTAAGTATTTAAAACCAAGAGCATTATGACAACGTTTGTAGAATACCAGATAGAAGCGTTTTATCAGAATTTGTTATTGTTATTCTAACCTGCTAGTAATTTAAATAATATACATGCTACGTAATAAATACTATTATGTATATCATGCAAGTACATTATATTCCCAAAGCGCATAGAATATAAGAGAATAGCGCAGAAAAGAAGTTATATAAGATAAAACAGGGTCAAATGTATTTATTACAAAAGCCTATGTTATGTATGGCGTTTATTTTCATTGTGTATCAACATTTTAGTCAATCACAACACTTGCTCTATCTAAACTAACACTGAAATTTAGAATCACATGAAAAACTGTTATATATTAATATCAACCTCTTGATTCTAATAATATTTATAAATAAAGAAAATACATCGGCGAATGTAATTAGAAAGACTTCCTATCTTAAGAAAGGCTTCCCAAAGATATTTCCTGTTTCTCTAAGAGAAATAGAAAAACGTTAGAAAGGAAACGGTCGCAGACGGGCATTATAAGAGGATCTTGAGCAGTGTACTAATCACATGTGTGAAAGTAGTACAAGAGTGAAAGAAGTAACGTAAAATCGACAAAGAAAGGATGTGTAGAAGATGTCGTGAGAAGCAAGTTTATGTGCGCATAGCGAAACAAGATATTTGTTTTGCCAGTAAGAGATATTTTAAGTATATTTATAACAAAAATGTTTTCATCAATAAGGTTGTGCGCTTCTGATAATTTTATTGCATACATTATGATTGGGTAACAGCTGCACGCTGTTTTTTTGTGGTTGTAGAAATCTCAAAATCGATATACTAAAAGATAAGTACGAAATTGATTTTTCTAGCAGGTACAAATACACTGGTACTTCGACTTATGGAATTAATTAATTGGTTGCAAAAAGCATTTTGTAGTCTAAAATTTTGTAACTGAAGTCAAATTTTCCTATAACCAAAAAGATAATGTTAAATAGTGAAATCAATAAAAAATTATATGAGTGAAATTAAAAAGAAATAACATCACTTATAGGTGTTGTACCTTTTAACGACTCAATTTGGTGTATAGGAGACGACAATGGTATGACGGCTTTTTCATATAAATTGGAGTATTATCGGTGCGGCAAATAAGAGACTGTAGAACTTTCTATTTTTTTTTTCACACCAATATAAAAAGATTTTCTAATAAGGTAAGAATAACATTAACTATGAATTCAAGACAGATGCATTGCCTTGTATATAACTATATGTCCACGACTCGCGCAAAAATTCTGGCGAATCTGTAAAAGTTGTAATCCGAGTTACGTATCTTTCGGTTTTGAAAACAAAAATTCATCAAAATTTTCTTTCGTAACCCGAAAATTCCACAACAAGATACTGAAGTACGTACCACTGTACTAAAATATCGGATAATACGTGATGAAACAATAACAATATGTGATTTTTCTATTCATTAATCGTGTGAATAGTACCTCTGAAAAGCTACTTCATCTAGTTTTATAAAAAAAAATTATCGCAGTATTTTTTATCTCTGCGAGATGATTTACTATGCCACTAAATTAATCTTTATTCATACATTTAGGTCTGAAGATATGCTTTAAGGATGAAACCGGTCGCAATATTTAATTAAATTATAGAATTTGTGAGAAGAAGGACCCTTTTTATTTTTACTTTTCATAATATTTATCAATTGTTTTGCTTGAATTATTCCCATATGGTAGTTTTATTTATTCACTAATACGCTATGTACATATAAAAGTGGTTGAATTAGTTCTTTTATCATCAATACATATTTAAATACTTCCTTAAAATCGTCAAATATTTCTTTTAATCTTAGTTAAATATCCATAAAACATATGACGCTTTACATTGCATTGGTCACAGATTTCTTACCCCACTCGATACCAGGTATGAGAAATCTTTTATATATAATTCATTACAATGTGATCAAAACACTTGTGTGAACGATTACAATTAGAAAATCCTTGAGATCTCCCAAAAATTTGGCTACAATCTTACAGAGCCTACAGGCCTTCTACAAGCCTTACAGATTGCATATTGTTTTAATGAAGCAACGTTTTGTATTGGTGGTGCTGTTAATAGATCGGTACTGGTCAACTGATAGCCCTCATTGGATGGAGAAAGTTCATACACAGCATCCTTAAAAACCGAATGTACGGGCTGGTTTGAATAAAAGCAACATAATAGGACCATTTTTCATAAGTGGAACGAGATTGTGCCGACACATTCACCTCTTTTTCCAAATACAAACAGACCTAATTATCTAAACGAAAATATTTCATACAGGATGGAGCTTGCACGTAACGTTCGTAAATTATTTGAACAAAACATTTCCTGAACGGCAGAGGAGCAATTGAATGGCCAGCCCATTTTCCAGAGCTATTGTCACTGGATTTTTTCTTGTGGGGTCAATTAAAATGTCAAGTATATAAAAATCGACTGAATAATTTTAAACAATTACAAGAAGGAATAGCTGAAAAAATTAACCCAATGAGACATTTTGGTTGAGAGATTGGTTCTTGTCCGAAATATTTCAAATGATTTTATCATGCATATATTTTTTGAAATAAGAAATAGATACTTACGTCAAGTAAACATTTTCTTCTAATTACTCTTATCAAGAAAATAATTGTTCAAAGGGTCAATCAGTTGAAATTTTTTTCTTTAAATGTTGAATCAAGAAAGTATTTTCTAGAGTTGAAAAACTCATATATCTAACTTAAGAAGTTAAATACTTATACCAAGAAAATGTTCTGTTTGATGTTCAAGAAGTTGTGATGCTCCATTAACGTAAATGTTTTCTTGCTCATATACAAACACGCCGTTTACTTGACCCAGGAAAGATAGTCGTTTTAAGAAAGCGCTTTTCTGAGTGCTTAGTTGTAAACCGAGCATGATTTGAACAATTATTATAGTCTCAATCAAATTTTGTTGTGTTTTCAAAGATTGATTTTTACCTTACTTTTGTATTGTGTTTTTATCATAAAAATAGACATGTTGATATTTCTGAAAGTAGTTTTTTAGTCTTCTTCCAAAAATATAATAATATACTGGGTGTTCCATTTAAGAAAATAAATAAATAAAATAAATTTCCTGTCAAATTGGAAGCACAAAAGTTGTGAAAATGTAGCAAGAAATTTATTTTTAACTACATATTCAAACCCAACTTCAAAAAAAGGACTTCACAAACAACAACGATATTCCAGCGTTATGGGATTTTGTACTAATCCTGTATATTAAGAAGTAAGCTGCTTGATTCCATATTGCAAATTGCAGGTTCGATACTAATTTTAAAGAGTACAGGAAATTCTATCAGAAATTATACAATTATAAAAGAATAACATTTCCGAACTAACCTTTCGCTACTTATTTTATTATGTTTTTAGCATGGTTTTTAAATGTAGTAGGATTACCAATAATTTCTTGTTAAACCATTGTATCTTCTTTGTTGAATAATTTGCATTAATATTAAATAAATCACTCTTACAAATGGAGTAATTCCAGAGAGACATCAATACAACAGTATTTAAAAATAACTAGCTTCCCGTGGTACAATTAACCTTGTATTTTCTGCGATTATCTACGTAGATGCAATATTGATAAGAACATATTCCAACACGGATAAAATGAGACAAATGATCCAATATTATTTTTAGCTTCTGAATTTTTCTCTTTACGTTTATGTTAGGAACTATACCATCATCAACTTTGCGAGCAGTCTGTGCGACACATGGAATAGGTACTTTCAATTCCCCTATCGATACTTCTCCAACCCCTACGTATAAAGGGGACCCACCCCTAAACTACTAAACCCAAAACTTAAATCATAGTGCTTCTAGAATAGGGGCTCGTACATGAGAGACCCGTATTAATCTCAAATGCATTGAAAAGGAAATAGTAGTGACCTATTCTAACGTATACGTTGTAGCCTATACTCATACTGCGACGAAATATAGTGTCAAAGAATTTGTTATATTGTTGCTTCTTAGGCTTACAAAAATGCACGGTCGTTGAGCATGACATGCTATTTTATTTCATGAGATAATTATTTCTGCAACTGTTAGAAGATGAATAATTAATTACAGCTTATAAAAAGGCGATAGCGTATTTTTAACCTTGAGATATTTTGGTTACTTTCGCTTTAACTATTACAGTTTTTTATGGAAAAAAGATATATACTATCGAAATTCACTATTATATGTATGATGACGTGTATATAGGAAAACATATGTATGTATATAAAAACGTCTCTAATTTTAGGTACCATATTTTTTAAGGTCTCATGATAATGTAGATATTCATAGAATTATCTACACTAAAGCAGATAAAAAAGTTGTATACACCTATTTCATGTATTGTATATGCGCCGTCTGATAAAGGAAATAAATAAGGATAACCGGCATAGCACGAATATCTCACATAAACACAGCGATAACTATTACATAATGATAAAAAGTGAAAATATGCAGAGATGTTTACCATTTAAAGTACATTTTTAATATGAATGTGTGCGTTTCTTATCTCCGATCTTTTAAGATACAACTTTATTAGAGTAGAATGTTTTTGTATAGTTTCAGTGATTTTTTTTTTTCAGTTTTAAGTTAGCAAACAGTAAACGTTACAAGGATTGGTTAATTCTACTCAAGGTCAAATCGCTCCTGACCTCACGCGCGTTCTATTACCATTTATTTCTATTTGTTAAAATACATAATTTTTTCAGAATTTTTAAAATTAAATTGAAAAATGCGCCAATAAAGAATTGAAATTGAAGAACATTTATTTACAAAAATGCTATTTCAATTTGCAATACTATATATATTGTACATCTCAAGCTTAAAATAGAAATGTTATTTTATACTGCAGTATTTTAATTATTTCTTAGATTTAATTTTAATAATTAATTCACTCATATTTACTTACTTCTACAAATATTTTTGAATCCCCGAGTGCGTTTCATAAGAAGTTGCATAAAAATTGTTTATATTTATATTTCAATCCTTTGAAAATGATTTAGAAACATGTACAACATCCGCTAAATGGAATCTATAAAATGGGCATGGACACTTTTCCATTTATCGTTCATATAATTGTGAATGAATACATGCAATTCTTTGTTAAAGTAATTCATTAAATTTAATACGTTCAACATCAATATAATAATCATATTTCGATATTATTTTATTACTTAAGGAGCGAACTGTTGTCCTTCGTACATATCGTGTTCATAACCTATTCCGTATGTGTTTTAAAATTTTAATTTTCGACAATAATTGTTCCTAGATAACATTTCTTCTTTTTTTTCCTCGTGCAAAAATTGAAAGTACTTCTTAAGAAATATGTTTTGTCAAATATGCATATATATTTCTGTAGTTTGATAAACTAAGTTTTGAAAATGAAGCAGCTTCCTTTAATGCAAACATCTTATATAGGCTAAAAAAATCGTAATTTTCTTTGAACAACAGGATGCTTTACCGCTATTTAAAAGAATTAAAAAAATGGTTTTCTCTGTGCAGGTAAAGCTGTAATTAAATATTATCATGCAAATCACTATAATATTAAATACATAATATATAGTAATGAGACTCCTTTATTTATGAAATAAAATTGAAGATTTAGGGTTTCTTGTTATAAAAAAAAGCTGGGGTCTACTTACTTCTTCGCAAACTGAAAATGATTTAGATTTGAGACAATCAAACAAATTATATGTGTGTGAGTTAATATTTATTTTATTTAAAATTTTGCATTTATATTTCCCTTATAGGATTTTGAACATTTCTTTTAAATCATTAATTTGAGTAGATTAACAGATGCTAATAATTGATTTCAAAGTAAAAGATTGAATTTAAGTTTTATTTTTGGCCAAGTATTTAATTTTTCAGCACCTGTGATATACTAGTCTTTGAATCCAAATCCCAGAAGTTCTTCCCAATTGTAAAATCCTTGCAAACCTGGATCCAAGTGATTTTAAATTCGTTGGTGGCAAATTTTTTTGTAGTAAATGATCCAAATGATTTTACTACATGTTTAAATGTACTGGCTATGTAGAAGATCCCATCAAACTATTTTCATATAAAAATTTTTTCACGGATATTTTGTAAAGGTGTCGATGTCGAAAGATAGTTATTTATTTCTCGATTATTTCTTTTATCTCCATCCATAGATTATTATATCGAATAATTCAAATGACACCCTTGATATAATAACCGTTTCAAAAGTCTTGCGATACCATGGGGACGGTGGGCATAAATCCTAGTACAGCCTTGTCAGTAACATGGAAATCATGTTCGTTACCATGGTGATGATACTCATTTTGATTATTACATACGAGCAACAGTACACATGTCTGCATTTGATATAGTTGAGAAATGTTCATAATAAAAAATATAATGTTGATTTAAATTTAGTAATTTTGATTTCTCGCACCACAAGTTGTTTAATGAACTTTTCTTTAACAAAACCTACCTTACTCAGTGTGTAAGACGAGGATGAAAAACCCAATCTGGGAAAATTGAAGGGACGAAGTCGTCAATACTGCTCCGCCTTACAACTAAATTGATAAATATGTCAATCGGAATTATATTTCTAAACGTTTGCACTATGCAAAAGCAATAATTTATTAAGTAATTCATTTTGTAAATCTCGTTCATAATCGATGTTGACTAGATGGAACGCAACTGACGTCACGGCGCCAGATGGCTCTGATTACATTACGAAATAGAAATTGAGCAGTCCTAAAGCAAATAAAGCTTCTAAGTGCCAGATTAATTTTGTAACTAAATCAACTTTTCATTAAAATTTGATGGCTGTAAATGATGTCCATTAAATCAGATATATGTATATTACTTAGCTATGGCTTATCCAACTGTTGACGACACCTATTTAATAGAACAAAGTTATTGAAATTTCGTGTGATGTGACTTTTAAACAAAATTCAATAATTTCCAGTTTTATATTTCAGAGTTTTGGTATTTTTAGCAAGCGGTATTTAAAAGTTCCTCTTAAAACAGTTAGGCTACCTAAAATATGATTGACATCAAAATTAAGGAAACTTGCAATTTTAGAACCGACATTGACAACATTATTATAGTATATTGTTATTATTAATTATTTTTCTGATTTTAAATATTACAGTTTCATCATTTCATCATCATTGTACAATATACGCATGCACGATGTTGAAAAGAAGGTCCAGAAAATATATTAAGAAATATTATCCAAAAGACCTTGTTTGTACAAACACCTCTTCATGCTGTGCGTATTTGTATTAATTCCCCAAATAGAAACGTTACAATTTTTACACTTTCTCAACGCTTAAATTTCCAATAAATAATTAATATATCTCTTCCTAATTACTTAAGTTCGGTCACACAGATTAACAATTTCAAATTTGAAAAAACAACCTTACCTATAAACTGGTAGATTCAGATACAGTGTTAATTGATTTAATTTAATAGTATCTTAATAAATGTTTCGTAGGCTTGAAAAAGATGATGGTTTCATCGATAACAGTGGGGCAAATTCGCATTAACCTAGCCAAAACTTTACATTTCAGCTGTGGTTCTTACAACTTCATAGAAAGGTCACAAATGTCCTAAAAAAATATATGCTAAAATAATAGGAGAGAAATTTGATATTTTTTGATACATTAGTTATTATACATCTATATATTCTCCAAACATTAAGAATGGAAGGAATCGACAGAGAAACATTACATTATATGGATTAAGATAAATGAAATAAAAACGTTTCTACTTTAAAATTAATAGATAAATATGTAAATGAGCGATAAGCTTCTAAAATTATAACAGGGCGCCTGATCGCAATTGTGTAAATTTCATGAAAGCAAAACTTAAATTGAGGATTAACAATCGAATATTTCAACTGAAAATAAAACTAAAAATAAATGAATTCCCAATTGTATATAACAACACCAAAATGAGGCCTCGTCTATACATCCTCATTAACATTGACAAATGTCTTAAATATGTAATAAACGCAGTTATACATAAGTACATTCATCTAAATCAGGGTTGTCCAACTTCAAGTAGCCCAGTAGCCGCTGTAATTAAAATTGCGGTTCTGAGAGCCGCATCATAAGATACTTCGTATGTAACTTTATAATAGATACAAAAAAAAAGTGATTGTTTGACTTCCTTGTATAAATTTTCGTTTCTTTTCGGTTGCATGTCAAATGTCACAGCGACCCGCGAAGCTCATGTTGAATAGCTCTGATCTAAATCCATGTTAATTGTTTTGTTAGAAATTGGGAAATGAAAAAAAAGTGTTTTGCGCTTCTATATGCTCTTTACTGCGCCGTTTCGTTAAACTTGTCAACCTTTTCAAGCATTTGTCTACAAATTAAAAAAAAATAACCATCAATACTCAAATATTGACTGTATTCCCGATAACAATTCTGAACATATTCGGAATGCGTTGCCATGAATCTGTCCCGAATATGTTCAAGATTTGTATTTACCACGAATGATACAAATGGCAAGGAGATTTGGTGCGACATCTTTTGGTGAATTAAGTAATGGTATGGTGATTTTAGAGATAAAAATTGAGGTTAGAGTTTCAAGAATAGAAGAATAAGAATAATTTTAAATTAAAACATCTTTAAATTATAGAACTAACGGAGTTTATTTTCCTTTTTAAATCAACACTAGCAACGTAAAGTTAGATAGAATACATAACTGTAACCTGTTATATAACCTTTCGCAATTTACAGTTGATGTTTCGGTACTAACAGTATTAATTTCAATGCGCATGCGTCAGAATTAATTATTCCTCATACCCGAGAATCTCTTGAACATGTTCTGAACGTATCGCATACGTTCCAGGAACGTAAGGTTTTCTTGTTCAAATTATTAAAATAAGAAAAATAAGTTTTCTTCTTTTTTCCCCCAAATTTTTAGTAAAACTCAAAGTAGACAATATATATATTAGATGAGAATTTTTTGTAACAATATTCTCAAAAAATTACCGATTTATCACGCATTTGTAAGCTAAAGTATGGTATAGAATCATTGCAATAAAATATTTGAAAGTACTTTTCCTTACTTCCGAAATTCGTATACGTTTGAGGTAAAAATTATTACCATTATTGCATTCAAGGACTCACTTTCGACTGAGGCGGATCACCGCTACCTTCTTCAGTAGACATATTATCACCTGATAATCTGGCTCAATGATTCGGCGAGAAAAGACTCTATTAAATGTTTTACGTACATTAAAATCTGAGGTTTTGACCAGGTTTTCGGGAATTTGCTCAAGAATTTTCTCATTTATTTCATCTTAACGAGAGACACTTAGTTCAATCGAACATTGCTATTCATATAAATTTAGAGCTTATATCATCAGTTACAAAATGCATACAAATTGAAATGTAATGCAACGCAGGTATATTCTGGATATTAAACTCATTTTGATTAATTGACACAAAGTAAACATGGCACATCAAACAAGATATTATTTTTACTTGTGCTCAAATTATTTCGTAAGAAATCGTGATTTGTTTACCATACTACGCCACAGTCCTTGCTATCATTATTGACTTCCTAATATATGGGGCTTTCATTTTCCACAAGCTTCAGAAGCTTTACTTTACTTCAGCGATAAACCACCAGTTTTGATTATCAGTTGATGTTGAAATGCACTTTATGATGTGCTTTTGTAAAACGTTTCACAAAAATATATCATAAAGCGGACCTTCACATCACCTGAATATAAAAACAGTTTGTAACTGAAATAACGTAAAAGTTTGGGAGTCCCAGCTGTTAATTCGCAGTTTTATATAATATATATAATACATAATGAACATCATAGAGTATGTTTCAAAAATATTTTTACGTGTACAAGGTGATCGATAAATAGCGAACCAGACAGTTTGTTATTTTACATCTTGTATATTATTATGTTTTTGGTTTCACCTTCTACAAATAAACAAACGTAATATGAGTTTTATATACTATTTCTATATACAGATTTCGAATCGTTTTGACCTTAATCGTCTAAATTTATATATAACTGTTTCATTCAAAAAATCGGAAATGCAAATACATTTCAGCGTAAATATTTATAAGGTTAAATTACATACTTAGCTCTATCTAGATGTTGCACCAGAATGCCTTCGAAATATACGGGGTGTTTGGTATTAAACACCAAATTTTACCAAAATCAAACACTAGAAACGTACTGTTTACGGAACACAAGCATCTGTGTATATAAATTGAAAAAAAGAAGATTAAATGCAACCTGTTAAACAAAGATTTCAACATTGCTTTTACAAGAAAGTTTGATAAATTTAACTATATTCGTTGAATAATTAATTCAACCCCTTTAAAGTTTTTTGTATTGGTGCATTACTAAATTAATAACTAATAGACTCTAAATAAAGTGGATGTAAAATTATTATGACTTGACTAACTACTGTATTTTTTTCACAGAGACTATGTCCAGTCAGCATTACTGCCTTCGATGGAACAATTACCAGAGCAATATGACCACAGTATTTCATCAACTTCTACAGAATGAAGCGTTTGTCGATGTCACATTAGCATGCAATGATTTGTCGTTGAAGGCTCATAAGGTAACAGAATTAAGATGAAATATGGGGCAATTGTGTCAATTGACGTTAATTAATAAAAAATTATCCTTAGTAAGAATAAATATTACACAATTATTACCAAAAACTGTCTCACATACCTACGCTACTCACTATTACAAACATTTTTTACTATATATTTATATATTATACTGTAGGTAGTTCTGTCCGCGTGCTCTTCTTACTTTCAAAAACTTCTCCTGGAGAATCCATGTAAGCATCCCACGATAATAATGCCGCAAGACATCTGCTATGCCGATCTGAAATTCATCATTGAATTCGTATACAAAGGAGAAATCGATGTTTCCCAAGCAGAACTACAGGTAAGCATACATACATACGTTACCCATTTTATGTGATGGAAACTTCACCTTTTCTTCTATCTGTTGGATTTTCTCGTATTGCGTTATCCATCGTCTGTCCCTTGTAGCAACCATTTCTGCTGTCTATTGTTTAGACTTTAGACAATGTCAGTGAAGATATAGAAATTCTCTTTTACACAGTTTGATAATTTTTTTATTTTTGTTTGATTTATTTTGCATATATTTTCTAATTTTACTTTCTACACTAACTTGTTGATTTCGATTAAGTTAGTGAAGTTTTGAACTTTTGTATTCAATACTGTTGCCGTTTAGGTGGCATCTTCAATGTATTTTTAAATGCTTTCCACAGAAAGTAATTAGGGTTGATCAAATTGAGCTTATTTTTGTATTGTTTGTCCACACAACAAAACAAACAATTAAATTTTATACAGATAACTTGCCCTATAAAATGTGCCATATTGTTACTTTTATTGTTTCATTAAATCCGGATTCATTGAAATTCGAATATAATATAATATAATGAAATATGAAAAATTGTAGTTAGTTAATATTACAACATCAACTAACTACGAGAGTCGTTCAATAAGTCCTTAGAAAAAGATAAAAAACAAAGTATTTTCTGTAAATTTTTATTTATTTTTCAACATAATCTCTATTTGACTCTATAAGCGTTTCTCCAGCTTTTTTTAAACCCTCCAAAAAGTAGGATTTCGGAGGGTCCGCAAAATAGGCATTTGTTTGGGTAATCACTTCCTCACTGGGGACCAAATACGGTGAAAACGGTGGATGTTGTACTAATTCAAACTTTAATTCTGTAATTTTGGCAATCGAAACCGCACAGGTGTATATCCGTGCATTGTCTTAATGGAAGAGGATCTTTTTCTTTTTCAAATAAGGATGTTTTTTCTCATTTTCTTCACTCAACTACTCCAATAACGCATAATGCTTTCTAGTTATTGTTTGTCCCTTTTCCAAGTAGTCGGTCTAGATGATTCCGCGCGCATCCCAAAAAACAGAAGCCATCACCTTGCAACGTCTTCGCCTTCTTCGGAGCTCGTTTACCTTAAAAAATGCACTGTTTTGACTGTTCCTTTGTTTCCGGAGTGTAGTAGTGTATTCATGTTTTGTCCATAGTGTATCGACGGAGCAACTCGTCAGAATTGTGACGCAAAAACGTCAAGGCAGCCTCAGTGTCTATTTGTTCTCCACAGAGAACAAACACGGCACCCATCTTGCCGAGATTTTTTTCACACCCAATTTTTCTTGCAAAATTGAAAACACTGTATCTTGCAATATGCCTGTGGCCTCAACTATTTCGCGCCACGTTTAAATTTATTTGACCAATAGTAAACAGTTGCGAACAAAGGAGCAGATGTGCCATGGACTTCATTCAACTTAGCTTTTGATCTTTTTCGGTGTTAAGCCTTTTAAATATAAGTGTTTAATTACCGCTCGAAACTCACCTTTTTCCATTTTTCTACATAAACAAAAATTCTTTGCTTAAATCGACAATAAAAATTTTACCGTAACTGACACTGACTGACAGCTGTCTAGTGACTTAATAATCCTTACTAGAAGCAAATCATTTTCTACCACAAACGCCTTTTCTTAGATTTTCTAAGGACTTCTTGAAGCACCCTCGAAAAACTAGCTATAGAGTTCCACTGTCGGTGTCTGAGTTTGTACTAACAATATTTGCTTCCGGACTAGCAGGCCGTGGTCCTTGACTTGTTATAACATCGTTCTGAAGATACCAACCGCAGTGTTTGGCAAAACGTCCATGATTGAAAGTCAAGAGCTAACACCTACCAGCTCAGAAATACATATTGTTCATACGAAATCCAAGACATCTAATATTCTTAGAATGTTTAGGAATTTATTAAAAAATAATTGCTTATTGTGTTGTGGCTGCATAAAACGGATTGTTTATTTTTCAATGCACAAATTTTTATTTTGTAAATCTTTACGTACCGCAATCCAAACTTCTTATTATACAAAATGTGTATCATCTAAAATACGTAAATTGATGAAAATGTTGACAGCAAACATTCATAACGTCAGATTCGTCACACTCCTTACGAGAATTGTTAGAATATTGCAAAGAAATATTCGTTGATAATTCATAACTGTTCATAGTTTAACAACTGCGATAAAGAAAACCTTCATTTGGCAATGAAAAAGTTTCGTTTTAGTAATAAACATTAACGTAATGCAAATAAGGCTTTAGCTTCGCCTTCTTCTTGATAGAAATGAATTATTTGATGCAATAATCTAATTTACTACATGAAATATGCAACTTGAGTGACTTGGTATAACCCAGTAAACATATCTATCATAACATTTCCTCCATAAAGATTTCGAAAGAGTTTTTACATAAATTGGTACTCACCCTACCAAGGTTTATCCAAATCAAACTTTTTTACATATGAATAATCGCAATTCCGCGTCAAGTACCGGTCAGATGGAGTAACGTGAAATTAGTGCAAGACCAAACTATACACGCGTTAAACTTTAACATATTTTTTTTTTTATTTATATTTTTTTAACATATTTTCATTTGTTTTTGAATTTTTGTGCAATTCAGAAAACAATTGTTAATGTCAACAAACAAATTTAGATTAGGTTATGATAAAATAAATCATTGGTCTCAGTCAAATGCTTATGCTTATTCTAATTTCGCGCTACCCTGCGTGAACGCATAAAGGGGGAGAGAATACGGTTCAAAAATTAAAGGCTGACATTTTGAAAGCTGGTTAACGCAGGAATTTATTTTAACCACACTTTTTGAAGTTACATGGATACCAATATTTGACAATATACAATATGATTTTATTCACAAAATGATTCTACAATTAATTATACGAAGTACGTTAGTAGAAAATACGCAATCTTTTTGTGTCAGATCTGATTTTATTACAATGCAGTATAGCAGAAATAAAGAAATGAGAGCAGCAGAGTACCTGCTGTAGAGATTAGCTTAATTTTCTTAACAACATGCATTAAAATAATAATACCACGATCAGCACGTTATATTTTATCGAATCAATTATTGCAAACGATACAAATGTTGTTGGTTAAATAATATTAAATTATTCATAATTATTATGTGTGTGTGAAGGCCTTCATTTAAACAGTACCACCACCACTGCTAATTGCAATACTGAAAGCTATATCCCATTTAGGGATGTTCCTCGCGCCTTTAACCATGCATATAATCTTTTTCACTAAAATGGCAGGAACAAACTATTTTATTTTTCGTCCACATCCATGTAATAAGCTCTTTTCCCAAAAATGCATCCTTTTCATCAATTCAATCAGTCTTAAGAACTAAAACTTTTTTCACTTATTGCCATAACCTAGAACAACATCGTCAAATAATGAAGTGTTTGATTATCACGGCCCCATAACGTTGCAAAAAGACTGACCAAAAGTACTTCACCTATGTTTGAAATTACAGATTTGTTGTTCAATTTTTGTGATGGAAGTAGAGTGTTAATGTTAGCTTATTATATATCTAAATTCTTGATTTTTAATGTACTTTCTTAATATCGTGGAACTGAAGGACGTGCAAATTCTTTTTTGTGATTAACAACATAGAAGTAGTCCCCATACAGATGGATGGGCAATCGTTGAAGCGAGCTTTCTCTACCTCAATTTCTGTAAGGCAGCCTTATCCGTCTTGAATTTAAGTTTAATGTTAGTAAATAATGAATCGTGTAGATTTTTAAAAATAAATAAAATAAATCCATCTTAAATCCATACAAAATATAATGTTATTATTAGTTACCTGAATTTAAAAAAGTGTTTGTAATTTCTTTAAGCAATTACATACTGCCATATGACAGACCGTTTCTCTCTAACTCTAGATCTCTTATTTAAAAATATCAATTCAAAAGTACACAACATATCTTCGTTTCCAGCAGGTCAGCCCCGGATTCAGAGGGAGAAAAAGGGTGTACTTGGCTCCCTTGAAAAAAGATAATCCGGGGTTGCCGCCAAGTTAGCATGATTTGATATTTATTACATGCACCCTTTAAATGACAGACCATGAATCCAATTACACATCTTTCAGTTAATATGTTTTGGTTTTCATCTGTAAATTGCACAATAAATAAGCCTAAATTCTTTTATAAATGAGTAAAAATTAAAAATTATAAACGTTTGCCTTTTATTCTTAGATTATTAGTATCTTCAATTTTTAAAAAAGAAAAGATTTACATAGTTTAAGCTTTTAAGTGAAATAGTAGCCTTTAGTTTCTTAACTTTTAATATTAATTGGAAAAAAATATATATATCTAATACCTTCAAAGTTAAATAGTACCTAAAATTTATTTGTAACCGTACTCCTTTTTTTTAAACTACATTAAGAAATGAAATACAGGTGTAC
The DNA here is from genome assembly GCA_902654985.2 of Oryctes borbonicus. Classification (NCBI taxonomy): domain Eukaryota; kingdom Metazoa; phylum Arthropoda; class Insecta; order Coleoptera; family Scarabaeidae; genus Oryctes; species Oryctes borbonicus. The sequence continues at coordinate 21,568,560 of LR736857.1, read as the reverse complement.
GTACTACGTAGTTATATAATACTCGATAATTACTCCAAATTTGGTTTTCATCCGTCTACATCAGCGATAACATCAAGTTAGGTCAACATATAAATGGGATACAAAGTAGTTGTGATAAAGATAAACATTACGAACGCATATTGATAGACACATCCACATAATATGCCATATCCAATTCTCCACATTTTATTTTTAGAAATAAAATACAAATAGAATATTACATGATAAAACAAAGTACTGACAAGGATTATCAAGATTCAAGATTAGTGTTATTATTATTATTATTCAATTATTTATTTTTAACTTAGGCTAATAAATCAAAAATTCTAGTTAAATTAAAAAAAAATATTGGCAAGAAAAATGTTTTGTAATTTTATAAACATGCATAGAAAAATATGACCAATTTTTGTAGAATGGTGTCGTGGCGCCATCTAATAATCAACTTTAAAAGTTACATGATGTAACTTACTGAAAGATGCTCTACTAGGAATTTATAGTTTTCTTTCTTTCTAATTTAACCAAAATAATATATTACAATTAATAATATTAGCTCTAAGCATTTGATATATCCAGAAATTACATATTTAATTAGCAGTATTTGTTGAAATCGTATAATGTCGTTTTATTGTGACCGTGTTTTTGATTACATATTTTAATCTGCTTCAATAATGTAGTATTCATTTATAAGTTCCCGGCATTAGCATAAGAAAATCAATTTAGAAATACAAAATTGTATTATTACAATGTAATATATCAGTTGATTAACGTTACTAAAGATGTAGTTAAAGAAAGTAATAAATAAAACGTGAAAAAGTTTACTTACAGTTTTTCTATCTTTCTTAAAAATGTTGGATGTATGAAGGTACAAATAGTAGGCAATCTATACCGAGTGTTCATTTGAAAACTTCCCACCCTAATTTTCTGGAAATCTGGAAATAAATGAAAAATTACCTGAAACACGTAAAAAGTATTATCGAGGGGGACAACTTTTTATGCAAAAATTGACTCACCCACTTGAACCCCCTGCTCCCGGGAGCTACCCACTTAATTTTAAATGGAAAGGGGTATCGAGTAATACTTCATTTTAATAATCTTTTAAAACAGTACACTTCGGCGCTTAGTTTTTTTTAATTAAATTCTTTTGGTTTGGTTGTTTTTTTTTGTTTTAAATTTAAATATGCCTGCCCATTCAGGATAGTGAGTGTTGCCTTTCTACATATAGGTGAGGGTTTTCGTTACTCCAGTATCTGCAGTTATCATTATTTACAATTCCAAGCAAATAAAAAGTACATTCATCACTAAAGTAAATATTTCTTACAAATGCATTGTTATTATTAATCATAGTGACAATTTGTTCACAAAACTCTACTCTACTATCAAAATCGAGATTTATAATATTGGTTTTTGTTCCGATGCTCTTAAAACAGATTGACCAACTAGAAATACAAAACAAACCAAACCAAAAGAATTTTCTTAAAAATCTAAAATCGATCAATTTCAAAAAACTAAACGCCAAAATGTACTGTTTCAAAAGACCATACTCAGGTACTGTATACAGGTATTATACAGGTATCGATACCCCTTCCCATTTAAAACTTTTAAGGGAGTAGCTCCCGGGAGCAGGGGGTGAGTCAATTTATGCATAAAAAGTTGTCCCCCTCGATAATACTTCTTGCGTGTTACAGGAAATTTTTCATAAATTTCCAAATTTCCAGAAATTTAGGGTAGTTTTCAAAAGTTTTCAAATGAACATCCTGTATGTACAAGCCTGGGTAATCAAAAACTCGATAATTTAAGCTTATTGCGGGTTCACAATGAAAAAAAAAAAACAAATGTCGCGTGGCTGTTTTTAACAAAAAAGTTTGTGTATTAGCTAGCAAGCATTTTGTTTCTTTTAAATATACTGTACGTGGAATATTGCTTGTTCCTGAACTTAATTGTCGGTGTTATGATCGGAATAGAAAATTATTCGATTAAGTCGTTCGTTTGACTTTAATTTTACTATATATACAGAGTCATTCATAATGATGACCTATCAGACGTATGTCTGAAAACAGTGTTGGGCAAAAAGTAATTAATTACGTAGTTACAATTATAATAACCGTGAGCTGTAATTACAATTACTATGTAATTGTAATTGCTAATTTTAATTACAGTTACCGCGTAATTACAATTGTAGTAGTACAGTGTAATTAAAATTACAATGTAATTGAACACTTACAATTACAACGTAATCTAACCACAAAGTAACTTAACTACAAAGTAATTGTACGGTTTCAATTACGAAACAACCGACTAAGTTCAATTAGAAAGTAATTGAATTAGAATTTAGTTACATAATTCAATTAACTTATAGTTAATTAATTGGTGGCCAAAACTGTCTGAAAGTAGTTAAAGTATAAATAGTGTTGTTATTATGAATAAGGATCTATTTTCCAAAAATATTTGAATTTCATGGCATTCATGGCATTAAAACGAAAGCCGGTATTAACAATAGACAGATCATTCTGTATGTTATGGATTTTTGTATACAACTTTGAGAAATTGAATTTTCTAAGAATTTTTACAACTTCAGGAACAACCATTTTTTTTTTTTGGCATTAGGTACGCAAATAATTTTCTCACTGAAATAAATAGCTATTTATGGTTTCAAAAATATTGTACCAAGCATTTCAACAATTCGGTCCAATTAGGAAAAAAATTCATATTTTTAATTAGCAATCCCACTTTTTAATTTACTCGTTTCTGAATTATAAAAAAAAGAAAAGAATATGAAATCGATTTCTTCACCAATAAAATGTAACAACCAGAGTTCGTTTCTTCCCAATGTGACTTGATTCACAGGACAATAAGTATTTCATTTCTAATTTTGACTGCTGAGAATGCATATGTACCTATGGATAATGTGAATGTCATCATTTTTTATGGGGAAATTTCTGGATAGAATAAAAACAAGCAGTGTTCAGAGAATTATACGTGCTAATTAAATTTTCCTAATTTGTTAATTAATTGTTCACTCAAGAATAGTTTATAAAGACAGTACTGAAGAATAAATGGTAGATTGTAGAAATTCTAACTTTTCAATTTTAAGATATTGTTTCTGTTACTCTAATCATCAATTTTGCCAAACATCAGAAATATATTATTTTTTTAATCTCTATCTGTTCCACCAACTACTCATTATTTTTGCCATGTATTTACCAGAAATTTGAAATATCCATATTGCTGCGCTCCACCATAGCAATCGCCGTCATGTCCTATCACTAGTTAAAATAAACCAAAGCGTGTCTTATTAATTAGTGTTGCTCTTTACTGAAAAAAATAGCGGTGGAACATTCTGTATATTTTTACATTTTTGGATACCTCTTCATGACAACTCTCTTCAATATTCTCTATACCCATCTATCTTAGTTTTGTAGTTTTTCAGATAACTCGCTAAGCTATAGTTCTCTGTTAAAATCCATAGAATGCTGCAATGTCATACTATAAACTTTTGTTTTTCTGAAAGTATTTATTAAAAATAATCTGTAAAATTTAACTTAATCATACAATTTCAACATCCATTTGAAGTGAGCAACATTTTCCTTCGTAGAAACTGTAATCCTTGTATTTTGTTTAACATTTAGTAACATTTCGGGAGTAATACTTTATGTGATGTGCACGTTACATATGCCGAAATTCATCCAGAAAGTTTTTTCACGTACGTTTCATCTTCTGGAAAAACTTAGTGTATGATGCTGAAATCTAATCAACCTGTAGGAAAATGGTTCTTTCGGTGGTTTTCGCGGTGGTTTTAAGAAATTTATAGTAGAAATGTCTTTCGGGTGATGTCGTGTAGTTAATATTTTACTTGACGTTTCGCTGACCATCCTGTCAGCTTCTTCAGAAGATTTCTAAAGACTGCTGTTGTTGTCTTTTGCTGTTCGTTATATATCCTATTTCTGTTCCGCTTTGCTGATCCATAACCGTTCTTCTTGTTGTTGTAACAAGGAGACCACCGCATAAGCTACAGCGACGTTAAGGTATTAGCCAGGACCAGCCACTACTACCCGAGGATAATACGCGAACCCATAGAAATAATGAAGAACACCAACAACTTCAATCACGAAGATGGACACAAGATCAGCAGCACGTGGAGGTTAGCACTACGGAGTCGTCATACAACGAACGACGCGATTCAGCGGAACGGAACGGTTATGGATCAGCAAAGCAGAACGGTTATGGATCAGCAAAGCGGAACAGAAATAGGATATATAACGCGTAGCAAAAGAAAACAACAGTAGTCTTTAGAAATCTTCTGAAGAAGCTTGCAGGATGGTTAGCGAAACGTCAAGTAAAATATTAACTACACGACATCACCCGAAAGACATTTCTACTATGGATTACGGGCGTGAAAGCCTACACTCAACTATTTAAGAAATTTATTTTAGAAATCTGACGACTCAATCGTACCACTTACTGATTTGATTATACACCTTCCGCTAATTTCCTTTTTTCTCCTTAATTTAAATGGGACAGCTTGTATATTCTTTAAATTTTGAATTAGTGGTAACAGTTTACGTTAATTAAAACATTCCCTAGTTAGTGGTAACTAGGCATCAAATATTTTAATTTTAACACAATTTCGCTCTTGAGACATTGAGCTGCTTTAGCAGTTTCCAGAAGATTAATATTCCTCCCAGATATAATTTTTATAATATTTCGGACATTTTAGTTTGCAGTAGACCATGGTTCAAATACAAATATTTGTTGGTATCAGACACTGTAAGATACAGTTGTCAGTGTATGTTTAACATTTGGTAGAAACACTTCTAGTCGAGCCACCTCGTAACAAATACCAGAAAATCAGTTACTTGTACGAATCAACCGCTTCATAGTACATACCAAATTTACTAACTTCGAAGCATCTTGTGCATTAGGAAAAAGACGAAATATACTCATTAACGCCTATGGTGTTTAAATATGTGCGCGTTGTACGCGCCAGCAAGGGAGTGGGAAAGATCGCAACGGTAATAAAAATCAATCGTAGGCTTGGTTTGGGGCAGATGTTTTTAGAACTGTATATATATCGGGACGGCGGCCATAGCCCCAGCAGAGATGTTAAGAACTTCTCATTTAATAGAAAATCGGTCTTAGCAGAATGCTCCTTCTCTCCCACATCTTCCTTATTTATTGTTCTCATTTGTTCGACGTTACTTTCTCGTGCTGAGGATATAGCATTTTTATCACTTATTCTTGTCCTTTCGCGGAAAAGCTATAAAAATACGAAGGAGGAATAGAGAAAATTGACAAAAGCCTTGCTAAATATTATTGCTATTTATTACACCTAGATTTTTTTTTTAAATAGTATCAGGACAGAACAAAAATTATTCCTTGCTGTCTTTAAATTGAAAAGAAAACGTGAATAGGAATAGCAATTCCTGCAGGAATTATTATGTAATTGACAGTAGGTCTCTTGTACAGTAGTCTCTTGTATAGTACAATACGCTTTTTACTTATGTTATTTAAACAAAATTCAATTATGTGAACGAATACCGCATTACTTCGTTGACTTTGTGGTAATACTTTCTGTTAATGATACAGCGTTCACCACTTTTCTTTCCATTATACGTGTTTTTAAAATTACAGGATTAAAAAGATAAAAACAAATCTGATAAATACATTTTGTTTTTTTTCCGACCAGGTACGGTAGAATAGTGTTAATTGAAACACAAAGAAAAAGAAATAAATTTTGAATACAGCATCCCTGGATTTGCTATGAAATAGGACAAATCATTTAAAGAGGAGACAAAAAATAATGATGTACTTTGCATTTATCTAGTTGAAATGAACGCAAAATGTTGTATCTAAGACTCCTTTTAATATATCATGCCTTTTCCCAATAAAGAAAAGGAATGTGCAACCAACTATTCTAACACGCTCAAGAGCATTTAGTTGCAGTAGATATCTTATGGTCGCAGTGACTATAACAGTAATTGTTATATACTTTGCATATTCTACACTCTACCACAAAATATGCAGAAAGGACTTGATGGATAATTTTGGAGTTAAGGGGATTATTCCTTCTAATCGCATTTATGGTTTTTTTTTTTTTCATTTATATCTCTTCTTTCCTTCACAAAAACTCGCATTTTCTTATAGTGGTTGATGTAGGTTCTATTAAACATACAGTTTGTTGTTGATATTGAGTGGTTAATACACAATTTTACAAAATTTTTGCTATGCCTATGTATGCCGATACGCATTTCATATATGGTCGTGCTAGAGGAATGCCAAAGAGGGGCAACGTCTATGTGTTGATGCCCATTCCAATCACCAGATGCGTTTTTTTTTTTAAGACGCAACATAAATTACGTGATAATGGTTTATTTGGGAAACACTCGCGTGATTCCGGGAGACTAAGGTCGGTATCGACTTCAGCAAAATCCAGGAAGAAGGAATTAATTAACCTTTACCCCAACCATGTACAACAAGTACAGGCCTGATCATCAAGCATGTTTTTGGGGGGTTTTGCCGTTGGTTCTTACTCACTAATTCTGAGGTCACTTTACTGCCAATATTCTTTTTACTGACGAAGCTGGATTCACACGAAATTGAATGTTTCCAGACACCAGGTGTGTTTCTCTTTTTTTTTACAATTGGATAAATATTTTGAGCAACAGCTTACTAAGGCCAACTGTTTCACTAAACCCATTAATAGGCGTTGCTTACCCGAACATTCTGCGGAATACAATGGGTGATCTTTTAGACGATGTATCTGTGAACCAAAGGCAAAAAATGTGGTTCCAGCGCAGTGGTGCTTTTGAGCAAAAGTGGAAAACGAAGAAGCGGTCAACCTGTACCATGATCTGCAAGATCGCCTGATTTAAACCCCCTTGATTTCTTTCTTTTGGGGATGTTTGAAAACTGTAGTGTACGCTACTCCTGTAAGTCACCTTAAGGAGGTGCAACAACGAGTAGACCAAGAACGCCACCGAATAGCGAAGAGATTTTCGAAGAGTTTCAAGACTCTTGTGGCAGAGGAAGGGCACTTTGAACATCTCATTTGAGCTTTTGCCTTTGTTATTTATTCATGAATTACGTCCGTTGGTTGTTTATACCTACATAACAAAAAAAGTTCTTTAAACGGTATTTGCGCAACCACACATTTGCGAACCCGTGTTCACTAAGACTTTTCTGCAAATGAACAAAAGGGAAAAATCAAATATCTGCAATCAAAAGCTTAAATCCACGTTGTTTGTGTGACAATAGTATCCTTCCTTGGGTTTGCTTACTTTATTGAATGAGATATTTTCTCCGTATTAATATTATTATCTTAATCCTGTAGTTTTCATATAACATATTTTTTGAGAACTTGGTGCCTAAGAACGCCATATTACTGCTTTGTTAAAAAATACAATATTCTTTCAATTCAATTCAAATAAAAATTCAAAATATATAATTAAATTATTTTGCTGTACGTAACGGACCTATTCAACCATATAAACTACTACAACGGTAACATTATGTAAATTACGAATTCAGCTATACCAATCTATGCATATTTTAATGTTTCATAAATTCACAAAATTAATAAATCAATATGAGCACTGTAAACTTGAATAGGTATATAAATTAAATTTACTAATTGAATTTGTTTTAATTTACCAAACTTTATGCAGAGAATGCACGTTATATTTTAATGATAATTATTTGAAATTCACTGCAGCAGATATAATTTTTGATTTGTTATTGATATTTGCATGTTGCTGTTTACACAATAATTTGGGATTACACGAAATGGTGCACGTTAATTGAAGGGGATATATATTCGAATAATATTGAGCAGCTTGTCGTTGGATTTCTAGTCATTGCATATTGAATTTATAAATAAAACTTCCGTTGAATGAATAATTTAAATGAGCAGTAAATTTTAGAAACATTTTATGCGTATAATTTATTAGTGCGAAATCTCTGAACTAAGTCAAGCGCGCAAATACATAAATTGATATAAACAATAAAAAGGCATACGCGAAAATATATTAAGAAAAATAATGCGAATTAGGAATGTTTTTTTCCTTGGGAGGAAGATACCCTGACAAAACTACATATATCGTGCAAAAACCCCAATTAAACCGAAGTAGTAGTGCGTGCGCCGAGCATTTCTCGATCTATCGCGGCCGCAGCATCCCTGTAGTAGGCCTTCGCAAAGGGTCCAGTCTTAGTTTGCGCTCTTCGCAGAGAATTCAGTGAGTGAAGGTCGCGGAGGTCACCGAGCCGACAACGAGTAAGTACTACCCAACATATCATCCCGGTGATGTTGTCTACATGTGTGTGAATGTGTGTGCATTTGCGGCATCCGATAGTGAGCGTCAATGTTTGCGGACGGTGCGATATGTGTTCAGGACGTCTACGTGCCGTCCGTACTGTATGTAGACGCGTCCCTGTGTGTGCGAGAGCAAGTGACTCTATGCAAGTATACGTGTTTGTGGGTGGCAGAGTGCATGTGCATTGTCGAGAGGCACCATTCGCCTTCCTTGCTTGCTTGCACTTTCACCTACATTCTCTTTCTATTTCACTATAACGGTTTCCAAGCGTCTAATCCGGAAGTCGATCTACACCGAACTCTCTCTTTCCTTCTCTTATAGAGTATATATTGAATTGAAAAACGTCACGCCACGCAGCCCAGGTGCATTAACGTCTTTGTTTTGTTCTTTATATACATCGCTGCCTTGCCTCTTCCTTCTATTCTAACCTCGACGATTTCGGTTAAGTCTATAACAAGTGGGCTTTACTATTAAATATAAACGCACATTTCTCTTAGCTTTTAAACATATACCAGATAAAAATTATTTGATAATTAAGGATATTTGTGTATTTTTGCACCCGACATTGAGTTGTAAGAATAAAAAGGATATTGATCGAAATAATACATTTATAATATTCCGTTCGTAGTTAATCGTACCAACTTTTTAATCCACCCAGCGTGACTCCGTCGATCAATAATTCCATAACGTTTTTTTTTTGCTGTATAGATCCACATTCATATATATACAGACTTCCGCGGGCGACAACCTATATATATAATGTATATAAGTATATAAACACACATGTACTATACATATATACATACGAATTAATCCAAGAGGGTTGCTTAGAAAGCAACTCCAGGGCACACTCTAAGCTAGGGGAAAGTGATGCTGTAGCACCGTGCTGAACGTGTATGTGTGAATGTACGCCTGTACTTGTATGTCTGTGCCAATCAATAATGGAGTTCAAGGACGATCCTAACTCCACAAGCTTTCCTTACGTTGCATATGTCTTCACCGGCTCCGGTTACGATTTAGTAAAAAGTGAAAGTTCAATTGTTCGCGAAGAAGATCGCCATAGTCCGCCTTTGACGCTCAGTGCGCCATGTTTTATTCTGAGAATGTGTCAAGTTCGATCGGTTTCATCTATTTAATAGTTCATCCGTTATTGCTAAATATCAATAGCTTATCATATTTTTAATTTACATCGTCGGTAATTTTCTCGCTCTAATTGAACTAGAAACTAAAGCTAGTGGCATTTGAATTGAGAGTTGAATTTGGATACGTTTAGCCTATAGATACCCTGTAATGGAACATGAATTATTTTAACCTTTTCGAACACGAATTAAAACCACAGAGGAGAAAAATCTGAGATTTACTGCAATGCAACTATAATTTTTTCCATAAATTTTAATATAAGTTTCATATTTTCAAAATACATTTGAACTGAATGAATTTTATTAAAATTTTTTACTGGGCGATTAAACATATACATATACAGAGGAAAATTTTGGGATACCAAATTTACACTAAGAACTGCAATACGTTTACTTAATTAAATAAAGTATGTAGCTGTTCTAACAACGATTATAGTTGGTTTTAGCAAGTGTTATTGCCACGTATTTTACTATATTACACTGTTATTTTAACTATCAAGAATTATATAATTTTTTTCTACATCTACCTACAGATTGAGTACAAAAAAACATAGAACACACAAGTTCATAGTTTATACTTGAGCCTGTAACCAGTAGAAGAGTAGAGTTGACGTGTAGAAACATAAAATATTTTGTATACAGTTTAATACAAATAAGTAAAGATTTTGCAAGAGACCAGAAAACAAAAGCCAACCCTTTAAATATTGTTGCAAAATCCGAATTCAGAATTAGAGAAATGTATTGCAGCTTTAAGTAACTCAAAAAATATCTTCCGTCCCAAATAAATAATGAAAGTTTTGAAATGTGCATTAAAGAGTCTGAAACTTTAGCACAGAAGTGTGAAGTGCAATCAGATTTACAGTTACTTGTTTTTCTTAAAAATATAAAACTGGAGTTGGAATATATATAACAGAATCGAAAGGTTCGTGACCTCAAAAGATTATTTGTAATAAAAAAGACATTTTCGTTTTTCATTTAATGTACATAGAGGACGGCCGACTAAAAGTATCTACTCTTCCTATTTTTTTGCAACTATTTTTTTGGCGTTATCGGCAATTCAGTGACATTTTCGGTATCACCATAAGCGACTTCAACTTTCTTTTAAATAGAACACCCTCTATATTCTTACAATTGTGGGAAAGGAAATCCAACGATACTACATTTGTTATATTTAGCTTAAGAAATAGTACCATACGTATTAATAAAAATTTTGGTAATCTATTTTTGTTATACAAAGTTGGTTAAGGAAAAGCCCCAAGCTGTCTTCTTCTGATAGGATAATTATAACAATTGCCGAACTATCAAATCCCAAACGTAAATTACTACTTTTATTTATTGTTATTATATCCTGAATTGTTTTTATTTTCGTTCTTTGTTTTTTTCTTATTTTTACCTCTTTTATTAATCGTTATAATAATAATAATAATAAATAGTCCCTATTAAATAGGGTAATCTATTAAATGAATTAGTTATCACACTTTACTTATTACAGGCCCTTTTAAATCCATTGGATCTTGGCAGACAATATGTGTCTTTTAAACATTAATATAGGATGGTTTTAGCACAAACTATGGAGAATTGCTGGGTTAACTCCAATACATATTATATAAATCTGGCAACAATTATCATCTTATTTGCCGCAATTGCGTAACAAATTGTTCAATAATTTAAATGTTACTATATTTTGTTAGAGCTGTTCGCTTTATAGATTTTATCCTATTATCTATCCTGCTTTACCTAACTTAAAGGTCAAATATTTCCGACTGTACAGAAGACAAATGCTGGATACAATGACTATAAATAACAAGACTAGTATACGCTTTTGAAGAATTGAGATTTATTCGTTTGTCAAAATGTTTTGATTATGTTATCTAGCAAGGATCATTTAGGATCAACCTCGCATTACAAGAGATAATTCGCCCCTTTTTTTCAACAAACCATAACAAGAAAAATACATTACCAAAGCTTTTACTTTAGAACGCGGCAAGAACCTACACTCTACTGTTTAATAGTAGAGACAAAACGCTATCCTAAATTATTATGTTATAAAAAATATTCAGACGGTTCATTCCAAAATGGCAAAATCTTGGCAATTTAAGAAAAAAATTAAGAAATTAAGAAACATTTTTTATAAACGCTAGATACAACAGTTTTTTTCAGGTGCGATGTAAAATACGAAATGCTACGAATATTAAATTAATATGTATTAATATCTTCCAATTATCTTCCAACTTATGTTCACTTTAATAATTTCGAAACAACATACAGTACGCTACCTAGCATTTTTGAACAACCCAGTTACAGATTACTGGAAAAAGACCAGCAATAAAATGTAGAAAACAAATTTATTTTATGCTTGCCTATACAATCAAAAAATATACGGCCATAGCATATTAGGTTCGTCTAATCAAGCAAAGTCAGTGGGTATCAAATAAAATTACAAACGGTGATGTTAAACTGCCAACATAACCAAAACTTAGTACAGAAAAGATCTCGCATTTCTTTTATAGGCACTAGTTTTTGTTGTTTAAAATTTGGAAGAAGGGTGGAGGAATAATAAGTCGATATTTTCGATATTAATCCTTTTTTTCACAAAAAAAACGTATTTGTATGCTATTTATACTAGATAATGAAGGAACCAGGTTAAATAAGAATGGTGAAGAAAGCATTAAAAGAAAATAGTAAAATTGTGTTTACACAAAACCAGAAGTAATCAAGATAATAAGCATAATCTGAGTCGGAAATCTCAGAAATGTCCTCGTCGAACTTCAAATCCGTTTTGTTCTGAAACTATCTATTATTTGCTTCTATTCCTTTCTTTTTGCTGGCTTGTTGTACCTGTTTATAAAAATTGCAATACATATTCTATTAATGTCTGCAAATACTTCCAATTTTATATTTTGCATTAAAATTTTCACAAGATGGACCCCTAAAAAGAAACGTTTGCATGTGAAAAGAGGGAAGTCGTCATCTGAGGTCAAATGATCAAGTCAATTGTTGTAAATCTGAAATGGGGCATCTCGCTAAAACTGATTTTTTTTTATTCGACGTCCTTTTTTGGATCGCTTATTGTTGCGTTTAGATTCGAAACAGAGTAACAATGCTTATAGGTTAAAAGGTCTTACAATGAAACTTTATTAGGTAGATCTGTTTCGTATTGATTTATAAAGAACGAGGCCCATAATAACAACATGCCACAGAATCCACCTTATTATAACTTGAGTTTACCAAACAACATGACAAGAATAAATATAGTACATGTAAACCTGTGAGCATTCTATTCTAATGAATTTACTATATATATTTATATAATAACTTCACCAAGTGAATTTTAAAAATTACGCTAATACTCTCTTTATTCTTACTCCTTTGATTCATTTAATATATTGTTCTCTGCCCGCAGATACTCTGCTGATTTTTGCCACTTAAGTGATTGCAAATTTCGCATAAGTTTTACGTAACACATATATTTTTTTTTCTCTTTCCTTACAAAATTGTACATGTGCAGAGTGCAGGTGTCACATAGGAATACAGTCTGCTCGCACTGGACTTTCATTACTTGCGCCCGATCAAAGACTACGGCAACGCAGTATACTACAGTGTACCTCTCGGACTCTAGTGTCTTCCACAATTTGTAGGCGAACACCATTGGCAAATAATATAGCATTTTAATTATAAATATGCTCCGCATATGTCGAAGATATTATTGCTCTGAATTTCAAATGAATTTCAACAACTTTTCACAATATATCATTCATCATCCACTACGCTATGAGAAGTAATACACCAGATTAATAGAAGAAGTATTTAGAGTGTACGAAGAACCTTTCCCTACTGAAAAGCTGCAGCGCTCCGCAATAAAGTCACCGCCAACAAAGAATTCAGCCGCAGATACGAGACGACTTTATATATAAATGTTCTTCTTGCAATGAATTGCTTTAGTTATTCAAGACATATCATATAATTATAGAGAAGCATTAGTATATTTTGTTGTCTGAATTTGAGAGGACCTTATTGTTGGAAAACACGCCCAAAATAAATACTAGAGATACATGTAACACCTGCACTACAACTACTACGACAAAGTTTAAATTTGATCTGCCACTGGAATACCTTCTAACTCTGATACTGCCATCACTCCACTATAGGTAAAATGCAAATTCATTATTAAACACGCCATTTATGCCCCCATACAGATTTGTTGGCACTTTTCTAGCCTAGTGCTACAATTTGAGGAAGGCGCAAATTTAGAGAATATTAATGGAAACTAAAAGATACAATCCGCCATCAACCTGTGAAAATTAACCTTTGTAAGTAGCTTCTCAAAAGATGGAAACGTTCATGAGAGAACTACGATTTCACCTGATCGTTGGAACAGAATTTCTCAACTTCCAGGCCAACAATATGTCCTCCCTATATCTGAAAAACCGCTTATCATGAGTTCTCTGCGAACTCATGATAAAAAATGGAAATGCAAAGCAGTAATCTGTAGTTCTGTCGACTTGAATTCTGTATGTAATTATTTATTTTGCCTTAGCGAATCACCTAAAACATATTTTTATGACAGTAGAATCATTTAGGGACCGGAAAAACACATTTTCAAATGTACTCATTTGTGCGCAATGATTACTTCACAATAATGCTGTTTTTGTACTTTATTCGACAAAGCCTACTGTATCGTGAATCAGTTACTAATATTCATTAATCATGTATGGGGTAGGTTAGCCGCCCTAGATAGAGAATAACTGCTGCTAGTTATCTCATTAACCTTCGACAATCCACACAAAATTTTGCGGACCCACCTTACTTCCTTGTTCCCTCATCGTTTGGCTCGTTTGACCAACATCTTCCCATTTACCCAAAGAAATTCGGTAAAATGCTTGCTTTGTGGAAGGTTGTTATCAATATTCATTATCAAGTTCCGGATTATGTTTGTTCTTCCCATATTTTTGGGGAACATGGCAAAGAAATCTGCATAACTTAGAAGTATAATCTTCGTCGCATCCACGCTTCTGGCAAGCGAATTCATACACTGTAGCAGATCTGATATTTGAAGATTAAGTGAATTGATTCACATAGCCCCAATACGGATCCTTTCTTCATACATGGTCAAAATTCATGCAACCATGGTGGTAATAGGTGCTAGTTTAATTATCCCGACCAAGTCCCCATCTGCGTTGCTTTCAAATGTCGAGAGAATTCGATCTCACCGGCAAGATTGCAGCTCTGTTTCAACATGACGTGAAATTAGTTAGAAACCAGTTTCAGATTTTTTTCAGTCAATCAAATAGCTCCTGATTAGTTCATAATTTATGTTGGAATAAGCCTATTGTCTTCTAGGACAATGATGCGACAAATAATTTCTCTGTTAGAAGATGTTAACCTCTTTCTTGAAGAAAGTCCAAACCAAGGATAACACCGTTCATAGTATTAGCTATCAATGGGTACCTTATGTTTCACCACGTATTGCCCTAAACGAATATCCACACTACCGCATCCATACACTGGTTGTTTCTTTCCAGTAGCTTTTAAGAGGGTTCTACTACTAGATATTGTCTGCGAAGTATGTTACCTCTCAAAACAATTACTAATGCAGTTGTCCTTCACTTATGATCCGACCATTAGCTGAGGCCGCGGCCACAATCTACTTGACATATATACCAAGAAATGTCTATCAAATGTGGATGGTTTTATTTCCTACACGTGAATTCTGTTTCCTTTTTGCTTCATCACTGGCTTCCACGGTCAGTAGTGTCACTTTCTTCATAGCCAATCCTCATTTTATCCTGGTTGTTACATTTACAATTATACTGTTCTTTTCTTCTGCTTCTAAATTTTACTTTCGTCTCCGTCGCTCATATTTGCTTTTAACTTGTTCTTTTTTTACTTACCGCAACATACTAGAAGCTTATCTACGTCCGCTGTCCCGTGATCTTCCTGTTCTGTTCCTGGTTTATATATCTATAAATGGGTATGTAAAGTAAAAATAATCCACATATTATATTTAGAATCAAGATCCGGCAGTGGAAAAAATTAAAAACTGTAGACAAATACTTTGTCCTCAATATTTCTTCGTAACATTAAGTTTACAGAATTGCAAACTAACTTCTCTGATTTTCTTAAGTTTGCTTTAATTAAAAATTATCCAATCCTTTCTTTCTGTTTACTAACTATTTAATATGAGTTTAAATTCTTGAACTCCATTTTTTAATATGGTAGTTGCATGTTAAATAACTTAATACTCGGCTCAAATGGACAACCCAACCGTAGGATATTCAGTATCCGAGCCGTGAACGTGTTATTTATACATTTCCACCTTTCTACCTGCAACTTGATTAAGGTAGAGGCCTACCCTTACCTGGCGGTTAAGATCCATAAAGGTGCATACCTACAGTAAGAGTGTATCTCGTTCCAGTTTATGTTACGCATTTGTGCATTTCTTCGTGTGTTTAACATAGTGTAACAGAATAGTTGAGTTGTAACAAAGTAAGCGTGCTTACGGATCTCCTAAGGTAGGGTTTCCTATATTTAATAATAAAATGAAAGGTACGCGAGAATATTATAGAAATAATCAGTGTGTTAACAGATTTTGCTAGAAACAATGTTTTACTTGACCCTGTAAACAGGTACCTGCGAACAGGTAGCGCCAAAGAATTCTCTTGAAACTTATTTTTGTTTCAGAAACCTTTTAGTCCATATTCATAGAATACTGGTATGATCTAAGCCATTGTACTTTTATAAAAATATACATTCACTAGAGAATATTTATTTTCCATTGCAGCTCTTTTAATCCTTGGAATATATTTCTTATATGAATAATAAAAGCAATAGTGTGACTTTGTAAAACTAAGCATCATTCTCGAACTCGCATTAAAGTCACCTACAGCCTTAAATGATACTAGTACTAGTTCTACTAATTCTATCTCTCATCCTCTTAATTGATTTATCTATTTACTTTAGAACAAATTTCCGCATTAATACGTTTTTTGCCGTGCTGCTTTGTTACTGTGGTAGTAATGATGGTAGTATGATTTTTTAGAAGAGTACCCACCATTATAAATTGGTTTAGCTTGTAAAGTATGTACATACTTTGAAATATTAAATAATAATACTAGGTTAATTTGTTTGACATGTCTTTAAAAAAATGTAAGGTTGTTAAATTGCCTATTTTGTCATTAACATTAACTTACAAAATGTTATATGTCCATGTTAACATTTTGAAATTCAAACTGATTGACTTTATATCAAGAAAACTTTACTTTTGACGTAATTCCAAAAAATGGCAATGAATATTGATGAATTGATATTTGTAAGCAAATCTTAATTTACTAATATTCTTCTGACAATTCTGCAGTATTTGAATCGTTTTACGTGGTGCAAGGATTATCTAGGTAACACTTATCATTTGTGTAAAGTATTAAGGTTGCTAATTTTCTTCGAAAAAAAAGTTATTTCACAAACGATAATAATAGAAATTTGTACATAGTTTTTGAAGCTTTTATTTCATTACTCAGATTACGAGACAAAGATGATCCCATTTTTTAATACCTTGTAAATCACTATAACACTCAAAAAACCGTTAATTTTCCCTTCAGTACCTGCGCAATATGCTAACTCTTCTTTTACACTGCGCGGGACAGTAAATTTACGGTTGCCTCAGGGTGTTGGAACCAAGCCTATATTTGTCCACTTGATGAATTTTTAACAACAAATAAAAATCGGTATGCTTGTTCTTCCTATTTTCGAGTATAAGTACAGTCTATCAATTGACAATTATTGTTAAATCACATATTTGTGTCACTACTGAATATGTGAGCACAGAATTACATTACCTGGCCCAATAAGTAAGTTAGAGTACCCTATATTGAATAGAATATATTTTTGTTTTGCAAATTCGAAGATCAGAACCCAAAGCCTAAATAGAACGATTTATTTCATGATTTATTGATTTGGACTAAAGGCTCAGTCACACCATTAACATTCAAAGCAGCTTTTATCTGTCTTGGCGTTATGTTTCACTAAACTTTGGCACTTTTACCATGTAGGATTTTCGTACATATTCTAGTCAAGTTCACTTTGGTACAGTATGCTAGAAACCAACTTGCCACCGTTTTTTCACCCTAATCTCCAGTGTTCATTATTTTGTTACTTTATACATGTAAATTATCCGTGCTTAAGTATCCGTGCTTACTTGACAATTAAATTAAAACTGTGAGTATGCAGAACAGAGTTCAAATGGTAAGAATAAAATACAAATTTCTTTACCAATTTCTTCAATATTGAATGCGCTGGAGTATTGTACTGTGCACAATACTTGTCAATACCGATTGTCCCAATGCTTTTATTCAATTAATTCGTAAAAACTTGTCTTAAATTTGTAGAAGTGAAACGTATTTTCTAAAGGAAAACTACAGTAATCCGAACTAATTAGGGGAAAGAATTGTTACGATTAGTGATCTGTTCGAATTAGCATTACGTCCTTTTCTCTTAAGCCACTTCGAATGAATGTTTCAAGAGTATACCTATGGATTGAACAGCTTTAAGAATACGAAACAAAATTTTATTTCAAACAAAATTGTAGTATTAAATTTGATTTGATTTGATTTGACACAAACAGCAGCCTGATGCAGCTTGATCTCTAATGCACTGTAGAAGAATAGTCGATATCAGACCATCGACATGTTATTTTCTATAGTCCACTTGATGCACTGGTCAAAACATTTCAAGGCTTCTTTCCGCGGTACACTTTTCTCGCGTGAAACCGTTTCTTCCTCTTCTTTACAACTTGTTTGGTTCGCTGTTGATAATGAAATTATATCTTCATCCATAACTGAAACATCTCCATAGCCTCACGCAAGCCATTGTAGAATTTCATGGTTATATCAATTTGAAGAATGTCGTTATAACTGTCGATAATGTCCCATACTTCATCATCATCATTGACTTGGTAGGGTTCAGTATTCTCAACATCTAATAATCCACGTCGTAAACAGGTTAACGGAATGCAATTCTTCTTTTCAGCATTTTCTTCGAACAATTCGTCCATACTGGGTCAGAGTTTTTTCCATGGCTGTCGCGATGATACAACGCACCAAGCGTCTTTAAGAGATAGATTAACTTCAGGTACGAAAAAAATCATGAAACCATGTACGAAAAATATTCATTCTAACCGATCCCTTATTTTGCCCCATATACCCAACGGGAAGGTTTGGACATCTCTTAAACGCCCTACATTTATTTGCCTTTCCAATAGCCAGCAATTTCAGCTTACGGTGCCGGAGGCTTTGGGCGCAAAGCAAAGAAAACAAACCTATCCCCACTTTGTGACTTGATGCCGCTTTTTCGCTTCGGTGTGTGAGAATTTTGTTTGGAAAGATCCTCTAACACCGTCCACTGTCGCCATCATTGTAGACCTGATTGGGTATTAAATTCATTTCTGCAACCTTAAAAATAATTGCAGGAATGGCACACCAGCAAATTCATCAGCGGATAATTTTTCGCCAACGACTGACAATTAACGAATGCCCTGAACTTTATCCGCAATCCAGAGTATTTCACCAGTTAATGGAATATGCTACGCCCCTAGTTGAAAAAAAAACATGTAATTTGTGTGGTTTCGGTATCTGCATTTTGATGATTTGAAAGTTTTTTTTTGTCAACTGTTAATAAAACGGATACAATAATTCTGTTTAATATTACTTGTTGTGGATATTCCGACACTGTTTGATTTAGAAAGCCATGTCAGTTTGCCTTCTTTCGAGTTTGTTTATAATTCGTTTTTATCCTTGAGCGATAGCGTTGTTAATAATGATGATCCTAATGCTTTCACTTTACTATCGTAGAATTAAGAGATTAGCACTACGCACGCTACAGCTGTCAAAACTACACTTAATACTAAGTATACGAAAAAACATAACAAACCTAGTTTCTAGACTATCATGGTCATAACGACATGAACCGAGAGTACAGTGAAGGCTGCTTTAGAAATGCCCTACACAGAGAAAAATGTTGAGACATCAACCCTTGTATTTTTAAAATAGGAACACTAAGCTTGTTTTGAGAAAACACCGGTGGTGTTTGATACGGAATCAAAGTGTGACGCGAAACAGTACCACGTGCGTAATTGTGAAAATCTGTGTCTAAGGCCATTCGTCACTGTACTAAATTTTGTAGACATTTTCTTATTGAATATTATTCTAGGTTATCATTTTTCTGGTATACGTTGATATGTTTGCTTTCAAGTTCTTTGATTTTTATTATTGCTTTTTATTGACTTCGTTTCATATACCTCTTGTCCCATTTTTATTTTCCCTTGTCGCTTTTTCATGTTGTTTTGAATGCCGTTTGTCATTTCCTCTTGGCCCCTTCTCATGTAATTTTGAACGTCATTTGTTATGTCGTCTTGTCTTTTTTTCATTTCCTCTTGGCCCTTTTTCATTTTCTTATGTTCCCTTGCCAATTTTCTTTTGGCCTGCATCTCAATTTTACATTCATTGTATCCTCTCTTTAATTGTTGAATCACTTACATTAACCTTCTGTGCAGTCTCTCTTCTATGATCTCTCGCTACTTCCAGAACACTATTTGCTTTTCCGTGTTCAAAAAAAATCCATTTATTTCAACAATTTCATGTTTCTTTTGGAATGTTCTCCAATTTTCCAAAGTCCAATACACTATCTGCTTCCGTACCTAGAAATATGACTTCTGACACCATTTGTGGTGACATGGGTTAGGAAGAGAAATAGTTCTATGCGTGAGCACAATCGTTGGTTAACTGCAACAATAAGCATTTAACTGATTACAACTGCATTTATATATATATATATATATATATATATATATATATCGATGTTCCAGAAACTTCGACTATTTCTCAATTATTTCCGGATCTTTCGGTCAACACCGAAGATTCGTAAAAAAATGTTGCCAAAATGGCTTAATTTGAACAAGCCGGGATTATTTATGAATTACAGATTGTTTGAAGTAGTTGTTGTGACATTTTCTAGGACTGAATATTATACTAGGAGTTCAAGAAGCTGTGCGTCTTCTTTATTTTCAATTAGACTACACCTGGTGTTGTTAGGTAGAACAATAACAAATGTTATTATCGTTCATAGCGGATGCATTATTCTTATACCTATCCTTATCTGTTTTAAAGTAATTTCTCGTTATTTATTGCTAATTCCAGGACAAGTAGTAGAAAGGTGGCCATGGAATCAGGTATATAACCTTGGAAGCGTACATAGGATTTTAAGGATACAGAAATACCATCCATATTGGATATCAAAAATATCTGCAAGACGTAGATTTGCAGTGCAGAATTGAGTTTTATTTACGAATAGATAACACACTTTTTTTTGATTTTGAGTTATTCACTGATAAATTGACCTGTCGTAATAATAACCCAGTAAATCGTCTCCATTTCCATTGATATGACACTAACAATCGTCGAAGATTTGAAACCGTGGATTGGCAGAAACGGTGAGATCTTAACGTATTTACTGAAATTATCACTGACTATGTGATTGTTCGGTATGTAAGTGAACAAAGTTTGAGGTACTGATTATTAAGGTTTTTGATTTTTGTTGCCATTTTGCGAAAGACTCCACAAGTTGGGAAGTCACCACAAAAAATCGAAGTTTTATATCGTGATATAATTAAATGATTTCAATGAATGTTTAACAAAGTAAAATGGTATTATCGGAAAAAAAACATAAATAAGTAACGACTTATTCTTGTTTTGTCTAAAAATAGAAGTCGCCTTCAGTCGTCAATGATCTAATTTATATGTTCCCTTGCAGTGATGTAATAGCCAGTCTCTGTTATTCAATCCTCTTTCATTAAACCTTGTCCTTACCGCAGGTCCAGAAATTGCTACATTTTGAACTCCTGCTAGAGCCCCGCCTAGCTCTAAACTGAAAGAATGCCTCTTAACGCGACTTACATAAGATATTACGTTTGTAGACTATTTACGATCTTGTCCTGGGGTTCCACAGCAACCTTCATGTTCACTGAAACGTTTAACTTTTCGACTAATTGCTTATAATATTTCAGTCGCTACTAAAAACGGCAGATCAACTCAAAATAAAAGGTCTTTGCGAATCACCAGAAGAAAAGGAGAAAACGGACCTCCCACCAGATTTCACATTTGGAGGCAGAGGCTATTCAAAACTACGTAAATTATCCTCACCTAAACAGTTCAAATCAACAGAAAATAACAGAAAGCACAAATACAGGAAGCCCGAACGAAGACGATCGCCAGATTTAGAGAATAAAGAAAACAAAGACGCTGCTTCTGTAAATCATTCGTCAGATGAAGAAAATGACATGCCAGTAGCTTTGGACGAAGAAAGTCGGAAAAGAAAAGTTAACGAAACCACAAGTAAACCGATTAACATGACTAGTCATGGACCGCTGGCAGAACAGGTAATTTTCAGATTTTAATATTTAAACTGACCATACATATCATAAGCAAAATCTCTATAATTCTAAGAAAATGGAAATGTAAAATTATTTCATGTTACATCCGCTTCGTTAATGTTATATGTCGCTGTAAATCTAATATTGTGAAGTTTCTGGCTGACTGTAAAAATATGTTTCTTTATTAAAACTAATGTTTACTACTGGAAAAAAAAAGCATATATAAATAAGAAGCACACATTCGTCGTCCAAAATAACAATAGAATTGTTCGAAATTTCTAGACTCGTCATAACCGTTATTGTACGCCAAAGTATCAATCACATTCATCACAATTATTATATGTAAGAAATTAAAACCAGTAAACCAAAATTCTTTAGATTCAAATAGAACAGCTAATAATTATGATTTTGAAAAGAACTGCACTGGCCACACGTAAAAGTATGAAGGCGTAGATATAAAAAATGGGTAAAAATGGGTAACACAACAGTGGCCACACAAAGGAAAGTTTTATCGTTTTATAGCAGACACAGAACATATTAAACAGAAATGTCTTTCCGGACTAATTTATGTTCATGTTTTTGGATGCGTGAAAAGAATGGTGGCAAAATAACATTTTAGTAGACTTATATAAGGCAATGAAAAAGAGTTAAAAAGTAAGCAAGATTAACAAATTATTGACTTTGGTTAACTCATGAAATGATTTATGTTGGTTTTGAAAATGCATTTATAAATATTTCCTCTAACTATGCGTCTTTAACTTGACTGGAGCCCTGTTGTGATTTGGAGAAAAATCACATAAAATAAGAAACAAATAGAAAGAACACGGTCTTTATTACTATGTAAGCATATCAGGACAACGTTAAGATTTTTTAACAGAGAGTCGAATACTAGCAGCATTACTGGGAAGCAGTGGGTTCTTAAAATATCAGTAAACTAGATTCATAAATCGAAGTAATTATAAATCCTGCTGCTGCAATTACAATAATAATACGAACGCATTTAAACTAAGTTTCAATCTCGACAAGTTAAACTAAGTCCGTTATGAAATGTGTGTGAGTAGTTACCTAATAATATAGTCGTTAAGTGAAGGAATTCGTTCACTCATTACTAGAAATTTCCGCACACTGCGCCAGGACCATAACATATTTATTACACCGACAACTACACAACCCAAGCCGCAAGTATCGCTGATCGGCGGTTGTCGCTAACATTAACTTCGCTCATTTAACAGTTTGATACGTACATACGTGCTTACTACAACAGATCCAATCCTGTCGGGACTAATAAGGATAAAACATGTGTAGGGTTCGCATATCACGGTTCCCGATCATAAGCGTCCTATTGAGAAATGCGTAATCTTAAGTAAGAATTTATGTTATAATTTGTTCGCAGCGGTGAAAAAATATTGTGTAAATTTGTTTTTAATCGAGCCAAATCTATATTTCTTTGGAACTTTATTAAATTTTACTCTAACAAGGACACTTTTCTAACGACTTAAGGTTTCTAGCGCTCCTTATGCATTACCTACTATTTCTAAGGATCCGACTAACGATAATGACGCTGAAAATGGTTTGTTAATTGATTTCAACTTGTAACATTAAGAGCTGGAGTAGATAGAAGTTTTAAATATAATAGAACGCAGGTTCCAACCACGTTTCCCATCAGACAACACTAGCTGTGGGTATTCTTGGATACTGTTCATGAAATTACTGAATTTATTTGGGAGGTTTGACAAAAAGCATTTTAGTCTGTGCTATTAGTTCACTGTGGCAAACAATTTCGGCTACGAGCTGCAATGCGCAGTATACATCGACAGTAAATTTAACCCTTTCGTTATGGGCTATTTTTGAGGTTACATACAAGCCACTGAGTACGGGTGACACTGGTACATTTTATATTCACACGTTCTTCGTTTTGTATATTTGTTTGCAAAAATGCCGCACGTGTATCTTTCTTTGACGGTTCCTTGATACAACGTATACATACATACGCGCTTCTCCGAATGTTGCAGATCTATAGAAGTTTATATAATTTAATAACTGTAACTACAGAAATATGCGTTCCTCGTATTGGTCCCATACATACATATACATATACATACACACGCCCTTAGTAACGAAACCGTTAACCAAGTGACCAGCACGAAATGTAGCTAATCCGTTATCAGTCGCAAAGATTAATACTTGGGTTGCAGAAATTTCGAATTCTTGTAATGTGTGTGTGGCTAATATGACTTTTTGGTTAATGATTTTCCTTGCGAGATTGTTCAATTTCTAATCGTTGACACAGAATATTACCGGAATATCACTCGCCTCTCTACCGCCCGTGGTCTGGCACCGGCTTTGCGAACCTTACTAATTAATGAAATCGATTTGAATTAAAAAATCTCTTAAATCAATTTAAATGAGCCAATTCTAGAAAGTGTAAATTACCTGCACATGTCATTCCTCTGGCTTTATTTAACACTATGAAATTTAATGATCCAAGGGTTGTACATACATACATATTCTAGGGAGCGTTTTTATGTTCGCCGAATGGGGGAAAAGGAGACAAAATAAAAACACTGAATTATTTTACTTTTTCCATATATTCACTTTTAACCCTAATATTTTTCAGATCTTTCATAAAAAATGTTTTATTTCTGCGTCCTTTACTTCTTCATCACTCCTAAATGTCTTTTTCTCTTTTTTTGGAACACGTAATAATCACTAGGAGCCAGATTTAGACGGTAGTGTAACTGTAGTGGTGCGTGATCCAAAATATCGAAACCCACCTAATGCAGGGCATCCAGCACAACCCGACTCAGCAATTTTCCTCTTCTTTTTTCTTTAGTAACTTCTTTTAATCGCTTCAGGATTGAAGCATAGTATTCTCCATTTGTGAAAACACCTTTATGTTTGTAATATATCAACAGATTTCCTTCCCTAAAAACCGTCGCCATGAGTTTCCGGCTGACTGTGATACCTTAAACTTCTTGGGTAGTGAGTCGCTTGGACTCAGGTTCACGAAGATAAATCCAAATTTCATCCTCAGCAACAATTTTCATGTGCTGTTATTTTTGTGGCGACGTGAGCATTCTGGGCATGCTTCTTGCTTTGACCTTAGTCATACCAAGATGATCATGAAGATTTTTAAAATGATTGTATGGGATACTCCAAATCGTTTGTGAGTTGTTTCTTTTTTAGCGGAGCATCTTCTTTTTCAACTTTTTTAATAAGCTCTGGAATGGTCACTTCGATAGGCCGTCATGGCCGCGAGTCGTCTTCAAGTGATTCCCTACCTTAGTTAAAAAGACTGCGCCACATGTAAACCATAGGGGAAGAATTCTCGTAAACCGATAACATCTTTTCTACTATGGTTTTCCGTATTTCATACTTTCTTCCCGATTAAATTGTTTGGTCGACGATAGTTCAGAGACTAATGACGCAATTATGATAAAGTTTTATATTTATGCTAATGACGAGTCACTGAAAATGTTACGACTTGAAAGAGTCCTCTCACTACCATCCAATCCCGCCATTCCGTGAACTTAAAAACGCTTCCTCATAACTGACACTTAGATAATGTGTACTATACTTCAGGCCTAACTCATTACTAATACGTCATCCACTAACGGTAATTCTCGTTTTGTTTTTTCTTCAATATATAGACTTTCTCATTCTCTCAGTTCGGTGTGGATAACGATGACTTTCCACCAGAACCACCGGCGCCAACAGCCATTCCCGTAGGAAATATAGAAATGCACGAACACTCACCCACCAGAACGTTACTAACAAATTCTTCAATACACAGGACAGACTTATCAGGTACATATTTATTGCTGCCATGTATATAATCCCCCAAATTGTTGCATCTCAACATTTTAGCTTTACCGCATTTACTCCTTCTAGATTCGCACAAATTTACCACAGACATAAAAAAAGAAATCGATATAAAGTTCGAAACGCTACGATCTTACGATGGAGAGCAATCGATTCTGGATATGGAAGCCACTCGCATGTCTGGCGCAGATCATTCTATGGACAGTCATGAGGATAACGAACAAGGAATGCACACAATGATGATAACCCCTGATATGATGGGTATGATGCCTGGATCTGGTCCTCATACGTTAGGTGAGCACATTTATTATTGGAGAAAATTATACTGAATTTAAATGAGTAATCAATGCTACAATACTGTGCCTTTTACGTTAACGAGGAAATTTTTTTAAAGAAGCATGCCAATTGAATATACGTACATTAATTAAAACGTAAATGAAATATAAAGGTAATTAATACATAGGTAGCACCTCAAAAAATGCCTAGGAACAATAACTGCTAATACAGTTACTCATAGTATTGGTGGAATCACTTATGGTAAAAACAATGCGAGGAGAGAAAACACTAACCAACAGACATGTTTTTGCCTATCCACCGTCGTCAGCGTTGCTGTGAGCGTATTCACTATCTCCGCTATTTATCTCTCGGCTTACATCAATCTCCTTCAATGTGACGAGCCAGGTATATTTTGGGTGCCATGCCGTCTAGAAAGTAGGGACAAAAAGCGAATACAGTTGGTTGAGGTACAGTTCACAACCAACTTCCGATCAGTTCTTGGGTTGCTCAGGTGTTTTTTTGATACATCATGGTAAGCTTGAGGGAACATTCAGGAGTGCAGCTACCTATAGCACTCAGGTGCGACGCCCTCTCTAGTTCAGTAATCCATGAAGTGCTCGAGAGTTAGTTGGGAAACAGTAACCGTTTTTTGTCACTGCTTGTTTATACATTAATTTTAATCTAAATAACCTCATCTAAATTTTTGTGCTCATACACATTCAATGGAGCCAGGTTATTGTAATCACTCTGAGTCCTAGATGCAATAACCGAGTAACAATATCCAGTAATGAAAACAATAATTGATCTTTTACTTTTAAGTATACAGCATATGACGATAATAACCAGTGTGTAATAGAGTCATAAGACAATTTTTAATGGTAACTATTGTTACAAGATGCCCAAATATAACTACTATATGCAATATTTGCAAATTAGAGGGGTCATTTGTTTGATGCATCTTTGGTATTCGTCTTTATGTATCGTGTCATACAATAAAGTAACCCCGATTTACAGAAATTAAATTAAATATTTCGTCACACATTAGCGCGCTAACCTCTGATTAACTTACTTTCTGATGTCACTATTACGATTAAACAACTTGATGAAAATGAATTCATTGTTAAATGCTATTTAAGGGCATGTACAAAATTTCATACTTTTTGTGTATGATGGCGTACAGAAAAATGTACATGTAAATGTACATTCTGTACTTTCTATACAGAAAATATGTTTAACATGCGATTATTTGCTTCTTTCTATGTCAAATGTGGAAAAATAAACTCTCTTAATGAAAAATAAATTACATTTTCCCTTTTTTAAGACGAACCCTGGATTTCCAACTAATACTGATGAAGAAAATTCACTGAAAAAATATACAGTGTGTATTTTTAACAAAATATAAGAAAAAAAGAGTTGACATTTTTAAATCACAGTTTGGATTTGAAATCTCTCTCTTGTTGATTTACGATTAACACTGATAGACAATGTGACATTAAATTTCTTGTCATATTTTACAAGAGACATACTTAAAGTGGATAATGACATAATAGTATCATTTGTCCCAGATTTCTACGAAAGCAATGGTACATAATTTTGTAAAGAATCTTGAATCGTGTCAAACGGCCTTCGATAGTGAGGCTGATGATCAGAAGCAAATTTTGGTTTAACAACTAAACTCAAACATGTAAAATACCAAACAAATAGCAGTTATTTATGTAATTCACTTGAAATAGAACAATAATCATCTAAGAATAGATGTTAACACGCACTAACAGTATTATATGCTACCAATCGCTACAAATGTGATTTTGATCCTAATTAATATTTCTGTAAACAGGAGTTTAACCAGGTGTTAAATTTTAATTATAGATTAACTTAATTGCGGATTAAATAGTGTTTCGTAAACCAAGGGTATCTTTATAAAAGGGCTGATGTGTTATAGTGCATCTTCATGTAACGACTACATACTACTGGCGGATTAGGTTAATACATGTTGGGATATGATGCACCTTTTTATGCCAGCAATCTGAGGTACATTCGTCAGATTCAATCTGCGGTCATTAATTATTATTTTGTGAACTTCTTTGACAATTTCTTCGGCTGAATTGGCTCTTCCAGAACGCTAAGCGTCAGTGCTACGCTTGAAGTCAGCGACCCAAATTTTGACGATCAAAAATGACCAACTGTGTTAAAACAAAATCATCATGCTAAGTTCGTAGCATTGCGTGGAATGCTTCATCTACTATCGCGGATATCAACTGGAATCAAACTCTAGTCCGAGTTTTTATAAAAGTGTTGTTTATTGAATCTCATATCATTATCTCTGATATTGTATACAGATCTGATGTATAATAATTTTTAAAATTCTCCACGACAATCTTAACAAGAACAAACATAAGTGGTGTAAGTACATAACAAAATTGTTACTAACAAAAACAACGAAAAAAATCATCATAGTTTATGTGTAGTGCAGTGGTAATAGAAGCAGTATCCCACAAAGCGGTATAAACAGGATGATGCATCAAAATCGAATCGGCGGTTTGATAGAAAATGAATTGTAATGTAGTATATTTTATATGCAGTATGTTAATAATTAAGTACGACAGAGGAAACAAGAGAGATCCGAGCATAGCATCTTAAGGCACACAAAGTTCACCTCTTCCATATCGGACAATGATGAACCAACCCCTGCATCCAACGATCTTCTAGAAATTACAACTGCCGCTGTAATGAGTCGAGAATACCCAATCTATATAGTTTTTCTCCTGAGATGCTAAGATGCAAACTCTCAGAAGCGCGAGCAAGTTCAAAGAAATAAATTTCGTATATCATTATTAGTCAATAGCACTAAGAACTCTTTTATTAATCACATCTAACTAAATAAACGAAATCTTGCAATACATTAATCACATGTAGAAAACCACAAAGACAAATCTGATAACAACAACCGAACTTCTAACAATAATAAACGAAAATATCTACTACATTGTTAGATTGTGCTTACTAAAATGATAATAAGCCGAAGAAAACAAAAGAAAAGATGAAGATTTCGCTCAAAAAGCCATAATTGAAGTGCATTCGAAAGAGAATCTATTAGTGCTAGGTATCCGATAAAATTGAAATCCAAATATCTGGATTCTACGATCCTGATCTATTATCCGATTCTCGGATATGAGTTCCCTATCCTTTTTTCGAATATGGGTTCATTATCCGATTCTCGAATCCAAATCTGCTATCCGGTCTTCGGACCCGGATCTGCACCCGTTATTATTTTGCAATACAGAAGGTATTTAATAAAGAAAACATCGATTTTGTGCTATATGGAGAAAAAGTGGAACAGTTCTTAAATACTGGGTTTCCATGCGCACAATTGAAAGTTACTTTGGATTGCATAGATGTTTTATACATTTGGTGATTATCATAGCTATATTTTTGTTAATTACTCGACCTATTGCTCGAAATAGTTTTCAGAAAACGGGACTGGATTCACGTTATCTGATATTGAAGTCGACCGGATAAGAAATCCAAATTCAAGATTTTGAATAGCGGATCTGCATCCGAGTTGTTGGATAATAGTTCCGAATTTCCAAAAACATACTGTTCCGTTGGTAACCCTTGTCAACAGAGCTATCGGTATGAAGCAGTAGGACGAGATTCTTCATTACCACTTCTGCTACTAGCAGTTAGCAGTACCATAAATGGGAGGCCAATTACAACGCTTTGATTTTTTTCGTATATTTTAATTGCATCGTACAATGTACACGATATGAAACGCAAATACACGACGGAATCGAAGTATTGTAGTGCAGCCACTGACTACTAGTAATACAAAAAACTCCATATAAAAATTATGGATATTCGTTAGTAGTACAACATAACCTTATTATACGGAGTGAACCAAAGGATATTAGTAGTGTATATTAGAATATATTTGCTTTCTACTGGAGAATCTAAGGTCATTTTATACCTATATCGTCAACTGTATTCAAAATATATACGAAAAGTAGTTTTTTATGCTGTGGCCTGCAGAAATAGTCTACATGACATTTGGTATTTTATTTACCACTTTGTGTATTAACTAATCTATAGAGGAGGTAATATCTTCGTTTACATTTTCTATACCAAATTGTATGAAACAAATACAAATCTCATTTTTGGGGAGGTTGTTCTTAATGTGTCACTTCTTTGGCATCTAATAAATAAAAATAACTTAAATATTACTGCATTTTTAATATTTTGAAAATTATTTAGATTAAAATTTTAATAAAGGCATGGTTACAAAATTGTAAAAGTGTCAAAATAATTCCAGTTGATAGTACATAATATTTCTAGTGACATGTTTCACATGTGCATCGTGAAGATAGCTTTCTTTCCGTTTAGATTCTAATTGTGGGGACCTATCTTTAAAAAGTAATGGCCATACAGAGCATGGTGCAAGTAGACACGGAGGAGGACCTAAAACATGGACCCAAGAAGACATGGAATTAGCACTAGATGCCTTAAAAAATCACAATATGAGCTTAACAAAGGTATGTATTTAATTTATTTTTCTATGCGGTTATTAAAAGCAGCTATCTTTCTCTGAGGCTTCCGCGACTTATGGCATACCTTCCACTACATTGTGGCAAAGAGCTCACAGGTTAGGTATAGATACGCCTAAAAAAGAAGGACCCACTAAGTCATGGACGGAGGAGAGTTTAAATTCTGCACTGGAAGCGCTAAGAACGGGCACAATATCTGCCAATAAAGCTAGTAAAGCTTATGGTATGCGTTCGATTAAATATATTTACTTCTCGCTTATTTATACCATCTTAATCTTAGGTTTATATACTTTTAGGTATACCTAGCAGTACTTTATATAAAATAGCGAGGAGAGAAGGCATTCGATTAGCAGCTCCATTTAATGCAGCGCCTACGACGTGGACGCCAGAAGACCTAGAAAAAGCCTTAGAATCGATTAGATCCGGCCAAACGTCAGTACAAAAAGCGTCGACAGAATTTGGTATACCCACAGGCACGCTTTATGGAAGATGTAAGCGTGAAGGTATTGAACTTTCTAGGTCCAATCCTACGCCTTGGTCCGAAGATGCGATGGGCGATGCTTTAGAAGCAGTCAGGTGTGTAAAAAATTCGCGTAACACTCTTTCTTTTGTTGTTTCAAATACGTAGTCATGGTAATAAGCCTACAAGAAAGTTGAGTACTGTATTAGATTTAAGCATTTGAGAGTGTATACGTTGATTAAAAATCCCATTGATCACTTTTCGGGCTACAGCCGTAAAGGTTGTTGCATTTGGTGTTACATGCTGAGCAGTTTACTCAAATCTCGAGGCAATAAGCAACTCCGAACGTGGCAAACTAATGGAAGTCCGAAAACTAGTCCCCTTCTAAAGATACACACTTTCATCGTTGGTATTGCAGTGCGTGAATCCCCCCTTTGTAGGGGCTTAGTCTGCAAAATAGGCATTTATCGCTACGATAACTTCTGGATCAGATCCATACTTTTTCCTAGCAAGGACTGTTTTTGGCTTTGGAAAGAAGCTGAAATTCGAAGAGGTATACCGCCCGAATAAAATGTATGAAGAACGACTTCAAATTTCAGTTGATGAATTTGGTCCTCAGCATGACGACCCTATAGGGAATGTTATCTTGATGAAAGAGATTCTTTTTTCGTTTAATTGCCCTTTTCTAGGTAATCTACTACCAAGATTCCTCTAGCGCCTCAAATAAGCAATGGTAGCCATCACCTTCCTTGCTCTTTGTTTTATTCGATGCTGGTTCGTCCTTGCCTGTCAACTGTTTTGATTGCTGTTTACTTTCGGGCGTATAACAATGGATCCAAGTCTTGTCTACAATAACAAATCGCCGATACTATAATGTGTTGAGGTTTTCGATCCGCCATTCGCAAACACGGTACCTATCCTGCTGACAATTTTCTCGTTTACAAGATATCTGTTGGGATACGACGCACCTCTTTTTTTTGATATGCTAGCAATTTCAAATACATCCATCAGTTTCAATCTGCAGTCATTCATTATTTTGTGAACTTCTTTAATGATTTCTTCGGCTGTAGCGAAATTGGCTCTGATAGAACCCTCTGGATATTGAATGCTTATACAGCTATATTTGAAGTCGGCGACCAAAATTTTTACGGTCGAAAATGACAGAGCAGACTACCATAGTGTAGTATCCAGCTTTGATAAAACAAAAAAAAATTATCACTATGCGCACTTCGTTTTTTTCATACTTGGAATACTCGAAAACTATATAAAATCGCAAAATAACAACCCCTCTCAATATTCGGAAACACTGTGCTATTATGAAAAGATAACATTTTAAAATTACATTGCCAAAATGGAGCGCCAACTCTAGAGCAAGTGTAAATTTTTCATGTCACCGTCGCAATATGATTCAAGACTCGACATTACTTGGCCAGAAGTTCAAGATTATTTTTTGCTCGAACCGAATTCGATTTTAATGATTTTTGTGATGAGCATTTTCATTTCTAGTATATAGATGCAAAGTGCAGGAACGGAAATAAACTTTTCCTAAGCTTATAGCGTTCTGTGGAATGCTTCATCCACTATCATGGACATCAACTAGAGTCAGAGTTTTTATATAAATGTTGTTTGTTGAATCATGTCATTATTTGATACTAAAATACATAGTTCTGAAGTATAATAATTTTTCAAGCTTTCCAAGACAATGTTAACAAACATAAGTGGCATAAGTACATAACAGAATTGTTATTAACGAAAACAACGAAAAAACTCAACATCGTAGTTGTAGTAAGTGTACGTGGTAATACAAGCAATACCCCACAAAGCGTTGTAAACTTAAGAAAAGATTTGATAGAAAATGAATTGTATACTATATGTTATATATACAGTATAATAATTAAATACAAATCAGCCAGCTTCAAACGTGCATAATATATTGCCTACCATATTCAAGGTACGAAAACAGGTCGGCTAGTTGCATAAGATTTCATATGTATGGCAGTGCATATTACCATGCAGACGATTGATTCTGATAGTAAACGGAAAGTGTGTGTCATGTTTATATTTTTAAAAGCTCTAGGCTTTTTCTATTTCCCGCAAATAAAGGAATTTTATGACTGCCACTAGTAATTAAGTCCTATTTCAGACTTAATCTGGCACAGCAATAATCCTGTGCCAGATTCTTTAGCAGCATCGTTATCGCCTGAGAGTTTCCCATCCTCAACTTCCTTCGGTGAAGCCACCCTTCGTTTGCATTGAACGTTCCTATCTCACTTCTCAATTTTCCATTAAGTTTTATCGTCTTTTCTTTCACCGTTCTTGATGCCTTACCTGACAGAAACAAGTATATAATATAATGCACCATCTAAAACTTCAAATCTCAGTTTTTTTCAAGGTTTTTCTATTATCTGATGCATACTCAGTCTCTACTGTTATTGAATATGCTTTAAGATCTCTACGATTTCTTTTTAAATTTTTTACAATTGTTATATCTGCTCTAACTCTTTTGTTAATTTTACAATTAACTCGCTATGACTCAATCGATACAATTTGTCCAATTTTTGTTATATTGAGACAAACACGTTTTCATTTCTCAGAAACCATTGAACTAAGGCAATATGTCGATACAGTAACTTGAACACTGTTCTACTACGCGGAACTAGTCCATGCCAAGAACTGAACTGCAGTACAATAGCGCTAAGCTGGAAAGCGTAGGTTTGTCAGTGATGACTCATCACTGATGAGTTACATTGAAATCTAGACAAACTCACGGTCTGACGGATGGTCAGACTGGATGATCGGTTAACTTCAAGTCACATAAGAGGGGATCTACTGTAGTTGTATTATGCTCAATACTGTATATTATGTAAATACGTATAACATCTTGGGCTAATTAGCTGACCTCCAATTTCGTGCTGTACATATTACGTATTATAAATAAGCCTGCAGAAACGAGTATAGTACATAGTAATGTTAGTACTATACAGCGCGTCCAGCCAGCAGGTAGGTGGAAGATAATTCCTTCCCTGAGAAATTTAAAGAAAAGGTTTTGAAATAAAAATTAGTCGGAAACAAGTTCTGCATTGTTAGTTGCCTCTTTTCAATTCATGTTATCTTTTTTTAACAATCTCTATACCTATCTGGCTTAGTTTTTAAGATAACTGTGATAACTTGCAGTTTTTGTGAAATACCGTTGCTTCTATATCAATATACCATAACCAACAACTACCAGCTTGTTTCGTGTACCAAACCATAACACCGGAGCATATAAATTGTTTGTTTCAATGTAAACATTTTCTAATTTTACTATTATGCAGATTTATTAGGACGCAATTGTCAATTTGAAAGATCACAAGTAAAACATTTCATTTATTTAAAACATGATGCATGATATTGTATTTATTTAATATTTTCGAACAATTAGAAGCTAGCTTACTTGAAAATAAGACAAAGATATGTGGAGATCTATAAGTAATTAGCTACGAAATTAACTACTACCGGAAAACATGTTTATTGTAATTTATTACACAATCCCTGTAGTCAATCAACGAATTTGTACAAATCAACATACATAAAAAGGTAATAAATGAGAATAAGTAGTTGAAAGACAGTTGTCGCAAAGTGCGTATGTTTATATTTGTGAAACAAAAACCTGTGAAGACCGTGGAGTACCAATGAAGATCCAAAAAACTGTATGTACTCAGAGATAGTAATATTTCGGTAAGTGAAAGTAGTATTATTGTCTGCAAAGAGCATACAATCGTCGTTGTTTGAAGAGTGGATCGTGAAAAAGCTACTACCGTCTTTATCTTCAAAAAGGACCAAGTACAAAATTTGAAATATCCAAATTTTTAGAGGAGCATGACCTTTATTTTGAAGCGGATTATTCCAAGAAACAACTCCTCGAAGTCTTGCATAGGAAAAAATTCCAGGAGCAATATTTTCTTGATAATGCAGCAGTTGCTGCAGGTCACACAGTATTACGTCTACCTCCATATTACTGTATCTTTAATCCAATAGAGTTGATTTGGAGTACACTAAAGCAACACGTTCGTCGCGAAAATGTCACTCCCACATTTAACGAAACGATAATAAGAATCTATATTATTGATAACACCAAATACTTGGAAAAATTGTGTACAACATGTAATTGGTATAGAAGACACTACGCAAACTCCAAACCAAAATTTATAATACATGTGGATGACGATGAAATTAGTGACTCTGATTGAAGCAATATAAAAGATATACTGTACACAAGATGAGTACTTTGAGCCGATAAGGTATAATTCCTTGTAGGAATGTACTAATAATAATGTTTAAGTTAATTTCAGTGTTAAACATATATTTACCCTAAAAATGTAACTACGCAAACATGAATATACAATCGAACATCAACGTTTTTATGACAGACTTTTAGTATAATAATATGTTAAATGGTTATATCTGTGGACAGACTATGCATTAATAGGTATTCGTAAACGATTCAGCATAATAACTTTGCATGAAGGAGGCCAGCAGAAAAATCGGTGAAAAATTGAATCTAGCTGCGTCGACAATAAATTACACCATTCGTTGATATCAACAAACACGCGATTTGGAGGACCGTAACCGTCCAGGTGCATCACGAATAACCACTCCAACAAATGATCGTCTGCTACAATTAATAAGTTAAGAAATCCCAGAAAAACTACCAGAATTCAATCACGGCGGACGTCAGCTTCAGATTTCAATTACCACGGTCAAACGCTGCCTAGCCAAAGGAAAGGAAGAAACCAACTTAAAAAGCTGTAGTGGGCCCGGGAACAGCGGAACTAGACGGTAGAACAGTGTAAAAATGTTTAATGGAGCGAAGAATCGATATTTAAAGTATTAGATTAAAGAAGGAGGTCGTTTATCAGACGGTCCGCTAATGAGAGCATGCATTGTACCAACAATAAAACACGGTCGCGATTCAGTTACAGCTCAGGGTTGCTTTCCTTACTCTGGAATAGCAACGTTACACCGAATCGAAAGAATAATGCGGAAAGAAGTGTCCTCCCATGCCATTCCTTTTGGGCTGCGAGTAATCGGCGAGAATTTCACTTTTATACACATGGTATATAAACGGGCAAAAGGAAGCGAATATTTTACAAATTATGACATGACCATCGTAGAGTCCCAATCTCAACCCTATTGAGCTACTGTAAGATGAGTTCGATAAAGTTCGAATTGTTGGTCCTACTTCCAAAGAACAACTCTGGAATACTCTTCAACAAGAGTGAAACAACATCCCAGGCGATACGCTAAGAAAATTAATCGAAAGGATGCCGTGAGTTATTCAAGCAGTCCTCAATGCAAAGGGTGTTTTTTGAAGAGAAAATTATTTAATCATTTTCGTAATAATGAGTAATAAAGAATTAATTTTGCGTTAGATTTTGATAGTTATTTAGAATAATTTGTTGGTATTAAGTTACCTTTTATTTTTGATTGTTTAAACTTTTATTACGTGGCCAAACTTCAATAGACGGTAGTGTGCATTGCACCTGCATAATTTAGAAGTTATAACCAAGTATTTGTTTCAATTAAAATATTACAACGATTAGCTATGGAGAAATAAATTGTTAAACTTTTTACAAAAAATCTTCAAAAGAACTAAACTGAAATATTTAAATTAATATATGATATGCATATGTAACGTAACAAACAACAAAACAAAAACCATAATGAAGAAAAATATAATGAGAGGTAGAGGATTTAAATAAAAGATACAGATGCTCTCTATTCTGTTCGAGACACGGCAAAATTCTCTTTGGCTCTTCTCACCATGTAACCTTTTGAACCTCGTACCATAGTAAATTTCTAAAACATAGGAGCAACATCTATCTTTTCTCAGATCGGTCATGGGGTTGATAATGGCTATCCATGAATTCCTGAAACAATTGTTTCCAATTAATCAAATAACTTGTGTGGTGGGAAGTGTGCCGATCAATTTAGCATGATCGTCTAAACAGATTTTTACAATTATGCGAACGTTCAACGATAATTTAATAAATTATAAGCACGCCTTACGTCCAATGTCTAATATTTATTTCTGTCTTTGTCCTGTAGATTGGGCCACATGTCCATTAATCAGGCTGCGATACACTACAATTTACCATATTCTTCTTTGTACGGAAGGTTTAAACGAGGTATAAAATACGAAACCGAAAATTTGGATACGAACTCAGACAGTCAGTCACATTTAGATGCGCAAGTTCATATGATGGATTACTCGACGAACTCACATCAGCAAATTAGCTACCAACAACACCCGCCGAATAGCTGAAACGAGTATTATTAATTATGTTATGTTTATGTGTTATTGTTTTGTTATTATAATTTTATTTTGTATAGAATTGTTATTTTTACATGTTACATATATAGAACTGGCCCGTTCTCCTATACAGTGGTCAACAGCAATCAGTATAAGAGAAGGACCAATCGATAACTATTTAATGATCAATTTTACTGTTAATACAATAAATTCATTTGTTTATTCTGATTTTACATATATCTTTTAAACTGCTTAAAATTGATCATTAAATTATACATATATTTAATTGTTGTTTTTCTTTTAATGGTATTTTGTTGTTACATTTTTGTTAATCGTTTTTGTATAGTAATTTAATAAAGAAAATTATATTTTTTGTGACGGTAGTGATATATTCGTATTACCTTTAGCATTATTCACTACTTCAATGGAATTGTAGATTACTTTTACTGGGTTGAATTTCTTTATTATTTTAATTTGCTGAATGTTCATCAGTTTTGTTTTACCTTTTAAATTTTCGAAGAAAATAAAAATATAGGTGCCATATTTAACAGCAACACCCGCGTTAAACATTGTAGTGAGGAATAATGCTAAATGCCTAAGTGATTAACGCAGTGCAATACTACATCATATTTTATTTGTTAACTAATGCGTAGATAGTAATGGTATTATCTATGTATGTAAGTAGCCTAATTTTCATTACCATTAATACTTCCTAATAATTAGGTAGTATTACATGAATGTGCCTAAGATTATTTTCTTGATATGACGTTTATCCAACTTGATGCAAAATCATTTACTTGTATTTCATTTAATTTAAATATAAAAGATGCTGTACATCGTCTGCGTTTTATTTACAACAAACTATTATCTTAGCGGTGGTTTAATTGGAATATTACGAAAAAAACCAAAGGGTCTAATCTATTTGCCATCTCTTACTTTCATGTATTACCTCTCATTCAAAATACCCGGATACAGCTTTCAAAGTTCTAACACCAAAGTATTGCTTCTCTAATATGAGATATTGGAATGAAACAATAACTAGATATTAATTCTATATTATACACGTATTTTTCTATCATTTTTACTCAATTCTGAGAGTGAGAGAAAATTAATCATTTTCTTCAAAGAAGTTTGCAAAATCAAAAGGTGGCACCACACATGCAGTATTTGCTAGGCGACAAATGTTTGCGTATCTCTAAGCTGTTTGTTAAACGAGAAACGCTTGTCTACAGACCGTTTCACCCCGGCTTTGAAGTATTGGGTCTTTGGAGTCTTGGGTTTCTTTTGCTTCTTTCAGTAATTTGTATAAAACTATCTTTGTTTGGAATCGCCGTTGTTACCACGCTTTCGAGGGATTTCCCCCATGGAGATCGTTAATCAGTAATCAGCTGATCAGTAATATTTGGCACCTGTCAGTTTCAGCTCCTCCTTCGTTTTATCGAATATAGAGAGTCCACGCAATGTTAAAAATTGACAATAGATTTTTGACGAGAGTAACGAAGCGATCTCCTGAAGAAGCTCCAACGCTAGTGTCGCTGGGTTTGTTCCTCGTTAATCTAGATATTTATGAATTAAATTATTTGTTATTATATTTACTCCAGAAAATTTAATTAGAGTAAAATTAGTTTCACTGTTTCAAGCAGCAAGTTAAAATAGGAAAAATTAATTTAAACAGTGTAACGGAATTGTTAAGCGCGTGTTAAGCATTAATTTTGATTTGATCACAAGCATTTGTGACTCTCCTATAACCTAGAGTGCCGAAAATAAAAATAATAAGTAGTTTTCTTTTTTGTAATTTAAAATATTATCAGTAAACATTGTTGTACATAAGTAGTCACATCCATACATACAAGATTAGTTAAAAGAGTGCTTACAGAAGTACTTTAGTGATAGAGTAAGTTACAAAAATGAGATTGACAAGATATCCATGTACAGTAGGACGACGAAGAAGAAGATACTTATGGTATAATATTTGAAAAACGTAGAATTACATTTTCAAGATTGCGTTTTACAAGAAAAAAATAAAAAATTAAAACAGGCAAAAATAACTTCCTCTAAAAATAAATCTGCCTTTTTATATAGACGCAGATGTGAATTTTTTGATTAAAAGTTTAAAAATTATTATGTCTATTTTGTTTTACATTCCTCATGAGCGGACAAAAAAGCTAGAACCGTGTGTCCACTCCCGAGAGTTTTCACTGTATTTTTTTTGCTATATTTTGATTTTGATAAAACAAGTATGTACTTACCACTTAATCTGGTTATAAATAAGGATTAAAAAAGCAGTAGCTGAAAGGATGTGCTTTATATTATTTATATTTATACGTTGTCGTTATGCATAAAACTGCGCATGTTTCGAACTTGCGATTCTTGCTAGTCATAGAATTGCTGCAATTAATTCTTAATCAATCTCGAACCGATATTTGCTGATCCGCGAACGCAGAATTGTAACTAGAAATTCTGAATTTTGTGATTGGCGAATGCCAATATTTCGACTGCGCATGCGATTAGTCCCGGATCAGTTCTGAATCTTTACCGCAAACAAAGTTACTTCTTCGCTCCTTTTGTAACAGCTTTGTTGGTGGTAAGGACTGCCTGCTTCGGGACTATTCGCATGCGCACCTGAAACACTGACTTTCGCGGATCACAAAATTCAGAATTTCTAGTTACAGTTCTGGGTTCCCGGATCCGTCAATTTCGATTCGAAATCAATTCAAGATTAGTTCTACCAGTTTTATTGCTTTAGCAAGAACTGTAAGTTTCGAGACATGTGCAATTTTATGCATAACGACACTTGACATTTATTTGTTTCTAGAAATACCAAAAACTCACTCAAGGCACTAAAAATAGAGAAAATAATGTTTCAAACATTTCAACATTTCCTTTCGCTAAATTATTAGTGTGAAACGTAAAACTTTACTAAAAATATTTTTTTTTTCTTACTGATGAAAGCTGACGTCTTAGTCGATAGGCAATAGCCTTCGAAAACTTTTACTTCCACTGAATCCTAAAATTGAAATGATAAATTTTGCTTGGTACTACAAACTAACTAACCTGCAGCATTAAATTAATAACTCAATTTTACACATCCTTCTAAAGACAAAACAAAATAGAATGTACTAAACATAAATTGTTTCGATTGAGTGGACTATATGTGCTGCTGGTATTTTGTTTGGATAACAGTGATACACAAACCTTAAAGTTTTCTAACTATTTATTAATTGAAATGTGACTGAACACTAAAATGGCGAACAGTTAACGTTGAC
This sequence comes from Oryctes borbonicus, assembly GCA_902654985.2. Taxonomy (NCBI): domain Eukaryota; kingdom Metazoa; phylum Arthropoda; class Insecta; order Coleoptera; family Scarabaeidae; genus Oryctes; species Oryctes borbonicus. Next base: position 21,528,040 of record LR736857.1, on the reverse strand, counting down.
CATATACACTCTCTCTTTTCATTAACAGATGACGTCTTACAGGCAATAGCTAATAAGCGACATTCAAAATTTAATTTACACTGTAACCACAAAAAATAATGCACGACTGTTCACACAAGTATATTAAAATGGCGACTCCCGTGGAGTTCCAAGGTTTTACGGATGCGCGTCTGTACGTCTTCTATGTAGGATGTTTTTTAGATGATGCCACAAATTTGTAAGGATAACATAAGCCATTAAACTAAATTCAACCGTGGTGTTTCTTTGTGTATTGCTAATGCAATGTAATTTCATTTTTGGAGCCGCAGACTTTGTGATCACTAATATGGAAACAACAATGCTCTTTACTATTTTATAAACTGTTTATCTTGAAATTCGACCTCCGATAAAAACAAATGTAAGGGAAGTGTATCGTGTCGTAATAGAGCACACACAATTCTTGTGATACTTGTTTATTGCAACGACTAATCTAATATTCACAATGTCGCAATACCAATTGCTACTCTAATCTAATGCTGCTATGCTAACGACTAATCTAATGCTGCTCTGTCTAACTATTTTACTATAGAGGACGCACATACGAACAGCATTGACTCAACAGATTTTACATATATAATCAGTTAATGCAGAAAGTAATAGTTAAATGCATATGTTTTGGATATTTCATGGATAGAAAGCTATATGGCTTTGGCATCCCAAGAAAGATTAGCAATTATAAATAAGAAGATGATTTTGTTTGCTCGAGATACGGCTCGATAATAGTTCTCCCAGTATAATTTTATGTTGAAATTCAGTTCAATAAGAGATGTAGGTATAGATAAATTACATTTACTACTAATAGTTGTATATATTCAATCATCAAAACAGACCGCAATTCTTTTCACTCGCCGTCAAATCATGGGTTGTCTTTAAGCCTGCAGTGTTAATTGATTTCTTAACCAATTTCCGACATTAGAATGCACTGGTATTATTATTAAATGTATTGTTCGCAATATCGACATTTTACCGTATGGTGTTTTTGTTTGTAAAAGACACGTTAATAGCAAACAGCACCTGTTAAATACGAAACGTGATATACCATATTATAAATTTCTATATGACTTGATTTTTATATTAAGTGTGTGCAATATTCCACAAAATATTGTAGACAATAAAGAATTTCCAAAGTTTTGAGGGAAATACATTCCGGAATGGAGATTGCCAACAAGAGGTCAATTTACAGTTTAATTTACCGCGGGTGAAAAACACAATTACGAATCAAATCAAGGCAGAGTTAAAAAATTTAAAAATATGGCTGACGGTGGATGAAACAATGGATTCAAGGAAGAATTGTATTTGAAATGTGTTAGCGCATACTTTACAAAGCGATGTGGCATCCATGCCTCTTCTTTTACGTAGTACAATATTGCAGAAGACAAATGCGGAAACTATAATAAATACCTTTAGGAAGTGCAGTATATCGGTACACTAACTTGTAATGTTGGTTACAGATGGAGGTTTAAATATGGTTAAAGCTGGAAAGTTACTAAAACAATCTCATCCTCATAATCTGATTGCTCCATGCATGTCATCTTGTAGCTGAATTAATTAGAAACAGTTATCCAAAAGTAGATCAATAAATAGTTTCTACCAAAAAAGATTTTATTATTTGAGCGTAGGCTTTCACGACCGTAATTCGTAGTAGAAATGTCTTTCGGGTGTTGTCGCGTTGTTAATATTTTACTTGACATTTCGCTGATCATGCTGTCAACTTCTTCAGAAGATTTCTAAAGTCTTTAGTCTCTGTACAAAAGTGTGTAGTGAAGGATGAGTTGGATAATAACTTGGAACTTGGTGTGCAATATCGCCGGAATGAAACGGACGGAAAAAATATCTTCAAATACCTAAAGAATTATTAGTGCTTAAATTACCTATGCCCCTTTAATTGAATATATTTTGTATTTATGGATTATTAAAGTGTTATACATGTATATTTTTAACATCTGCCCGCAGTGTTGTATGCATGCAAAGCAATTATCCAGTAATTGCTTTATTAATAGAATAGAATAACATCGGAATTAAACTTCTTTTGTGGAATCCTATATACAAATTTAAGTGCTTTTTATTGATCTGGCGGATTATAAAGGTTATCGTAAATTTGAGAATTGATCATTTGTCTTCTCATTGAAATCTTGTGATATATGTAAAAGCCTTTGAGTTGCACATTTTGTTAGTGCTGTCAACTGAATTTTTACATACACATTAATTTGAAATTCTTTCAATCTCTCTACGAAAGTGTATAGTGAAGGATGCGTTGGATAATCAACGGCTAATTAGGACTTGGTGTGCAGTATATCTCGGAGATTAAAAATATTTAAGTATTTTCAAACATCTAGAGGATTATTAGCGTGTAAATTACCTACGCGCTTTTAATTGAATGTATTTTGTAATGTATTCCGTAAGTATTGTATATTTTAAACATCTGCCTACAATGAAAACAAAATTGGCAGATTGATAAAAAATAAAAAGAAGCAACTTTCTCCTATAATAAAAAAAAAAGAAAAAGTGTGATACTATACAATTTCCTGAAACTACGTTAAAAACAATTAAAGAAAGTAACGTCATTGTTCGTGTGCACCTACAGTGAATAATAAAAAAAAGCTCCCCTATGATGCGGGCATTATGTGTAACAGTGTAGGTAAATCAGCTGACACAGAATTTATTTTATTACATCTTGTATACTTGTATCTACTTTTTCCCAGTGATGCGCTCTTGCCGATGAGCAACTTGGACATTTTAATCCATAGTGTCCGGAAAGGTGTATGTAAATTTGTCGAAGGAAATAATTTATCTCAGCTGGTCAGATTATCATTTTCTTATTGTTATTTGAGATGTTTTAGGTGACACCTTCTATATTTTGTAGCCAATAATATTAAAAGGGATGATATCGAATTAAGAACTTCCACATTCATTGTTTTGATCAAAGTAATTTATAATCCGAACCTGGAAAAACTGTGCCTAACACTATCGGACATTTTTGTATTTGGTCTGTACTCTCTTATTAGAAGTATTATATCGACGGCTACAAGCCAGAAACCGCAGCCAAGTCGCAAACTTCCTATATTATGTATTCGTAGTAACATTTGTCCACTTTCAAACATTTTAAAATATACATTAAATATAAAATTACCTCCCTTTGTGTTCGTCAACTAAGATCTTACTGACCAAGTTTACATGCGGGATTTAGGATAATCCCTTCGAGCGACCTGCTTTACATTCGCCGTTGCCAAGCTTAACAGAGTAAAATTATTTTACAACTGACATATTCATCAATGAAACTAATAAATTTAATGACTAATTGTATGGAAATCTAGAGTAAAATAAAATATATACATACTGTAACGTTTTTTTCTGCCTCAAAGACAACTCAGGCGATATATTCATTATAAAAATTGATTTATTCCACACTTAACGTCTGTCAACATTAAAAAATAAAAATCATTCTCACAACTTTTAAAAATAGCAAACTAGATAAATGAAATCCAACACTATTTACAAACTACCGTACGTAACAATACGTTAACTATGAAATCAAAGTTCATGTAATATCTTATAAATGACAATGACAACTTTCATCAAAAATGGATAATGGAAATAATGTACTCCACATTATTAAAACTTTTATTTAATTTTTTTTACTCTGAAATAACACACTTGGAGTGATCAGAAGGCCTATCGCCAAATTGTTTTTTTTATTCTAGTAACTAAAGCTACATTTGATCGATCTAGCAAAACTGCCTTTTTTCTAAAATAAAATTCACTTTATTCCCCTTGTTTATTACCTAAATCTTGAATAAGTGGCGCGAAACAACGTAACTAACTCATCATTAATTAATTTCATGTCTTCGTACTATACCATTATACACAACAGTACTTAATAATAATAATACCACAACAGTAAACTAAATACACCGTTGGTAATTCTAAATGGATACATAATGTTCAAAAAAAAAAATTAACTTTATTCCAAACGCTGCTGGTAAGGATCGGCATTAAACAATGGGCAATTCAAATAAATACATCTCACAGCTGTGCAGAATTATAATAGGTAATATTAATTAAATTATTTTATTTTTATTTCTATATACGCTACTACCGAATATTGTTGTTTTTGTTATATTATATTACAATTGCAGATATTGCATTTCAGCATGAATTTCAGAACGCACAATCAGTACTGCTTCGTGCACTCGTAAAACCCTGTTGTCACCGTTTCCCCGTTCCCGTTGTCAAAATGTAAAAAACTTGCCGATATCAAAGCGAGCAGGCAAGCATAGTATACCACTAACGGTAAAACTTGAGGGGTGCAAGAGATAGTAATAGCTTCGGAAAGGTTCGGCTCGATATAGTATCCTAAGTCTAAATGTCGTCCAGTGTACCTATTGTCATATGCACTACCGTTCATAAGAAGTATTTGGGCACCCTTACTTTATTATGCTACTAATGTTTATAACTGTCATAAAGGTGTTTGTGCATTTCTAAGAAATGAATCATTACTAATAATAATTAATAGTGCCACATTGCTGTTTTGCCGAGTAGAGCGGCACCGGCTAAGACGTGTAAAGAGTAGAGATTCTAAAAGGCCGCGTCGGGTAGTACTGGCGGCACCTCTACTTCGCAACATTGTTTACATAGCTGCATAAATAACTGGATGCCCCTCTACTTAGCAAGTGTGCCGGACAAAATATGTTCTCCCTATGTGGTATTATAGTAAATTTGTTGTACCAACTGCTAACTGTTATTACTATTTTAAAATAACAGTTAAAAATAGCAGTTCATATCTTTTTACAATAGAACCGTTTTAGATATATGTATATACGTTAGCGTTAATATCTACACACGTATTTAATTAATATAAAATTATTATTGTCCATTGAATCTTTAGTAGTTTTCTTGGCCAATTTGGTTTAAATTGGAAAACAAACCCCTTGAGCGTAATCGTCTATTTTCCTTAATTACTATAATACGTTGAGTCTAACGTTTCGATGGACAAAAGTCATCTTCTTCAAGAGAAAAAAATTGTCTAGAAAATCATAACAGCAATAGGACATTCGTATCAATTAGATTATATAGAAGATTGCTTTTGTCCATCAAAACGTTACACTCAACATCTAGTAACTAAAGAAAATAGATCACTACGCTCAAGAGTTTTATTTTAGAGCAGTAACTGATAAGTAAGTCTGTAGAAACGGGTACGCTTCACAGAATTAGACTAGACAGACTCCTGTTTTGTTGATTCTCGGTGAAACTAGTAGGCAACAGGAACCCATTCTATGAGATGAATAAACGCAAGTCTATCTAGTCTGCGCTAATTTCGTAAAGGTGCAGTCGTTTCTGCAGACTTACTGATAAGTAGAGTGGGCAGAAAGGAGTCAGTATGCAGAGGTATATTATCACGAACGGTGCCGCTCTGGTGCTAGATACAAAAAAAAAGTTTTTAAGATAGTTTTTGTAGATTATGAACCGATCTCGATAAAGTATCTCTATGTTACTAATTAACACGGAAAATTGCCATCTCTAGTCATATGTATAAAAATAAAATCGAGAGTGTATGTAATTCAATGATTAAAAAAAGCTTACCGTCTTAAGCGTCTTCGGTGACTTGAAAGCTGGAGAAGCGAGATTAAATATTTTTAATATAAGGTGCCTTTCTAAAGTTATTTCTGCAAAACGCGTCCACCGTGAGGAAAATATGTTCTTGTATAAAGAAAACCATCGCTCTACATCTAGCGATGTTATATTTGCATAATTAAAAAATCTTGAAGCAACTTAACGTATCTGTAGACGAACCTTCACAAATTTGTCTAAGTGTGGCAAAATCTGAATCTTTGTTTAAAACATTTTCAAACTTAATTGGAACACACTCATTTTTTGCGTCTTCTACGGAACAAAGCTGTGCGTGTACATCTTTCACAATTTGCAGTGATTCCTCTAACGACAGTAAAGAATTTTGTAATTTTTCTATTGCTTGCACTACTTCGATGTAATTGGTGCGAATAGGTTGTAAATCACTTTTAACCCGACTATCTTCAATTTTTTTTGACTTGTTTTGATAGCTGCACATTCTTTCGGATTGAATAATGGCACCACCTTCTTTATACTCTCAAAATATTTATGACAGTAAGATGCCGCTTGTAACCATGTTCCCCAACGTGCAAGGATCGGTTGTGGTGGTTCAGGGGTATAAGAACACAGTCTGCGAAATTCGCGAATACGTTTTGGGGATTTCAGAAACACTGCTTTTGCTTCCTCTATTCGTCTAAAAGCTAATAGAATTAAAGGTGACGGTTGATGTGGTTCCATTTTGCGCACCATAACATTAAGTACAGATCTTTCTTTTGCAATCAATTGTTTCGTCCACATACAAGCACACTAATTTTATTTTCTAAACGTACACGCACAGATGATGAATAATTTCGTAAGGTGGTCCTGCTCGATAATGTAATATTGGCGTATTTGTTCCAAAATGAAATAAATGAATCGTTGTTTAACAAAGTAAACGCCAGATTACACTGAATCATCATTGTAGATACTGACTAGTCTTTCGCATGCGAGCGTCCATTCGTTAGCTGCGCCGATGGTGCGCCCCCGAATTTGCCTACTCTAATGGTAAGTAAAGTTTGCCACATTCCATGCACTTCTCGAAAGTAGCAAAGAGTAGACAGACTCGTGTTTATTCATCTCATGAGAATAGGTTCGTGTTGCCTACTGGTTTTCCCGGGAGTCGACAAAACACGACTCTATCTAGTCTCTGCTAATTTTGTGCAGCACACGGAAAGTGGCGTACTGATGAGATATGTATTTGTATTTGTAATAACAAAGGTTTTTACTATTAATATTAAATATAAATTAAGGTTTTATTAGGTTTTTCATTTTTTTTATAGAAATACTGTTCTGTAATATTTATGATATCCTTGCCTATGAGTACCTGTTATTTTTTACCTATTTATTAATTTATTAGATTGTTTTGTTTTATTTAGTACAACATATTTTTGTTACAGTTGCGCATTAAGCTGGTAAAAAGACAGCTTCTTATGAAGATCTTGTGGCACTAGCAAAAAGCAGCCCTAGAAATTGCTACAGAAACGAATGCCTTTCGTCAGAAACCAGCAAAGTTGCGTTCACGTAGGGTAGTGCGAAATTAATGTAAGAATTTAACAACTGAGACTGATAATTTGCTTTGTCATAACCTAATTTAAATTTATTTGTTTATATTAACAATTTTCGTAATGCACGGAATTGGACAGGAAAGTTGCATGGTATGTTTATTACAAATTTTTAGTGGTAATTCTGATATACAAATTCAAAAACAAGCGCAGAAAATAATGTTAAAATTTGACATGTGTCTAGTTTTGCATTACATTAATTTCGTGCTATTCTGTATGAATACCACTTTAGTGTTTCTACCGTAAAATCAACGCTTACGGAATCTACATGGAGGAACCGCAATGAAAAAGCCGCCGCTACGTATAGTGGCCGGTTTATGTTTTGTTTCCCCCTTGCAACGACTAAATATCGATACTATCTTCCGTGTGGCAATGCCAAGTACTTAAGTTCGGCAAATAAAAGCGCAGTTTATTGGGAATACCATTAAAGAAAACTAATAATAATTTCTTTATTTCTACGCCCCAAAAATATTTGGCTAAAAGAAGGAATTTTTTAAATAGGAATCGGGCTTTCTACTACTAGATAGACCCTTGTGGACAGCGTGAAATGCCAAGAAGAGATGTGAGGGTGGCCCTGATGACATAATCTCGTAGACGTATCGTTGTAACATTGCAATACAGTTAGCGCAATATACAAAGTCGTTTCATTTGTATCATCCTAATAAAAATGTTTATGTTTAAATTTTGATTTTATTTTAAGTACGCCTTTATTTAAGTAAAAAGAATCATCCTTAGATACCATCAGAAATTTATAATTTTGAAATTCCAACATAAAACCAAAATTTAAATTTCTTGTATCTTACTCTAAATCTGCACTTTGCTCGAGGACTATTTGGCGCAATACAAAGGTTTCAGTTACACGTTTTTGAGTAAAATCGCACTCGGAGAATTAACTCCCGCCATCCTCATTTACCTATTTCGTTTATTTTTCGAATTACACCTCGAAAAAGGCTAAAGATACAGATCAAAGTTTCCCAACATTCTAAAACCTATAGTTCGCTTACTGTAAGAGATAGAAAATCTTTTGATATCGAAATCTACAAATAAAATTATTAGTTAGAGAGATATAGGAAAATTTAAAGGGAAAGTTACCCCTTTGGAAATTCAGACCATTTGACGATTTCAAAAATGTCTTAAAATATTTATTTTGATGATTCCTTATGCAGTTTGACTTGCTGATTACAAGAATTACTAGTATTTTACGGTATCTTCAATGGTTTTTGTGAAATTGAGATTGAATGTCATTATTTCGTAACAAATTTATTTTGGTAAATTTGGTAGATAAATATCATTTCAGAAGCATCATAAATCTATTGCAAATTCATTTATAACCCATTCGAACTCAAAATAAATTAGCACAAAATTTATAATTGTGGCCGGTTTATATTTTGTCTCCCCTTGCAACGACTAAATATCGATACTATTCTTCCGCGTAGCAAAGCCAAGTACTTTAGTTCAGCAAATAAAAGCACAGAACCGCGTTTGGAATACCCATCATAAATTAAAATGGGAGTAATAAAGTCTATCTGGGAATCGTACAATACATCGTCTCAGGGGGAGGCAAAATATAAAAATGTCACTGTAGATAAATAAAGGAAGTAAACAAAAACATTTAAAATTGGTTCGAGAACACAAGCATTAGACTGTGGAAGATAGTAAAATTTTAATGACTCGCAAATCAAAATTTCAGATTTTTGGTTCACGAAGATGTGTTTTTGTGAGATCTGTCGACGAGCATGCAAGGAAACAAAGTATTATCCCTTCGGTTAAGCACGACAGAGTAAAAAAAAGAGCTCATATAAATGAAACAAAAACTTAAATATAACTAATATATAGCTAATAAATAATTATATATACTGATGTATTCACATGAAAATGTTATATTTTGTAGACAAGTAATGGCATTCAACAGAAAAAGGTGCGCCAATCACGTTTATAATCGACTTATTTGTGCTTTTGGAATCTTAAAATGGAGAGAAATTGAGAGAGCTACAAGTAATGTTTCTGTAGAAGCGCACAATTTACAATTACACCTTTGAAAGTAAAAAATAAAACAAAGAAATTCCTCTAACGGAAAATAATTTACAGATGAAGATGGAAGAAGAGGAGCACCAAATAAAAATGGAAATTTTACGGAGGAGGAAATAGGGCGCCTGTTTTTTTGAAAATTGCATAAGACATGTTATAAATATTATTTGAAACATAATATCGTACACGCCATACAATGCCATTACTATTGGCAATATCTTCATTAATTGGAATTTTAAATATATTTATATTAACTACTGGCTCCACGTCTTCATTGCATTTTGGATCAATGTCATTCGTTGCACAAGCAATATTGTGAAGAACTGCAGCTGCTGCTACAACTCCTATCCGTATACTTAATGCTGGCCCCAAAAAAACATTCCCCAATAACATTTCTTGTCTGAATTTGAAATACTTTATATTCAAAAATACTTTATATGCAAATTGGATTTCGGCGAAACCAATTAAAGCTACGAAGTTTTGCAATCTTGGGATTGTTGTTGGATCTTGCAATTATTTAAAAGTCATAAATAGGAATGCTATAGCGAGAAAATACCATGAACTATATTGGCATTATCATCACCAATGAAAGGCGGATTTTCTAAATTCTGCCATCTTTGCATTCTTATTTTTCGCAATTACGTGGAGGTATAAAGTGTTTTCTAACTTTGTTAAAAAGAAATAATCATAATGGAATGTTAGGTAGGTGCACGAATACTTTTGTGTCTGTCAAAGTTAAGGAGGATAGTTTTTTTATGTCAAAGTTTTGTACCAGAATATTTTGTAATAATCTCCTTTAGGAAATACACGTGATTGATGATGTCAAAATCGACCTTCTAACAAAGTTTCCGGCAAATCTATGTTTTTGAGTACGCAGTTTGGTTTAGTTTTATATCGTTTTGTACAAACCACTAGTTGCTGGATTTGTACTGTTTTATACCGAACATCAAACGTTTTGTACCAAAGATATTTAGTAAATGTAAGTGATTTGAAACTGCACATTAAGGGTTTTGTACCGAAGCCATTAGTTGAGCTAACTACATGGGAAGAGTTTCTGTTGAACACCTGTAGCGGCTTTGGCGATAACTACAAAGGAAGAGCACGTGCGTTGATACCTTTTATTGTACTCGGTATTCTAAAAATGTATACATAGATATTTAGTATAATCATAAATAAACACATTTCCAACAATAATTTTCAATCCATTTTACATCAATGCACAATGCCAAGGAAATTGGCACAAATATCATAATCATAAATATCATAATCATAAATACCCCATAAAACAAGTTACAGCCGCAACACCTGTGTGGAATACAGAGACTCGGCTGTTGTGTAGAATTGCTAAGGGAAGGATGATGCATTTGTTTGCTTTTTATTTCGATTTATGGTTTTTTCCTTTATCTTACAATATTAGCCTCCCCATCACTGTTTGCTGGTAATTGTAGAATTGTCTAATTTGTTCTCTGAAATAGATTTCGCAAAAAGATATAAGGGGTTTTCAGTAGGGTAAGATATTAATATACTTTCACTTTAAATTCGTATACCGACTAAGGCTTTGATACAACGTTTTTAATATGCAATACAAAACAGTACAAAACGTTTAATGACCAGTACAAAATAGTACAAAACTGAAACATATCAACTGGCATACAGAAAGCCGAAATTTATGCTCTATGACTTTTACTTTCTCTTTATATGGCTTGTATCTGCTAAATGGCTTTGGTACGAAACTTCTAATGTACAGCACAAAACGCTTAACGAGCAGTATAAGATATTAACTTGCATTCAAGAAAGCAAAGGAGGAGGAACCCAACGGAAATGGCTCATATCTTCCAAAGGAAGATGGTACAAAACTAAAACAAATATTTTTCTGTTTTAGAATCCTTTATAATTATTATAACATAGAATAGATAAATTCTGAGCCTTTAGTATATAACTACAATAATTGCTAAAATACATTGAAATAGAAAGAAAAAATGTTCTTTTAGACACAAAATGTAACTATATTCAAGAATGATGTCATAGTTTGCAGGTGTTTACAAAAGTTTTCTTATGTTCTTCGAGTGATGTTTATGTGTTTAGTTTGGCTATCTCCTTTCCATCTCCACAGATAGAAGATAGTTTTGATATGCTGCAATTAGATTTAAATAAAAAAATATTATTCCTAAAACCCTACAAGTTTATTACATTTTTAATAATTTAATTAATAATTTTTTTTTAATTTTAAGATGAGTGTTAGATAAAAAAAATGTAATTGGAGGTTATATAACATAACGATCCTATTTGGAATAAGCTGCTAAAATGAGAGGGAAAATTTTAGTTTTAAATATCTGTTTCCTGCTTGGTGTAGTTTTATCATTACAATGCAATGTCAATAAATATAATTGTTCGAGAATCAATTAGATTTCTGAACCTTAATTTGAAGAGATTCGGGTATCCTTATCTGAAAGAGTTTAGCAGTTCTAAACTTCCTTCCGAGAAAATGAGCTTATATATATGTAACAATCAACAGTGTTCGCTGATTTGTGGATGAGTTTAGGAGCAAACGGGATAATTGTGGTTAGAGCTCACAAGATTAAGTACAGTTGCAATTTGTGCCGTGTAAAAGTGTAGCATCTTTAAAATGAATTTCCGTGAAATGTGTACTAGATTACAGAATTTTCAGGTAGCTACGGGATATGACCTGAATTACAGTGGAACTTATCGAATATTTGAAATTCGCGGTTTTTGGAGAGTTCCGTGCGCGGAGTCTGAAGTGTTCGTTTCTGGTATTCCATTTGATGCGCTAGAAGACGAACTTATGCCTTTCTTTGCTACTGTTGGCTCTGTTGTCAAATTTAAGTTGTTAACTTTTGATAATAGTATGCTCAATAAGGGATTTGCCGTTGTAACATATTCCGACTCCAGAGTCGCTCAGACAGCGATAAATGTACTAAATTTTGTACACTTTCGTGGTGCATTGCTATCCATTGAGAAAGTAACTAGTAACTGTCGCCTATTTATCGGAGGGATACCAGAAAATAAATCGAAAGATCAGGTGTGGCATGCGCTAGTCCGGAATGGAATACATAACGTAGTGGACGTAATAATGTACAGATCGTACAGAAATAGAACGTTTAACAGAGGTTACGTCTTTGTCGAATTTCCAAGTTACTTGGAAGCTGCCCAAACCAGAGTTTTACACAGAAACTTATCGCTCTGGGGTGAAAGAGTATCAATTGATTGGTCGGAACCAATTCCATCAGTAACCGACGATGTTATGTCTAAGGTATTTATAAAAATATGTTTTATCTTATAAATTCTTCATATAATTTGACTTTTAGATGCTGATTATTATTATGGCTCATCTTCCCTTGTCCCTTTTAACGCCAACCTCAATTAAATAAACCGAAACCTATTTTTTGCTTTTAACAGAAAACAATTAGATAAAACTACAACAGTTGTTATTAATTTAATACAAAATACGATAAAGCATAATATATGTAATTTTTAGTATCATTTTTTTTTCAAAATTTCTTACTTTCCCGTCTTGAACTCTTAAAATTGACATCTAAATTAAATGGTTCAAGATTTGCTATCAGTTGATGCAACAGCTTTTCATGTTAATTTACAAAAAAAGTAGATTCATTCAATATATTTTCAGGCCGAATACTGCTTCCCGATTCATTTTGAGCAGGGTCGCACCAAGTATTTTTGCCGCAGGGTGCAAATAAAAATTCTTCGCTCGTATATAAAATTTCTGAAAAAGGCCTTCACCTTGAATCTTTACGAAACATATTTTTTTAACATACTTAAACAAAAAATTATTTTATTTGAAAACGAAAAGATCTAACTAAATTAAATAAGGAACGTTTCCACATCATTATACATAGTAATAAAACACAGCATTATACATAATAACAAAAAAAAATTAAAAACAAACAAATTCTTAATACACAAATAATATTTTTATGACAAAGGCGCTTGCCTTACTTTGGTAGTTGCGAAGTCTATAACTTGACCCATATTAAGTTTTTTTGAAAGGAATGCCAATTATTAATAAGCCCAATCCTGGTTTATCAAAGAAATATTTTTTAATTTTTAAAGCAATCTTTTAGCACTTGCAACTAACGTTGTAATAGTTAAGATTTCTAAAGTCAATTAAAGTATTCGGAAAGGTATCAAGTAAATAATTTTTAAAAATACATTCCAGAATTTCCTAGGATTTTTTTTATTTTTTTTTTTAAAGGTAAAAGTCAATATTTCATGACATCATTCAAGACCGTTGACCTCTCACGCCATCCCTTAATTTTAGTTTTAAGACCATATTTAATAAAGTAAATCTTTCGCTAATGTGCACCATAGTTGTATCAAGAATGGGATAGTAAAAATTAATTCTAAAATTTGTTTTTGAATCCACAATGCGCACGTCTCTTTCTACTTTCCAATTACTAATATTTTTATTATTTCTGATATATTTTCTACAAACACCAGGTCCAAGTCTAAATCACGAGCAATATCAATAATGCCGGTTTTTTGATAATGAACTTTTCAAATTCAATATCTGACTTTTCTTCTATAAAATATGAATATGACATTATGTCATGTATGTAAATATCTCAGGGGCTTAAGGACCTCAACGCCTTCAACACTATTTTAAAATTCTGATATTATTTTATTATATCTGTTATGCACTGTTTTACTTTTATTAATATTTTGCAAACATATTAAAAATCCGAACGTATTAATTAATCATTAACAAATATTATATACACGAACACGTTAGCTCATTCCGACTTGACTGTAAAGTAGCGGTTTTGTTTCTTTAAATAATTCATCTTTTCATCTATCAACATTATTCCAATTCTTACTACTACGTCTAAACATAAGTTTTTTGAATTAATCTTTTGGAAACTAAATATAATTTCTTCTCTACCTATCAAACCACGAAAGTCTTGCTTTAACTTCATTGCTCTTCGAAGTTCGATCTGTATTATTTACATAATAATAATTCTTCTCTAATATAAATTCTTCTTAGCTTCATAAAAATAATAGTTGAAATAAAATTATCCACGTTATTCTCTGAAGTGAGTTTTCCAGAACTCAAAATATTTTCATTGGTTAAATTTGTCTTTAGTCTTCGTCAATCTATCGCCAGCATCAAGATGCTTCAAGTGTTTGCAAAACATATTCTAAGTTGTTTCAGAGATGCTGTTGTACAGTTTTTTAAGATTTGATGGACTAAGAGCATAAATCTTTTAGATAAAACAAAAACCATACTATCTATTCTATACATTCAAACAAATTTTATTTTGAAAAATAAGGAACCACTTCAGTAACGATACTTTTTTCTAAAGGTCCGTTTTAGCATGATAAACACTTTAGTATAATAACAAACTGCATTGATTGCAAATATGAATCAATGTACAGCAAAACTTTGCAATGGTTCTATCAAAAGGTCTCTTTATTAATTTGCGATTTCTAAAGCAATATGTTGCCGGTTACATCGGTTTCTTTCACTGGAATTGTACACAGAAAATAACCCCTCACATTATACGCAATTTGTTCCGACAATTAAATTCGCCTTGTATATTTTCTGTTTTTATTCTGTAATTTAACTGTTCTTATCTCCATACAATCTCTGAGGTATAGGCATCGAATGACATCATTGTATCACGGCTGTTTATGTTATAAAGTCATAAATTAAACCGATTGAAGTATCAACAAATAATATCTTTCGAAATTTTAGTCGACGAAACACTTTCTTGACCCAACGTAAATACATAAACGTTTATTTATCTCTTTTTTTGAGCCCTTAATAAACCAAAATACCGGTTACAATTAATTCAATTACTTATTACATTGCAAAATATTCGAATATTATTTCAAACATGGCATTAGTAGGCAACAATTCCTTAACTCTCCCATATTCAGTATTGTAATTTTCTTAATGGATATTTAACAAGTATTTTTCTTGCTTAAAAATGCAATACCAGGAAGATTTTTGTAATTATTAGTACATTTATGAATATAATTAACTAACGATTTCAACGAAGTAGTGGCGGTAGGTGGTGACGGAAACGGGAGGGCACGTACAGCGATTCGATTTCCTCGTGTATTTTCCTTGCATATTATGTACAATGTACTTTGCAACGCAAATACACGGGGAAATTGAATCGTTTACGTCATCATTCAGTGCTGCTGCTAGGGACTTGCATTTTTTTGTTTGTGGATTATACCAGCCTGTGTTTTCAAAATCAAAATTTGCTTTTAGGCACTGCGTCAGTGAGATGTCTAACTTACAACAAATCCGATCCGAGATTGAAAGACGTAAAAAATATGTTGCTTCTTCTTGTTATTACTATTTTCACCTGCGTTTGTTGATGTCGAAAGAAGTCCTCAATTATAAAATTTATCGTAAAATTCTCGTTCACCACATGAAGCATACAAAAATAAGCTTAGTCGAGTGTAGGCTTTCACGACCGTAATCCATAGTAGAAATGTCTTTCGGGTGAAGCTGACCGCACGGTCAGCGAAACGTCAAGTAAAATATTAACTACACGACATCACCCGAAAGACATTTTTACTAAAAATAAGCTGTTTGGTCAGTGGGAGTGAACCCTACTCGAAACGGATACTTCTTTAGACAGACATTCCTCTCCAACGAACACTTTTCTTGGCAAGGTCACACTGTTCATTCTTGAAATGTTCTTGTTAAACAGACATTGTTTTGATTAGATATGAACAGCATATTTCGCTTTATTTTATCGTGTAATAATTTTGTATTGCGACAGTTTGTGAAGTTTGATATTTATAGGGCAATCTCTATCCCAAAGTATAGTGTAAATACTGAACTCACTCTATCGACTAAGTGCGATTTTAGACCAGTAATATTATTGGGCAATAATATTGCCTTACTTTTGTTCAATTATTGCGCAACTTCATTACTAATCCATAACAGTCGCCAAAAATGTAATACGTGTAGCTTCCGGTAAATAAATAATCAAATAGTTGTGGAGCTTTGACTGGTATTTAATTTGGAAAAGATGATAGATATTTCAGGCCTTCAAAACTTTACAATTTGCCAGATAACTAAAATTAAAACACGAGGCATGGCATATCTTTGTTTTGCGTGATAAGTAGCGTTCATATAGGGTAGCGCGAAATTAGTGTCACGCGAAACTATATACAAGCATCAAGCTTTAGTATAATTTTCTGCGTTTGTATGTCATGATTCACGATTACTGCAGAAACTGCTAATATTCTATGTTCCAATATACAAGTAGTTTTAGAGTATTGTTTTTAAGGTTGTACACGTTCATTGGAAGCAAGTTTTAAAATTGTTCTGGTATACTGGGTAACTCAATAGAGAGCTAGACACCAACGTGGTGAAAATTTAAATGGAATGTGCTGCATATTATTACATATTTTGATAATAAGGACTAAATAAAGGCTACTTTTATACTTTCCACTTCAGCCGTTTTTCAGCTTTAGCTATTCTTGGAAATATTGATTAAAATTTAAGAGGAGCTTATTTAAGATACTTTAAATGTTATTTATTTATAGTCGATGCATTAGAGTTGATGGTAAAATAAAAATGATCCTTAAAAATTATACAAGATGGACAGAAATATACCTTTTATTTGTGGAAAGTATATTTTCGTTAAATAAGCTTTTTATATTACATTTTTAGTTAAATTTTAATCGTTTATAAAATCGTATTGAGGTTTCCTACAATTATTAAATTTTTGTAATTTCGAATTTTCTATTTATAATATTCATTTGACATACATTTTATTCTTTTCATTTTAGGTACATCACACGTATAATTATTTTATTTTGTAGGTAAAGAAGCTATTTATAAGAAATATTGAAGTAACAATGACCAGAAACAGTTTCGAGAGTATTATAATAGATATACTAGGCAATGTTCAACCAGAAAAAGTTTACAAGTTCAAAGATTACGCATTCGTACACTTTCGAAAAAGAAGTGAAGCGCTTACAGCTTTGAGATTGCTAAAAGGTAAGTAGCAAATATAACCTGTCCATTTATGGTTGCATGATCAGTTTATGATAATGCAATAGTTTTATTGAAATATGTGTGTATATTTTAATGTAACGAGTTTGGATATACATACGGGGTTCAAAATTTTTTGAATTGTAAAATTGTCCCTTTTGTATAAATAGTACGAAGCTAAAATTTTCTGATAACACAATACACCTATATTTTCCTCTGTATAAGATGTTGCTATGTTTTGTTTACGGTTGATATGGTAACCAAACAATACTAACAACATAAACCACTTATATGTAATGTTCATGTCAGAACGCTGCGTAACTTCACTTATAACCGCTTACAGTTGATTTGCCCGTTTTCAATTCATAACTGGAATTATAAGTTGCCCAGGCGAATCCCGTGAATCTTTGTAGTTATTCCCTATGATAAGTATCCGAGTAAGTACTACTCATAAGTGACAGCCCTCGCAAATACCTCATCTAAATCATATTACTATCACAACTATATTTAAATAACGCAAGTGGAGTTGCAAGATTTAGACAATTACGCTCTATTAAATGAATTACTAATGCGAATAGTGATAGGAAGGACTATGGCGTAGTATGGTAAATAAAACATAGGTATCGGCAACCTCCGCACCGCACAAGCTTAATTCATTATGTAATAATTAACCCGTGACCGAATGATGTTTGTGTCTTTGAAACGGACGCCCCAGATTAATTATATAATTAATTAAACTTGTGTGGTGCGGAGGTTGCCGATACTTATGTGTTGTTTACTAATGCCAATATTACTAAGAGACATTGTAAAATCAAGGAATATAGATGAGAGAAAATGGTAATACGATTTCGCGGCAAAAATTTGCCGTAAAATGCTGCAATCTGGCGACTACAAGTAAGTGGTAAATTTCGTACGATGTAACATCCAGTATTGAGAAAACAACTTATAAACGGAAAGAATTGGTCATATATACGAAATTAATAGGAAATTGAATGAATAGGAGAATTGTCTTTTTGTTCATGAACCGGCTCGCAAATTCACAATCATTTCTCAGGATAGATTGGGTGAAATAATAAAAATCTAGGCTTTTTTCTTTTTTTATTTGCTTCTCATTTGGCATGATCTTTTTATTTTTTCCTCTTTAGCGGCAAGAAAATTTCAAATATGTATCTGCCTAGAAAATATTCTTGCTTAGTTACTTTTCAGTAGTTATTTTCGTTAATATACACGTCTCTACGTTTGCAATACATTCGTTCTGCTGATAATAAGGAATGGTTAGGCAAATAAGACGCAAAGAACAATTTATAAGACCAGCAATCGATTTCCAATAGATTTTACAATCAATATATATAATAAGTTATTAAAACATAAAATATGTAAAAGAAGTCATAGATAATGGGGACATTTCTTGTATCGCTCTGATAGTTCGGATTTTTTAAATCTTCGACGTTATCGGGCTTATCTTTGTAAACTTTGTTTTTTGCGTATCCTCAGTGCAAAATGCTTAAATCTGGTGAACCATTCAATGTTTTCTCGTCTCCCAATCCATCTGCTGGGAAAAGCTTTGCCCAGAGATTAGTGTCCATTGATTTCATGCGGATCGAGCGTAGCACAAGCATATATAATTTTGCAGTTCTAATGACTAGTATTTTGCAGTTATGTTTGTTTGCATTACTGGTAAATCAAAAGGTAGCTTCGTCGGAGAAAGGAATATCACCGACGTATAAAATTTTACATAAACATATTGAAAAAGGAATAAAACAAGATTCCGGAATAAATTGATTATTATTTACAAAAATAATAAACTGGCATACCCGAATAATAAATTAAACTTTAAATTGGGCCATTGCTAATGATAATAGTAACAAATTGCACAATTGAAATATTAATGTCAAATATTTGACGTACACAATAACCACCGATAAAGTTGCTTCACTCCATTTTGTCTACCGTCTATTTGCGATGTACTTCAGATTTGGTTTCTTGTAAAAATATAAAAAAAATTAAGAATATTATCGGAAAGGGAACAAGAATCTGTATCAAATGGTAGAGTAAACATTTACAATTTCCGTTAAAAAAATTACACGGATAGGACTTAAAAATTGAAGAAAAAAAATCAAGTATTCTCAAACGTAGATAAAAATGTCATAATAAACTTTTATATTGAACATAATTTCCTAAAATAAATATTAACGACAGTAAATTGCCGTCTCTATATTTTTAACATAACTCTAAATCTGACAACGACGTTTATTGAGGATATTTTAAAATACAAAAAATGGTTACTTATTATTTTATTTTCAGCATCTTAGGTTACTCGTTTACAAACTCGCATTACAAACTTATATTTATTATGTGCAAGCCCCTTCGATATATTGTTCAGTGAAGTTGAAACTGGCACTTCACCGACTTATTCTGATTTGCTTTCACTTAAAATCCTAGCATAGAATCGATTGTTAAATTACTTAATTCGCACTTAAAAGTAGCGTTATATTGTTTAAATTAATTTCTCCCATTTTAGCTTGCTGCTTGAAATGTTGAAACTAATTTTATTATAAATAATATCCCTAAATAAATATAATAATAAGTAATTTAATTCAGAAACAATAAAAAAATAAATAATATCAGGCACGCAAATATGTTTATATTGCAATTATAACGTTTTTAAACAAGAAACAGAATGCATTGACAAGTTTCAACTTGTACAACGCTTCAGTGCAGCGCCTGTACGAACCGCCACAGTTTGAGGGTATACAAGCGCGTATCCGAGCGATTTCAACCAGTCGGGTTTTACCATTTTCCGTATCATAGCAAATTTTTAACTGTAATTACGGGTAATAATAGGAAGGTAACGGGATTTGACTCATGCACAGGCTTGGAGAGCGATAGGTCAATTGGAAGGTGGACGGAGACAGTAAGCTGTTGCCGAAGTTTTTTGCAGTTAGCCAAAGTGTGATTTCGCGTTTGTGGAATCGGTTTTTAGAAACTGGAGATATTCAGAGAAGACGAGGACAAAGACGCCCAGTAACACCAAGAGATGATAAATACCTAACAGTATTTGCACGTAGAAACCGCGCTCATAACGCAACGCAGCTTAGAAGTGAGCTTGCCGCTTTTACGGGAAGAGTAGTATCACAACGTTGGCATGTATGCTCGAAGATCCCTGGTATGCGTTCCACTAACTGCTCTTCATAAAAGGTTGCGAAGAATATGGGCTGAGCAACATAGAAATTGGAATCATGATGACTGGGCACAAGTATTGTTTTGTGACGAATCTAGATTCGCCCTAAATCCAAATAATAGGCGTATTTTAATTTGGCGTGAACCTGGAACACGTAATCACCCACAATTTGTTCGAGAACCGCGTACAATTCGGGAACTTTAAAATGCTCTAATAGAGGAATGGAATAATCTTCCACAAGAATTTTTCGATGTCCTGATTCGATCAATGCCGATGAGATGTCAAACCTTTATTGCCGTTCGTGGAGATCATACACATTATTAGCAACAGATTTTTCGTTATTTTATCAATAAAACTTCTTATAAAGTCCCATAATTGTGTGTTCATTTAATGATATTTATTCACTTTAGTGCCTTAGTAGCTTTATAATGTACATAAACAAGTTCAAACTTGCCAATGTCTTCGGTTTCTTATTTAAAAACGTAGTTAAATATAAAAATATTTGCGAGGTGCTGCATTCATTACTTATTTATTTTATTACCATTTTTCCAAATATCCACTTCTGCGGTCGGTTATTTTCTTTTAAAGAATTTGGGTTTCTGGGTTGAAGCGCAGCGACGCAACATTCAGCAGCGCAGAAGAAGCTCCGTACAATTGAGATCGAAACGTCGGCATTCTCATGCAATTACAACGCGGTTTCAACCCGGAAACCCAAATTTATGATATTCTTTCTGTGATTTGAAAGTTCAATATGGTTTGCTTACTTTCTGTGTGCACCTTGTGTTTTTGCAGATACCTTCAAAAATTCATTGGTAGAAGTTTGTTGGGCCACACCCCAGGAGTACGCTCCGAGAAAAAAGATGAATTAGTGAGTACCGAATATATTTTTAATATTCTGTATCGGTAGACAATATAATCATAGCAATAAGACTGTTTGAAATATTACACGAGTATTTAGCCTTTAGGTTCCTAAGTAATCACAAAATCGTGGAATAATTGTGTAAGATGTAGTGTTTATTTAACACGTTCATTTTTATATTTTTTTTTATTAGATTTTACGATTACCTTTTGAATTCTTTCTGCGTTTAATGTCTTAATCGGCCACTAGATGAAAAACTTCATTGTAAAATATTTTGACAATTGGAATCTAATTGGGAGATCAGTTTAAGTACAGGTTATATTCGTAGTCCAATAGTACTATTTGATATGTTGTATCGCATTAAGTATGTTACGCTCAAACGCCGAAAACGTTCATTGAGCGAAAAAAATCGACTAGAACGCGTGATCATCCAGAATGCGAAATTCGTGTTATGTTGCCTGCAAAAACAACCACAACCCGTTGTCGCTAAACTCTAAGCGACCACAAAGGGAAATTCGTGTCACGGTTTCTACAATATTTGACCATCGTGTGTTGTGTTTATTGAATGTCATAAAAAAATCTTAAGATTCGAAATAAAAAAAAAGTGCGTAGTTTATGAAAATGGAACCTCATGCGCTCAGTTTTCTCGTGTTCGGAATGCCATGAATAGGTTCATGTTATCTGCAGAGAAACTTATAGGAAAGAGGATTTCGGTATAAATATTATTTGCATGCTTAAAACATCAGTATTGCGGGAGAATGTGCCAAATTTGGCCAAGAAAAGTAGACACAAAAGATCGTTTCACTGTCCAAGTCAGAAATGAATAGAGTTGATACTGATACTCATCTTGTAGTTAGGGTGCTTTGTTGTACGCTGTAGCATTTCTCAGTAGCTACATGACACGAATTTCGCTTTGTGGTCTTTTCGAGTTAGGTACAACGCCTTTTGGTTATTTTTGCAAGTACCATAACATGAATTTCGTGATGTAGATGATCTTCGGAGACCATGATGTGTTCTGGTCGATTTTTTCGCTCAATGAGCGTTTTCGGTATTCGCGTTCGGTCACTGTCGACTTTTGCAGGTATAAGTATTGTTCAGGTAAATACGTGTAAGAGACCTGCAATTATGTGGATTAAATTAGGTAGAAGAAATTAAATTATTTAATATGGGAAATATCTATCTCACAGCTTGGACGGGATCGGCAACTCTTAACATTTGCGTTTAACAATAATCAAGTAAATGTATAGATGACAGATTGAGCTGTTTACATAGCGAAGTATTCGGAAAAGAATAAAGTTGATAGGCTTACAAAGTTTGGTATTTACATTAAATCTTGTGTTTGTGGTTATTTAAAAAAAGAGGGAAGCCGTTATAAATTCACTATAGCTTCAACAAGCAGTAGCTATTGTAGTAGTTCATTAATACTATTCATTTCTTAGTTTAAAATTGGAAATAATATTTTATCATTACCAAAATAGGTAAGTAATGCAATGATGATCGATGTTTATATGAAAATAAAAATATTTTTTGGCATGGTTATATTATTTATAGTTCACTTTCAAACAAACATACTTCTGGTAGCTAATCTGCGTTGGTGAAATAGTTGTAAGCAGAAATTACAATATGTACAGAATCAACCATTTAAAATGATACATATATTAATAACAAAGATAGAAAGCAAATATTGCAGGGCATATATACAGCTTCGACAAGTGCTATAAAACGGTAATATCAGATAGAGAAGAGTGGAAGAAGGGCCCACCTACAAAGGCCGAATCCATCTGGTACTCAGACGGCTCAAAGACAGAGAATGGAGTTGAAGTTGGGATTTGTGGAAGTAGACCAAAAATATCTAAAACACCAAAGCGCCACAGTCTTTCAAGCCGAAATAGTGGCAATGCTGTGGTGTATTGAAGAATTAGATTGGTAAGCAGATAACGATCGATCTGTTTCTATCTATTCAAGTCAAGCAGTAATCAAAGCGCTAGACTCCACGCAGGCGAATTCAAAACTAGAGTGGGACTGCATGAATGCACTCAATAGGTTGGGAAGCTGAACTAAGGTGACGCTGACCTGGGTACCAGGACACGAAGGACATCGAGGCAACGTGAAGGCAGACGAATTAGCCTGAGCAGGCTAAACAACTTCTGAAAATCGCCCAAAGCACTCGGTGGGAATGGTATATGCGGTAGTAAAATCAATCACTAAACAATGGAAAGATAAGAAACCTCAATGTGGTGGAAGTTCATTCCAGGTCAGGCCAAGCAATTTCTGATCGGATACAGGCTTACATTTACAGCGGACCTATTAAGCAGATACGTTAGAACAATAGTGAGCCTGCTAACAGGATACTGTATGCTCAAGAAGTGCACGAGGAATTTGGGCCTGACAGAGACATCATGCAGATTCTGTCAAGTGGAAGATGTGCTGTGCAAATGTATAGTACTGGCAGGACTACGGTTCGCAGAAATGGGCTCGGAATACCCAAAAGCCAAAACCTATGTAGAGGGATCACTTCCAAGACTGCTAAATCTATCAAAGAAAACAAAGCTAATGTAATTGATCTAATGAGAGAGGAACCACAATAGATCTGAAAAAGTCGCAGAACTACCTCGGATAGTAATCTAATCTAATCTATTATGTACGTGGAGAGGGGAGCGGGTCACATTTCTACTACAACCATAATTATTTAGCATTACGGCACTCGGAACACAATCTATATATTTTTAAATGGAATGTATATTTTTTATGCCTTTATTGAAAGATGTCGTCATTTGGAATACATTGTACATTTTACATGATTTTTAACATGGAAGTTTTTCCATAAATTCGTTTAAAATTTGAATATTTTTATTCCCGCCGTTTAAAAGCATTGGGTCAAACCACCAACTTTAGATAAACGAAACCCCCATACTAATACAGTGCCTGAGCAGTATGCAACTGATAGCTGATAATGACAATTCCATTTAATTTTGTATCTTAAGCATGCAATTTAATCCTTTTACTACAAGTACATTAGAAACGTGCAGAGTTCAATGAGCATATGATACCCATTATTAAAAATTGCGTTTTACGCAATTTACGCGCCAGGTAAAAAATATTCGCGCTCTTAACAATTTTGAATATTGGAAAAAATTAAAAATAAAAAATTATCGTCTGTTATGTTTTATTAATATTAATTACGGTTTATACTAAGGTACTCGTAAAAATACGTGGGTTTTAATAAACGCAAAATAAAATATACATTTCATTTAAAAAAGTGTAGGTGTTTCGAGTGACGTAATTATAAATAATTAAGGTTGTCTGTTGTAGTAGAAATGTGACCCCCACTGTGCATAGTGATTTTAGCTGCTTAGAATTTACAATTTTGCTTTCATTCTTTGTTATTTATGTAAATGGTTCAAATATATTCTTGTATCTGTCATTCGATTTTCTTGGTTAATCGGTGCGTGCGATTCGGTTTTCAAAAAAATTTTACACTCGTCCAGAAAAAGAACCCGGTTATAATTAATAAATATCAATGCATGTAGATGGGAGGTTTAAAGTAGAGAATTAAAAGTATGAAAGGGATTGTAGACCTTCCGAAATATAGTTTTGTAAATTTATAAATGATGTGTATGTATCTAATTTTCTGAGTATGCAATATGCAATATGCATATTGAGAAACATGTACCGGCAGATATTAAAATTTCTAGTGTATTTCACTAAAAATTCGTCTTATGGCGTGTTTCGGGTTCGGATCGCGTCGTGGTTAAACGAAAATTCGACATTGCGCCCACAATCTGGCTTCTTCAGGAGAGGGAAAGTGGTAGGCAGCAGTTAGCACGGTAACACAACGTGTACGTACACGACATTTCTCCGTAATCTTCTATGTTGCCAACCGTATGTTGTCTCTTATTTATTTTTTAATACCAACCTACAAATGTTAAAACAGTAAGTAATTATGTCATTTATTTTTTAATACCAACCTACAAATGTTAAAACAGTAAGTAATTATGTCACTATTTTTTACAGTAAGCCACGTGAGAGGTGAAACTAACTGAGCGGGAAGCTTGGTTTTCGCCTCTGGCATGGTTCACATGCTGAGTTACTGTGATCAACTGCTTCTCGCTCAGTTAGTTTCGCCTCTGGCGTGGCTTACACGCTAACTGTTACTTACCACCTTTCCTGCTCCTGAAGAAGCCTTATATGATTGTGGGCGAAACGTCGAGTTTTCGTTTAACCGTGACATGATTCGTACTCGGAACATGTTTAGTATTAACCGACTCTGGCCGTTGAAGCCTACGTTATTATGACCTACGTTTCCAGTGCAGTTTCCTTGAGCTTTGTTCGCAATAGTGAAAAAATATTTTTATACAACGAAAACGGCTGTTCTACACCAAATGACGTAATGTTTGCATAATCGTAGTAGCCTTCGAAGCAAGTAAACGCATCTGTAGCAGCGCTGTAAATAAATCTGGCTAAATTGGTATTGTTTTGTAGTACATTATTATATTTTACTCTTAGCAGAGACACGTTTCTTGTCACTTAAGACTTGTAGCTCTCTTTGTACGTTTTTTGACACGTTAATGATTTTTATACTTACTCCCGGTTTACAGAAAGTAAACTAAATGTTTAATCACGGATTACCACATTAAGCTCTGATTAACATAATTTTGTAACCTTAATAATCACGATTAAATAATTAATCATTCATTAAATTAATTTGTGATAAATATCGAATGTCACTTTGACATTTGCAAATATTAACGTCTAAAAAAGTAAAATACCGATGACAATAACTATATATGTATTATTTCACAAATTTAGCGAGAATTTATTCAATAGAATCATTTAAATGTAGTCATGCTAATTAGTTGATTATGAGCTAAACTAATTCAAAATGTATTGTTGTTATAATCACGAATTAAATTTTAATTGGACAATTGACAACAATTAACCTTAGTTCAAGATTAAAAAATGTTCTGTACACCCAGGGTAAAGAATATTGCTTGAAAATGCAATATTATCAAAAACTTTAGTTAGCTAGTTGGCCTTATCTAAAGATTCTATACTTTTGGTTTTCAGTTTTAAAAGGTGCTATCCAAAGAAATCTTCAAGTCGACAACAAGCTCCCCGTACCTCTCAAGAACCTTCTGAAGCTGATAAATTCGTAACATGCCAGGAGCAGAAATGCACAGAAGACAGTGTATGTATTATATATTTGGAATAAGTAATCAATGATCTAAAATAAAAATAATGCAATGTACTAAAACACGTTTGCAGCATTTTCGGTTTTGTAACAATCAGCTTTGGCAGCGTATTTAAACTACCAGATATTTTGATCCTCGGATAATAATGTTATCTTAGCATACCAAAAGTAACTCGGGCCTATATATAGTTTCGATATCCGCTAAAATTTACACATTATTGTCTAATGATGTTTTTCAACGTTTCAGGATATTTTGGACACGTTGGAAGCGCATATCACTGGCCTACTAAATTCTCTTGGATTGGACTAAGAGAAATTTAGTTTCTTTTAGAAGTTGTTTGTTTATTTCTTCAGAGCATTTATTTTACGTTATTTTCAATTGTGATGAGATCATCAAGAGTTGTTAATTTGTTTTTTTTATAGAATTATATATGTATGTTATAATTATATATGAATTTATATAGGTGTGTAAATAAAAGCTTATATTTATAACTACGCGTTACCGTCTTTGTTCCCTTAACCCATATTCCTACAGATTTTGAACATTTCAGCTTGACGACGTTACATACATGTATATTTGCTAATAGTAAGTCTCAAATTCCTGTTTGATTCAACTTCTTTTCCCAAAACGGTATTATAATAGCACAGTTCTTTATTATTTCATGGACAACATAAATTTTCAGCTCTTTGATTTATTAACACTTACCTATTGTGATCAAAGTAAATGTATACTTGATGTATTTTATTATTGTCGATCGTAAATTTTGTTACTCTTTAGAAGTCGTCCGTGTTGATAATATTCCTTAATTAGGTTGATATCTTAAGCCACATTTTTGCTTAAAATATTCATTTGAATATAAAATTAATTTCGGCCCTGAAACTAAATTAAAAAAATGTTAAAAAAGATATAAATATAAAATTAATTTTTGCGCTAAAACTAAATAAAAAAGAAAATGTTAAAAAAGATTTAAATAGAAAATTAATTTTTGCGCTTAAACTAAATTAAAAAAATGTTACAAAAATCTTTTGCATGTTGGAAAAAATTCGGAGAAGACTCGGCTTGGAAACTAATAAAATCAAGCAAAAATATTCGGGTATTTGCTTGTCACGAATCAGTTTGCAACCAACTCGGTTTTCGAAGAGATTCAAATCACAATTTATAGGAAAGCCCCCGTATACCAGCCTTTTCCAGCGAACTATTTAACTTTAATCTCACAAATTTAAAATAGTATTCTATCTTTCCAAAAATATTGATTGTTCTCCAGAAACCAAGTCCGGTTCACACTTCAGAAAGCTTTTTTTAATTGAAATTATTGCGTTTTTGGCTGCCTTTCTTCAACTCGTCAACTTGCTTTAACTTACATTTATCCGGCTCAGTTATTGAGGTAATTGAGATAATTTGAGATTTTTGTTGATTACCATTGTTTTTTTAACGCCCGATATCTTAAACTACATGCTAGAGTGATCCAAATT
This sequence comes from Oryctes borbonicus, assembly GCA_902654985.2. Lineage (NCBI taxonomy): Eukaryota > Metazoa > Arthropoda > Insecta > Coleoptera > Scarabaeidae > Oryctes > Oryctes borbonicus. The sequence goes on along the minus strand of LR736857.1, from coordinate 21,500,104 downwards.
TTATTGGATTACCTACCTAAGTATTTCTTGGAGTTTTCAGTAGTACATCGAAAAAGTTTTTATGTCCATTAGATTCTACAAAATTGCCTAGGAATCAGCAAATTTGATTATTGTTCTTATAATTATTTTTAGTCAAACGCTATGAATATTGTCCCAAAATGGAGATTGTTTTCCAGAATTTTTTCTATAAACATTTTGCTGTACCTAACAAGCGTTGGTTTTTACTAATTTAAATAACGAATTATGCAAAGTTTTGCGTTTAATAGAGTGCTGTGACGAAACAATATTTATATTTAAATTGAATATTATAGTTTTCGCAGCATTAGTTCAAATTTTTTTTATGTAATTTAAATTTTATTTACTCGTAAAATTTTTCTTACAAACTGTTTTGAAACATGCATTTTAGCAATTCTGCTTCTTTGATTCGTGATTGTCACTAATTGAATACATTTAGCCTTTTTTCATAAAGCTGCCTAGATCTTGATAACTTGTTCGGCTACAGTTTGAAAAGAAACATAAAAACGAATTTTGCGCGTTTTTAGACTATTACGTATAACAGCAAACCTACGTAAATTCCTGATCTGCTCTGTTGATAAAAAAACAGGATTGCCAATTAATTTAGTAGTTTCATAAAAAGAAACTTCGTTTAGAAACATTTAACAAAACGCAGAAATACAACATGAGAATAATTACAGTCGATGAAAATAAGATGCATTTTGTTCTTTTCGATGGTTTCAAGAAATCATCTCACGTACAATCTGTACAATAATTTATATTGGGTATTCTTACCAAATTTCTCGGGCGAGCCTCGGATTATAGTTGTGCTTCAGGACACCTGTTCTCTAATGTAAGAGAACTGAAATGGACATGATATAAAAATCATCAATAGTAGGAAAAGCGTAGGGTATGATGAGCAACGCTGCCAGCATTTGTACTATTTGTGCATTTATACCTCGTTTTGTAGGTTTGTACGAAGCAGCATTTTTCTAGCACGTAGAATACGTGCATAAAAGAAACAAGAATGTTAGAATTTGAAAATGTTTGCATTATTAGCTTATTTTTATATTAAAAGCAACCGCAAATTGTAATAAATATTTTGAAGTTATCATTACTACGTATATTATAGTATTGTCAATGAATTCGATCTAGAATTCCCTTTGAAACGTGTGTTTATTGCCTAGATTTCCCTAAATTTAAAATTACTTCGCCCTGATGTTGTCAAAATGAAATATTTCAGCTTTGCTTGGTTCTATTTTGGGAAGATGTTAATTTCAAATAGACTACATATAACATAATGATAATTTTGGTATGACTTGTTACCAATTATGTTTCAACTTTAGAAATAGGTTTGAACTATTCCATATATTTATTATACTAAATATTATGTAAAAATTGTTATACAGTGTTTAACAGCCTTCACAAAAAAAATACGATTCATCCTAAAATTTTAGTTTGTAAATTGCATCGTATTCAATATTTTTGCGTTTTATTCTGAATATTTGCTTTTCACATTGCAAAAAGCAACAAAATACAAAAATTTCATAGGCGTCAGTATTTATTTAAATATGCGGACAATTTAAGTACTCCCCGAAATTTAAAAATTTTTTGGAAGCACCAAAAAAATATCCTTTAACTTTAAGACAATTGATAAATAGACTACCTTTACTTAAAATCACTCAAACATTTTTGGTAATTGTGATTTTTAGCAGTTCTGTCCATTTTCCTTAAGTTGGCCTTACTGGTGTACGGTCTTAAGATTGATGAAATCAGCACTATTTAGTGCGCAGGTGGTCAAATCTAGCATCTTCAAAAGCCCAAAATTGTTTGAGTTTGAAATGTGGCCTGGTCCTGTAGAGGAGTTCCTGTGATCTAATTTTGATGGATTTTTGGAAAAGGCACTATGATGCCAGCAGCGCCGAGGAGTGTAGAGAGAAGGACGCAACCAGCGTCATTTATACGTTTTTATAACCTGTATACAGGTTGATTCAGGGAACCCGTTCATTTGTAATGATATCTAGATTTTGGGGTCAAGCATAGTTAGCTATGGTCTATTAAAAAAAAATAACGTCACACTTCCGGTTACATCGAAACTCATGGTCAACTTTGATAATAAATAGAAACCTATGTTTTTTGTTGCATTTCGAGATTCTATTATTATTAGTACTAAGAGTACTTCTTTTCAAATGGAAAGCCCTGTATATTTTTATAACATGTAATGTAGAATTGAATTCTCTATCGAAAAGCTATAAGTTGTTCTTTTACCTATATCTGTTGTTTCTTTTAGGATTAGTGATTTTCAGAAAATGTAGTTTTGAATTAGTACTTTCTTGGAAAATTGAAACGCAGTAGACTATAGAGACCACTGCTCATTATTAAACAATATCACTCTACACTCAAGTGATCTGTCAAATTATCTTGGTCTGTGCTATCGTGTTTATTGCATTTGCAAAAATGGAAAACTAGGTTGTAAGTTATAGAAGCGAAGATATTTAAAATTTATTTTTTATTCGCCGAGAATGTGATAAAATTATAAGCAGAACTTGCCGAGTGTTTAATGAACGATATCATCGTTTGCCGTCTATCAGCAGAACACATTTCCCAAGAATTCAAGAAAACTATTTACTTACTGGACAATGGAAGCATAATAAGTAGATGCTAAAACCTATAACAGAGGATGAGGGTTACGGTATTAGCTTACTTTCATAGCCATCCTCACAGTTCCCTACATCCTGCTGGTGAGGAAATACGTATATCATATTCATCAATACAGAGCATCTGTCAGTACCTAAAATGCACCCATACGCCTTTACCATCGTGCAAGCGTTTAATCCTTGCGATGAGGCTTAATTAATTAATATCGGTCCAGGAAGGAGCTTTTACAAAAAAAATATTTGGACGCATGAATCCAAATTTACCAGAGCGGATATTGTTAATAGACGCAACTAGCACTACTGGATACCGTAAAATTCTCACTTCTTTAGTGAAGCTATTTTGTTTAATAATGAATGGGAGAATACGTTTTCAAATTTACGATGGCACTTCAAACAGTGAGCGATATACGGTAATTCTGCGGCAATGCGTAACAGACTTTCGCGACGAGTTGCCTCTGTTAGATCGGAGAGATTTCTGGTACCAAATGGATGGGGCTCCAGCTCATTCTTCTTATGAGGTAGATCGTTACCGAGTAATGTTTAATGACAGGTGGATTGGATGCAACGGACCCTGGGCTTGGCCATCAATCTCCCGATTTAACGCCCTTGGATTTATATTTATGGGGACACAAAAAATCATTGGTGAGTACAAACCAAAGTTGAATTAGAGCGACGAGTAAGAGAAGCATTAGACTCTGCTTAACCCCGAAGTTCCAAAATCGAGATATCGTTGCAAATTCGAGAACTTTTAATGGGCGGGTTCTGTGAATACAGAATATTCCACGAAACTCGTTAGTTCGAAGTTTTGATGTTGTTATGAATGGAATTCTGAAACTTTGGAACAGATACTTATTATATCTAGCATGGAACCTATTAATTTAAAGTATTTCCGCTTACGAAATACCTATTTCAACATATTTTTAATTATTTTCAAGCCATTCTATCTTCAAACTGGATAGAACGGGTTAATCTTCTAGAATAGCGTGCCATGAAATTAAGTGACATTATATTGTCTGATTATTTAACATCAAAAACTGTTGAATTGTCAAACAGTGCGATTTGTCAAGTAAACAAGTAATAAATGGTATACCACTCACTGTATGGCACTCTATTGTAACATATTTTCCCCTTACATGCAGTTTAAAGAAAAACTTTATTTTGGTAAAAATAACGTACTCGTCCTACAAATCACTAGAAGGAACTTGAAGCTTATTTCATTTTGTTTTGTATACGCCCATAATTTCAAGAGTACGACTTTTTATAGTTGAGAGAATGTCCGTGGCGGGTTCTATTCCTTTTCTTGTTACAATGTCTCCTTCTCTTCTATCGGGGAATACAGTCTAGTACTATACTTTTTTCAATACCGGTTCTCTTCGAAAAAGGTGTACCGTATTCGGTCGTAGGAACTGGTTTGCTCAATTTTATCCTTTTTAGCCATACAATCAGGGGTAGCTGGTGTCCTGTGGCTGCGAAACTGCAGAACATGCAAGGATAACGCTTCGATTCCCTCGTATATTTTTTCTCAAGCACAACATACGACGGAAATGCGAGGGAATCCAAGCCCTGTACTTGACCTACACTTTATGTCACCACCAGCTGGCACTGTCTACAATCATAACTTTTGTTATGATTTTGTTGACAAGATTCTCATTCAGAGCAGACTCAAATTTCAATAAAAATTCAAGCAGTATACTAATTAGAATTTATTTCCGTTTAAATTACAACATGTAAACATATATAAATTTCATCAAAAATTTACGTACTATAAATTTGGTGTTTCACAAATAGAAGCTACAAATAGTATTCGAAATGTAATACCGTTTGATATTTTATGTTCTGTAATGAAAAATACAACTATATTTAAGAAATATAGTTAATTGATACCGTCAGTATACAGAATGATCCAAATGAACGGGCCAGTACGGCTATCTTTGTTGCTATACGAAATTAGTTAACTTAGCAGAGTAGTAGTGTTTCTGCTACTAAATAAAAAAAGTAAAATCGCGTTTTACATTTTTTTTATTTATATATTTTTCACAATGTTGAAAGATAATTCCATTTCGGATATATGACTATACAGGATGATTTATAATAGCTGTAAACGACTTTGACATCTTCAAGGAAGTCATTTAAATAAAAATTTGTTATATAAACATAGATACTATTTTTTTTTCTATTTACAGGACTACAACAGATCTTGTTGATTTAGAAATGACTAATATTATTGTTACATACGTGTAGATTAGATAAGCTACTAGCCTATGTTTAATAGCAGAACAATATAATTTGAAAAAATGAAACTGACAATTCTCAAAATGAATGAGTTTATGTAATTTTTAGTTTAGAGGTAATGTTTAAAAGCCGAACAACATGATTTGTGAAAAAATTAATTTGATAGTTTTCAAAATTAAGAAGTTTAGTGCAGATATTGTTTATGTGTGTGGATACTGTGATGGTAATGGCCTTCCATCTAGAGGGTATCGCCAAAGATTTCCTGATAGACGTCAACTTTTTTTCGGCCATACTTTTCAACAACTTAGAGAAACTGCTTCGTTTCCACGTATAATCGCTAGAGAAAATAATTGATACAATGAGTAAAATGTGGTTGAGTGCAGTTTCGTCTTTCTGAAAACTGTATAGTGAACACTACATCGTGAACAGTTGTACCTCTATCGCATGCAAGCATTAGAACTGGAAGATTACGATCAGCGTGTAGAGTTCTGTACTTGATTGCTACAAAAATTGCCGCAGATCCGATATTTTTAACTAGAATATAACGGATAGACGATGTCTACTTTACTAGAGATGGTATTATTAACATTCACAATTACTATTCATGAGATTTTCAAACCCCACATTCTGTTAGACAATCGCGATTACATTAGAAGTTTTACGATCAATTACAGAATCGTATCTAACTTTCCCAGATGAAACGCTTTTTAAGAAGATCGAACATACTTCGCTTCGCGATCATTAGCAAACATGGTTTCAACACAATGACGCTCCAGCTCACTGCAGTAGACAGATAATTCATTGATTGAATGCACACTTTCTTGAACAGTGCATTCATAGAGGTGTTATTGCTTTGCCCCAAGACTTCCCGACCTAAACGTCTTGGATTCTTTGTTTGGGGTCATTTGAAGCAATTGGTTTACATTTACAAAACGCTCGGACAATTACTTGACCAAATAACAATTAGATTTAATGAATTTCGTCGAGATGATACACTATTCGAGCTCAAAGAGGCAATTTTGACTATTATAAGCAATATTTCTTTTTCTTCGTTATTTATTTTTAAAGTTGTCATCTCAGGTTATTAAAATTTAAATTTGTTTTAGTTCTGTAAATAAATACGACATATGTTTATTTAACATTTTTTTGTTTTAAATTACTTTTCGAACAAGACGTCGAAGTTGCTTACACCTATTATAAATCATGGTATAATATTCTGGAATGAGCAATAAGAACAAAACAAAAGCAAATACAACGGATATAGCAATAGTGATCCGTGAACTTGGATTACCTGTATTATTCTTGTTTCATAATACGGTTTGCAATATGTATATGTATATGCATTTACGTTATAGTAATTCAACGAAAATACAAATAGCAAAGAATGATAAACTCGTACGAAAACTTAGGCTTCTTTATTCGTAATAATTCGAATTATGTTCATATTTTAAATTACGCATAGAATCTATTCCACTTAAATAAATAACATTAAAAACTAATCGACATTTTTTGCAATAGTACTACATATTAATCTTAAATTTGTCATTAGGATCTTTACAAGTTCATTCTAGATCAGATGTAACACAAACATATGTAATTTTGTCAATTTGACATTACAGATTTTAATTCGCATTGTATTACTTATTTTTCTATAAATCCAGTTAAAATGTATAGACATCAATTCATGCATGTCTCTCATACCAATAATTCAAAATATATTTTTCTGCAATTAACTAAGTTAGAACATGACTAGAAAGTAAGGTCTCTTTCAGACGCTCCAATTTTTCAACGGACCGGATTAAGAAATAGATGTGGGTTGTGAACGCATAAATAGAAAACAATGCACTTTCTACAATATAGGCTTGAGTGTTTTGGAGAAGGTACACAACAAAACAACTTCTTTTTCATCGAATCTTTGTTTTTATTAACATTATTTAAAGGTAAAAGAAAAGTACGACGGTTAAGAGTGCATTCATTAAACACCTTTTTTTGTCAAGGCGTACATAGTATAATCTGGAGCCAGCAAAGAGACAGAGTACTTAGGTACTTAGTCAATAACAATATTTATAAAATATATGCAGGGTGCCTTACCGGGAATTACGTTGACCCTATTTTGAGAAAGTATACATTGGAAAATTCAGAAAACTCGACATTATGTTAAAGCCGATGTGTATTAAACTAAAATATCTCAAATAATTTCACGCGTCCGATTATACCGGAAACAGCTGTTAACTATATTATTTTAAATGAAACATACATCATATTACATATTTGAAATATGTAAAATTTCAAAGAATACAAATATTTGAAATATGGTTGAAAATAGCAACATCAAACCAGCCGTGAAATTGAATTCAGAATTCAAAAATGTAATAATATATAGCGTATTCCATTTAAAATAATAAAGTTGATAGCTAATTCCGAAATAACCAAAAGTGTCAGATTATTAAAGATATTTTAGTTCAATAGTACATGTCGGTAATAGTGCACTGTAAAGTTTTCAGAGATTACCAATGTATACTGCTGATGCAGTGAGACACCTGTATAAGGTGAGTCAGTGGCGGCTGTTGGTGAAATAAATATATCAGTTACATATAACACTTCGATTTGTTCGTGTATTTCTGCTGCATAGCATACTGTATACGATATGCAACGGAAATACGCGAGAGAATCCAAGTGTTATAATTAGAGTGGCGGCGTTGCGTACAGTTTGTCATTGGCATTACGTTCGGTGGTAGGCTAAGCCTCGCATGTCACATAGGAGATAGGCAGAGGGCGACAGCAGTACTGGCCAACGAACCCAATTTACAACGAACAATTTAGAAAAATATATCATAGCTAATTTCTATTACAATCGTATCGAAAACGTAACGATTAACAAAATATAGCTTTCAATTTATCTACGCTACTGCATATACCCGATCGAGGCTTGGCTGACTAACACTCGTTAGCAAACTGCACCGAACGTCCTCACTCTAGTTATAATGCAGTTCCACACCAGCCGTCGATTGAGCCACTATAAATTGCTGAAATTGCTCTATATGGCAATGTTCTCATAAAACTCATAGGCACGTTTCGCAAATTTAACTGTATAGATTACGTAAAATATTGCTTGTAAAATATTGCTAGTAGTACTGAGATTGTAAGTTTGATTCAGGTCGAATATATTAGAATCACTCGCTGCTTCTTTATTAAAACTTCAAAATGATGAAAACTACTTCACTGTAGCTATTAACTAATAAAATTGTGACCATTACTGAAGCAAAATATAAAACATATTTGACCACAAATACATTATTTGAAACGTTATAATGAACGCTCTAACCCAACCATCAAAATCTATCAATAATTAATAAACCGATACACACAATTTACAAGTAAAATAAAACAAGTTCAAAATCATTTTGTATTAATTTTTGGACAAGAAATTGCAGTCTACTTATACACCCGCTTTGTTGCAATTTTCTGTCTTTGAAAAATTCTACAAAATATTAAGGGTCTTAGACAAAAAGACGTAATATTAAAATGTTGCAATGTGTTTCTTAGGTGCATACGCATAGCAATACTGAATTGCATAGGTACAGAGCATTCGTTACATATTGAAACTGATGTAACCAAAAATTCAACATTTCTTTTAGAAACCTTGTACGATCTTTGAATTTTACGATGATCATTGCCACGTATAGCTTTTTATACACAACTCATATGTGAGTTGTTAAAATAGAACAAAATGAACTGAAATGGTAAGTTGTTACATATGTGCTTTGATAGAGTTCTACTGTACCTTAATGTTCCATTTCTGCTCCGTATGGATATAAGCAAAAGAGGCGTTTCTCTACTTAGACCAGAATATATTCCATCGCACTCTCATAGAAAAATTCGAACGTTTCATATTTCGAGAGTTATCAGTAAAGTTCGCCACTTTCCGTGCGCTTCACAGGCGTCGGTATGGAAGTGGTCGTTCGGGTGTGTAATTCGTAATATATGCGAAAGCGGTCTTATTGCAGTAATAACGCGTAATAAAATATCGTCGATAAGTGGATCAAGAAAACGACCATTGTCAAATAAAGTGAATAGGTTTATTAAAGATTTCGCAGACTTAATATGCGATGGCGCAAAAATAAAATGTTTAGTTTGCGATATATCCAAGACCACGTGGAAAGTGCAAAGCACAATAATAACAAAACAGGTGTATATCAGGAACGGTTTATGTGTAACTATGATTGTGTGTAATCTGCTGTTCACTTTATTAGGCAACGAATCTACATTACCGAGTTAGACAACGTTACGAAGGTATGTACCATCTGTGCGTAAACATTTAGAAAATAAAATTAAAGCCGAACTGAAAAATAAAAAACTGTGGTTATGTGTGGACGAAACAACTGACTTGTACTGCCATAACTATTTTGAAAAAATAAAGAAGGTGGTTTTATTATTCGATCCGAAACAAAATACAGCTATCAATATAAGCAAGAAAAAAATTCAAGCTGCGCAGATTAAAACAGATTTACAAACTATTCATAAGAATTACTTGGGACCAGAGAAAGCAATAGCAAAATTAGAAAAGCCGTTGCTGTCGTTAGAGGAATCAGTGCAAATCGTGATAGATGTTCACGCATAACTATATGCTGTAGAAGACGCAAAAAATGAAAGTGTTTTAATGAGGTTTGAAAGTGTTAGACAAGGATTCAGATTTTGGCACTCTAATACATATTTGTGTGTACGTCTACAGATGCGTTAAGTTGTTTCAAAGATTATTTCAATTACGCAAATGTGACATCACTAGATGTAGAACGCTCGTTTTCTTTCATATTTTTTCCTCATGGCGGATGCGTTTTGTAGAAATGACTGTAAAAACGCATTTGATGTTAAAAATATCCACTGACCTTCTCCAGCATGTTAATTCACGGAAGACGCTTAAAACTGTAAGTTTTTTCTTCTCTGTACTTCAACTCACACACGCAACATAACTCTGAAATCACTGGTTTCATACATTGTCGATTTTATTTATACATATAACGCTGTTATAATATGTACTATTCTTATTTTCCGTATGTTTATGCATACTGCTTTAATAGCAGAAAACCAAATGCACATTTCATTCCTCTAGATAAAATAAATCTCTCTACTTCTATACTTACATCGATAACAAAGTCGTTTCGCGTCCCCACTTCACCGCATAGTCTAATATGCGAAGCATAAATTTACTCATATGTTACGAATCACACACCCAATGCCTGTGAAGCACACGGAAAGTGGCGAACTCTACTCATAACTGCACGCCAACTAGTAATCTTGATTGATAAGTAGAGCCTTTTAAATTCAGTCTTCGCGGATGGAAAACGCCATATATAAATCGAAATGGCGTCGACTGTCACCAAATTGTAAGTTTGCAATGAATAGGGCCCAGCATTATTTTCACATTTGCTATACTGCAGTGACTTCTAGTATGTATTGGATTCACTGTTTCAACTTTTGTTGAACGAAAGATTCAAGATTCAACGCTCACCCGTTGAAAAAAGGTGATACAATTCATCATACTTCTTTTTAGTTTACAAATCATTGAAATTATATCCTATTTCTTAATTTGTTTCAATAAGTAATATCAGTAAAATAAAAACAAGTTGTCCTATGAATGTATATAACTGTAATATATCATGTGACGTGCGCAGATATTTACAATGTGCAAGCAGTATCTGTCTCGCGTTATTGGGTTTAGTTTTAAATTAACTATTCAGGACGGAAAGAGGCTATTTAAAAAAAGCTTAAACAGTAAACAATTTGTATTGCGGGTTTATTGTTTTGTGTAATTGCTTTATTCTTTCTTCCTATAATATATTACGTTTTCACCGTAAATCTTTTTACAAGCTTTATACTTTTTTAAACATTCTAAAAGAACTTCTTCCGAAAGCAATAATTACGAACCACCACTGCGAGTCATGGCCCCATATATCTAGTTTTCCAAATTTAAATTCGATTTTTAAATTTGCAAACAGCAAATACACAGCAGAGCATTTTTTGAACAGACAGAAATATGTCCGTTGGCTAATGTTTCTTCTCTTCTCATACTATTTGTGTCATGAGTAACTCGATCAATACCACGAGGAGCTATATTAGCATTACTTTTGGTTGTTAAAGGTTAGTCATGAAATTTCAAATTGGCAGGCATTTCAATCATCGTTCGCCAGTAATATAAAAATGCACACTAGAAGGGAAATGAGATACGTTGACTATTTTTTATTCATCGAGCCGAAGTATAACAATAGCGAGGACAAAATACTTGGAATTATATCCAGAAAGAGATCTTGGTCAAGAATGGATCGTGTACTAAACTACGTAATGTTTATGTTAACGGGAAACTAAATGAAAACCAACGAGATATTTTACAAATGGTAAATTAAAGATATGTTTTTGGAAAGTTGAAGTTAATCTTGTGTTTTTTAGATAGATAATAAAGCATTATCATTTACGCTCGAAGGGGCATCAGAATTAAATTTGCTTTAGACTCGGGTATGTATGGAGAAATTTACATGGAAACAAGTTTACACCACATAGGCTCATGTTAATTACAGTTTACCACTTGATAATAATTTAAGCCAAACAAAATCATAATCAAAATTACCTATTCTGGAATATATGGAATGGATTGGACAGTAGAGAAGCACAGACAAAATTGGGCAAGACCATAATATGGTTTTAGATTAAATGTTTGGATGGGCATTTTCGGATGTATGAAGAAACATTCAATGGGGAAAGATACTTAAACTTTCTCCGTACATACGTATCTAACTTCTTAGATAATAAATCAACCATATGCCGGAAAGTGTGCGTGATTGTGCATTAATGAAAATGGCTATTTATTTGAACATTTGCTGTAATTGTCAGATTATTGTTTTGTTTTCTATTATTATTAAGAAAAAAATTGACGACCTTTCTAATTTACGTCCCATTAGCCTATTACCCACACTGAGTAGGATACTGGAAAAATATTGCATGGACAGCCTACAGACTATTTAAATGTTTTCAATATACTGTCCGCTTGTCAGTCCGCTTTCTACCTTATCATAATTGCATTACTACTTTGTTAAAAGGGCAATATTGAAGCTTGTGATAAAGGTTTTCATTTTGCTGGACTTCAGTAAAGCTTTCGATACCATTAACCACAAGATGTTGTTGTCCATATTACGTTATGTGGGTTTCAGGGATGATGTTGTGGAAATGCTGGTCTCGTATTTTAGCGGGCGATCTCATATCAAATAATGTGCCATTTGTTAAATTTGTTTCTATTAGCTTGAGTCTAAGTAAGGGAGTGCCACAAGGATCTATTCTATGTCCAATTTTATTCTGCATATATATTTGTCGCCAAATGTACGCCGATGATCCTCAGATTTCTAATTAATTCATGATCTAAGTCGAATTGTTCATTTTTCATGGAAACGTATGCTTAAAATTAAACCTGCTAAATCTATTACATTATCGTTTGTTTTAACTGTGGAAAACAACAAGTCTGCAAGTCTTTCACTTAAGGTTAACGATTCCAACATGTTGATATCTAATTTTGCTAGAAACCTAGGGATTGAAACGCACATCTCTGGTGTACTTTTAAGTGTTCGGGCAAAAACCGTCATGTGTGAATCTTTGTACCTTCTCTTTTTAATTATGGTTCACAAGTATATGGTTCTTGTTTGGATGCTGTCGTCAGAGACAGAGGTTTTAGAATGCTTGTATGAGATTGATTTTTGCATCAGAAAATACGAATAAACTTGTGAAATTGGAAATGGCTAACTATGCAAAACCGTACAAAAGTACAAGCTCTAATACTTTACCATAAATTATGAACGATCAAAACACCACCATACCTCCTGGATAAAGTACGCTTCCGTACACAATATTAATATTAGGAATAGGGGTCTCATTATGCCGCCGCCGCATAAGACTGCATGAAAGATGATTTTCCTTCAATACACCTCAGTACACCTCATACAACTCATTGTCAGTTAGTCTCAAAATTTTGGGTTTGAAAGACAACGATATCTGATACTGTTTTCTTTTTTTTCTGTATTTTCCATTATCTATGACAGAAGACTTAGCATAGCATATTATTATTATTATTTTATTGTTGTTACGGGGTTTATAAAAACTTCGCAAAAACACGCCTTTAATTTACCATTTGTAAAACATCTCGTTGGTTTTCATTCAAATTCTTGTTAATATAAACAGGTGTCGGTTGGTGACGACGTAAATGAAAGGTCAAGGACAACGCTTTGATTTTTTTTCGTGTATTTTTTCGTCAAGTACAGTGTACATAATATGCAGCGGACATACTCGAGGGAACTGAAGCCCTTGCTGACCACCAGTCGCCACTGACATAAACACGACACGGCTTGGTCGACGATCTATTCTTGACTATACGATATGGCTGTTGTCGTTCTAAATACTATTGTACTCGCTATTGTTGTATTTCGGTTCGATGAATAAGAAATACTTACTACATCCCGTTTCTCTTTATTGGAGTACGACGCCTTTTATTACTAATGAATGGTTTGATGGTTTGAAATTTCCTGGCTACTTTATTTCATCTCAAAACGTATTCTTCGTCTAATAAGAGAGTTGATGATGATGACAGAAAGAGTCGAAACGTCATATAAAAATTTCGACCACGCCACTAGATAGAAGATCGGAAGTGGCCTCAAGATTGTGTTTTTAGTTCTCTTCTGCAAGGCCAAATAAAGGTGCCAGAGGTAAAAGAAGAAAATGAGCTTGTTTCGTTTTCTCTTAATCTCGACTATGGTTTGTCACAGATCCATTCTCTCATCGGGTTTATAACAAACAACAATCACTAATTTAACTTTACCAAATTTAAACTTGCCCTCTATCTCCAGTTATAAGTGGAATCCCTTTAGTGGAGCTCGGAAATGAATCTATTTGTATTCGCATATTTAGCGTTTCAGATAATTAAAGCGCGTCATATGTTATACGTACCAACCAAAACACCAAATTACGTACTCCTCCATAAGCAGAGATTAATTTTCTAAGATTGAATTTAAAAATATCCAGTAGTCAGATAAGTTATCTCTAATAGATGTTTGGGGGAATTTTTCTAATGTAGTATGTTCTACGTGATATGTACGTAGTGTAATATTTGACAAAAATTATAACTTATTTTTATATCAAGCGAAACGCGTTTGTTATCTTGTCAATGTAGTTAATGTTAATGTAATAAACAAAATGTTACATTTAATTTAATGTTTATGGCATAACGAATCGTTCCTTTTTTTATTTCTTCTGAGAAGTACCTAGTGCAGGTGTGTTTTCTTTTTCTTGCAAATACTAGGTTCGATATTGGCAGTACGTTTAAATGTAGTAAGAAGCGTATGCCATAGACTATTTTCTATCTGTTCAAAACATTCAAACAATTTTTTTCGTATCTATCAGTGATCGTAGTGCTTTTGGAATCTTCTTGGGCACCTTAAATGCAGAATATTTTTGGATTTGTTTCTATGAGACCGTCAGGATCAAACTTGACATTTCAGGAGTACGTCGTCAAATGCAAAATTTTTTAACTGATTTGGAATTTTTCCGGTGTAGAATGAATAGGATATACCCAAACCAGTTTCTGATGTAATATTCTTTTGATCAGTATATACCTTACGTTACATTATTAATATCTGTATCCTTCTAATTCAAAATCAGTGCATTTAGATTTCCTACTAAACAATAAACCATCGTCATCCATTCATTACGCGCATTTGTACATACATTATTAAATACATACATAAAGCATTCTTAATAATAGTCACAACCGTATCGAAATTATTTATCGTCAAACTGAGTTTTCACAAAATAAGTTGTCAATGTACCCTTTCCTTTTACGAATGTGGGCCCTCTACATTCGCAAGGATACCCTGCATTCATGAGTATTTTCGCCGTGTCTTCGGTTACTTGGATACGACCCATCATTCCACAAGAATCCATTCTTGACGCAACATTTACCGTATTACCCCAAATGTCGTATTGGGGTTTCTGTGCTCCTACGACACCTGCGATTACAGGTCCATGATTAATGCCTGTAAAAATAATTCAATAAAACCAGGTTATTGTAGAATATGACCAAGTAAAAATGGAAAACGGAAAATATTCGAATTAAATTATGTAGATAAATAAGCAATTATTTATCTATATAGTTTAACCGTTCGGGGGTCTGCTAATACGAGGGCGGGTTAAAAGCCGTCGAGACCTACTAGGGTTGGTGCCAATTTTTGTGGTAAATCCGGTAGAATCTCAAATTACTACTGAGATGTTGAGAAATAATTAACCGGCGTTCAGTTTTTATTATTTGACTATGTGACGGGATCACATTAACGGAGACATGAGGTTATGGACCACTTTACACACGATCTACAGTGTCACACATGAAGTCCACATTATGCGAGAAAATGTAATAAAATAGTACATTTTAATTTCGTGCTTGAATAATTTTAAACATTAGCGCAATTTTATTTTTTTTTTCATTTTTTTAATAATTAATTATTGAAGTATTCTAATGAAAGCAAGCCTGCATAAAATTCTTTCTTTAGATAAAAGTCACATTTTAAATGTTATTTTGTTATAAAATATTTTTGTTCGTAGATATTTTCTAACTAAAACAAGTATGCCAAAGGAGCTATATTACCCTGATGCAATGATTTAGTTTGTACAAATAATTATAAAATCTTGATACCTCGTAAAGCATGGAACGCTGTTAATTATTAACTCTTCAACATGCAAATAGTGATTCGGGATTGTACTGGACTTACCAGAAAAATCTGCCACTTTACCTTAGTGGGATTCGAACACAGTGCTTAATTCTGCTACAGGCAGGCGCTTACCACTGGATGGGCGACCCTTTTTATAATTAGGTTTTATAATTATTTGTATAAGCTAAATCAACTTTGCATCAAGTTAACACAGATCATCAGTAGATTTTTTATTTACCTAAATAAAATACACAAAAAATACTTGATAACAAAATTACATTTTAAATGGTGATTTTTGTACAAAGAAATTTTGTACATGTTTGCTTTAATTAAAATAATTCAAAACTAATTATTATAAAAAATGAAAAAAAAGGTAGAGTTATACGAGAGTATTGAAAATGGGCAAATAGGCAGAAAATTAAACAAGCAACCTTTTCCGTTGAATTTTCCAAAAAATATTATTATATAAGATAATGTCATATTTGGTAATTTCTTTGAAAAAAATGTCGAATTTGAGTTAAGAAGGTTGCTTGATCGTTTGAGTGCAAATAATTGAATACTATTTTTCAATCGAAAATTTTTCTATATTCATTAATAAAAAATTGTGCTTATTACAGGCTTAATATAAATTCCAAGGACTACTCACCGTACATATAAAAGATACAATGCCGTGTAACCATTTTAACCAATTACTTTAAAAAGTGTGTTAAAATTTTACTGAAAAATTTTTAATCTCACTGCTCTAGAAACCATTTTTACTTGGTTTTACAATTAACTGAAAAAGTATAGAACTTACCAACACGCAGTTTAAATCGTTGAAATGAATCTCTATTGATTTGATCAAGATTTGTCATAAGAAGTACTGCAAAGTCGACTAACGCTGTAATATTGTATTCCTCCTTACGACTCGCTCCCTGAAATTAACATATAGATATGTACGTCGTGTCCACCTAGTGGTCGGAATCCTTTCCTGAGCAATTTAGAGAAAAAGTTTTCAAACAAGTTCGGAGATAAGTTCCGCGCATTATAAAACTATGACCAAGACATGGTGTTTGGTTTCCGCTGCAAATGATACCAGTTTGGCTTTTTACTTCTCTGATTCACGTCAACTTTTTTCAAAATTCCCTATGCCACTATGCCTTAGTTTTTGAGATAATTTTTTTTTGCGAAATTCCACTGCACATACGTAGTAATACACAGCTATTTCATTTAAGAAACCAAACTGAGCAACTCGTATATTTAAGTAAATGTTTTTATGTTGCACAGCACTTGTTCTGAATATTTTTTATTTGAAAACTCTTTCTCCAAATTATTTAGGAAAGGAATCATCGTCAATCTACGCACTGTGTGGACACGTTGTAGATAATTAAAAGGTTGCTTTTGAATGAAAAATGTAAATGTTTATATGCCTCAACGTCATTAAGCTCCAATTATGATAATAAAATTAAAATTTACTTGGATTATTGAAATGTGATTTCTAAATTGCATACTGTTGCACCAATGCACCATTGTTTTTGTGAATTTTATACAGTGACGCATGGAAATTGATATTATTCGGTGATACATTTAAAAAGTCTGTGTGAATTGTAGGTGTTAACTAAAATAGGAAATATTAATAACGTAAGTAGACTATGTCATAAATAAATGTAAATTTCTCGTTAATTAGTTTATATAATTTATTAAAGCATTATTGCAACAAATATTCAAGAACTTAATTTCATTTATTATATAAGCTACGTTTTAGTTGCCAATTTAAAACTAATCTTAGCAAACCCATTAGATAATTAAATTTTGCATTTGATAGATAAGTCACCGCAGAGGTGGCTTTATATAAGATTATTTTTTGTTTTTTTTTTTAGTTAGATAAATATCCTCAGAAATATCCTTTGTATTTTTATCAGACAAAGCGGAAGAGCCATTAGCTGTTCGGCTCCTTACCCGAATAAGTATATGCTAACATTTGTTTTCCGCATGTAGAAGATGCTGAATATTTCAAAATCTCAACAGCTTGCACATCTTCAAGGAGTACCCTAATGAATAATGTACGCCTATATAACCCTCCTCATGGGGTACAACAATTCAGAATTTGAAACAACTCCTACGGAGCACAACCACGTGATCAAAAAGTTATTCGTCAATATTAAATTGATTAAACTGAATTTAATTCAAAATTTCATAAATAATCCTGGTGTTTGTAATCAATGATCATCATCGACGAAATGATAAAACACTCTTGTATTGAGTATTGCATTTAAAAAAAAGTATTTGAAAAAAAAATTGAAAGATCTGAAGGTATACATATTTTCTTTTTGCAATTTATATAACAATCTAAAATTTAAGCGATGGGCAAATATTTTGTGTGAATTACGGAATGATATTAAGATTTACGATGTGTATTGGCTCACATACATTGTCTAATTGAAAACTGTTTTTGTTTTTTTAAAACATGAATGAAAACATTATGCAAATGAGCTTGTTTGTGAGAACCGTTCAAGTTGAAATAATGGTTACTGTGGTGCGTATGTTGTAGGAACCCTTGAATCATAAAATAATAAACAAACAGAATAACATATTAATGTTTCACTACTGTGCAATATTACTGGAGAATTGAGAACAATTACAACAGAATTTACACTGAGAGAAAGGATTGGTTGACTGAATAGTGTAATAATTGATAGAAGGAAGAGCTCTGTTGTAATTGTAATTATGACTGTAAGCTGTAATTACAATTACCGTGTAATTCTAATTGCTATGTAATTGCCAATTTGAATTCCAATTGCTATGTAATTGTAATTATCAACCTTAATTACAATTACTGTTAACTTTATAACCATGGTAAGTAATAATAATAAAGAGTAATATTTCCTGTGAAAAAAAAAATACCTAGAAATATTTGAAAATTAGATATTATAAATAGAAATAAACTACTGTAATAAAAATTTCTTAGGTTGTCATCGAATTTCGAAGTAATTAATTGAAATATAATTGAATTACAATATAACTAAAATTGCAAAGTAATTTAAGCACAAAATGACTTAACTACTAATTATCATTGTAATTAGTTATTTTGTATTTAATTACGCATTCAACTAACTTGTAATTATTAATACCCAACACTGGTCAGAACCAAAAATCAATGTTTGCTTGTTGTTTTCGATGACTTGCTTCTTTTTGTGTTTCTCTACTGTACAGTCATTAATTTTGTTTGTTTGGTGACTCAATTAAGATGGATTTTAGAAGACCGGTTTATCGCCGCACATATATTGTGTTTTGCAATTGGAACATTCTGTTTACTTTCGCAGAATTAGTACAGAAATGTTGCATTTCCATGTTTAGCCAAGTTCCGTTTAGTTTACGGATTCTACCAGAAAATTACCGCTTGTTAACCAAAACTGATTTAATAGCTATATATCGAACACAGAAGAGAATATTGCGGTGAGGACGTGAGGTGGTGCCGGTGTATACTTACGTAAGTATTCTCTTTTCTGTTCAGTAAGTGAGTAGCCATTAAGCTAGATTTGGTTGACGTAGACGCAACTTTAGTAGGAATGTCATAAAATGGTACATAATTGAAATACTTACGCCGCTTCTAGTTTCCTTTCCTGGTCTTAGGCCCGAAGCTAACATATATGTACTTCCGATGGTCTTTATTTTTTCGATACCACTGAATTTTGGTTTAAGAAGTAGCTGTAAATAAAAGCATCTGTTTTCATCTGTCCATGTATAAGTAAAGTGAAATCAAATGTTATTGAAAGTCTGCGAAACCGTAGTTTTAAGTAAGTCTGGAACTATTGTGTATGGCTACATGCTGTCCTGGAGATTCTGAGTACTGCTAATTCATCGTTTGAATCACGCACATTCGTAATCCAAATTCTATTCCGAACGGCTCTAACAGTTGTTGCTGTAGAGCAGATATTTGAAATTTTGGCCGTACTTAAATGTGCGCAATTATTAATTCCTGACAAGAAAAGTATAGTGTATGTACGAAATAACTTTTCGGCTGTTCCCTTAATTAATTCACAGAATTCTTAAAGCAGATCAGTTAAATATATCAAAATCACTAGTTAGATAGTAAAATATCGCGAAGTAAGTTCCATTTGATTTACAAATTAAAAAAATACAGAATATAGTTTGATTGCTGTTTAAACCATTCTTGGAATCTAATTAGTTTGTTGTTGCTTCTTCTTTAGTCGATTTTGTACGTGAAATATCAAATATTCTATTCAAAATAACGAATATGTACTGCATATGAATATTGTGAATTTGAATTTCGTGTACGCATACCGCTATCAAAACTTGAACCACAAATATCAAATTTGTGGTTCAAGTATATGTGTAGGAACCATGTAAATAGCGCAACACACAAATTTTAAAAATCCGGAAGGAGACCGTCTAAAGAATTTCTATGTGATTTAACGATGATGTAAGTGTGTGCAGCATACCGTTCGCAAAAGTCGGACAAACAATGTTTCGTCGGTTTTGGAAGAAATACAATCCAACGTGGGAACTACCAAGTCCGCAGACTCTACGTAGGTATTTGTCGTCAGTGTGCGAGAAGTTTGAGAATTATGTGAAAACCGCAGTAAAAAATGAATGGTTGTGGCTAACTATGATCAAACTACAGACATTAAAAAAAAATCCGCAGTATCGATTCTAGCACGGACAATTACCTTGAAAGGACCGTCACAGCCTTATTTGCTAGCCTGTAAAAGACTGCAAAGGTGTACTGCCGAAGATGTTCATAATGTATTAGTTACAACTCTAAACAACTTTGCATCAAAGCAAGTGATAATGATGGTTACCGATGCTTCAGCGGTTATGCATCGCACAGGTCTATTATTCAAAGCTGTTTAACCGAATTTGCTGCGCATAACATGTCTGCTTCATGCTTTACATCCTGTAGCAAACCGTATAGTGTCTGCTGCAAAATGTTATCCCGATGTGGATCAATTAATACCACAGACGAAAGCGGGTTTTCTTAAATCACCGAAACGTATTCGGCTATATCGTTTACAATGTCTTGACATACCGGAATCGTCGCAGCGAATTCTTACACGATGAGGTACATGGTTAGAAGCGGCATTCTATTATTTTAAAGATTTTGATAAGATCAAATTAGTGATTTTACAACTGGACGCTAAAGAAGCAGCTATAATAAAGCTAAGTCTAATGCAATTCCAAAATCCTCGAGTTGCAGCAGATGTAAAAACTATTAAGGACAATTACGTTCCAGTAGCCGATGTAATAAAAAAAAACTGCAAAACACTTCGTTGTCCTTAGGACATTCGTATGTTAAGTATAGAAATCTGCAAATTTGTATTGGGAACTTCTGAAAAGTCTTATCAATGAAATTATTAAGCTTTCCGTGTAATATCTAAGAGTATAGATAATTTGGTTTCCTTAACGTCATTACTTACCTTATCAAATTCGCATATGATCTCATTTAACAACCTCAGGCATTCTAAGCCTTGCTTATTGACGTCACTCTCATCGTAGAATTCTTTATAATTGGGAATGGAGGCAAACATCACGCCTATACAGGAATAGCGTTCATGGTAAAGCTCCTGCGTATTTCTTGCTGTAAGGAATTTCTCAGCCACATGAGCGGGCAATATATTTTCCAGTAATATCTGATAAAGAAAATTATTCGGTATATTATTACCTACCGAAAAATGGGAGAATGGAACAAAGCTAAATAAGGGGATTGCGGCGTTACCTTATTGATTCCCCTCATTGTCTCAACTTCTTCCTGCTCCACTTTGAGTTTTGCTTTCCAGAGGAAGTCCGTGCGAGAAGTAAATTCTATTTGCCTATCTAATATGTGGAAAAGTATAATGGCTACGGTTAGAACCAGTCCCGTTTTTATTTCGAACGGTATATTAGGAAATCTGCGGATTTAAATATATTTGAATAAATGGATTTTACAGTATTCACGGAATCTCATTTACTTATCGTCGTGAGTATCGTGATAGTCTTGGAAGAATTCTAGGTAACTGTAAATGCAAATGTGCAGAGTTATTGACATAACCATCAGGCCCAGTTTTAATAAAAATCCTATTCTCAGGTACACTGATATTGCACAAAGCGACATTGCTGAACTGTATAGATATGTCTGCAATAGAAGCATTTATCAATACCAAAGAAGTTGTTTATTTGTAGAGAAACAAAAATTAAAAATAAATTATTACCACATTAACATGTTTTCCCTAACTTTGTTTGCACAATTATTTTAATTTCCTTTCCCGTACTTACTTTCTTTTATTTACACAAATTCAAAGAAAAAAATGATACTTTTTTGAAGTAAAGGATTGGCAAATACGGACGGATGAGATATGTAGATATTTTTTTCGTAGATTTGTCGTGAGTGCGAAAGTATCAACTTGATACTCTTTCGGTAGATTAAATAAATAAATTAATAAAAGGAATGCTCACAAGAATAGAATATTGGGTAGGACCAAAAAATAAGACAATCTTCTCAATTGTTCAGTTCTAAGCATTCGCAATTAATTTATTGCTACATTTGTTGTAGAAATAAAACAACAATCCACTGTTTGGGTATTCCAAAGTGAACCAAAAACAATAAAAATTGTTTGGTCACGAAGCGCAAAGTGATTGCTTTTTTCTTTTGCAAAACTGGGTCCGTTGTTCTTGAATATCGAAAAACAGTAGACGCTGTTACACGATAATGCCAGCTTTCACACAGCACATCGTACAGTCGATTATTTAAAGGAGAATAACATTGAATTAGTGACTCGTTGTCCGTATTCGTTTGATTTATCATCTCATGACTTCTTCCTGTTCCCTTTTGTCAAGAACAAATTTTTTTCGACACCGGAAGAGGCCGTGGAAGCATTTAAAAGAGCGGCTTCTAAGATACCCACTTTACTTTGAGAAACAGTAAAGTGTTTTTTTTTCGATAAAATATCTGAAAAATTTAACGATATAAACTTAACGAATATAGTAAACAACACATAAGTATCAGCAACCTCCGCACCGCATAAGTTTTAGGTCAAAAAGAGGAAACTCTGATATGTCGTGGAAAGTGATCAGTATATTATTAAAATATACTGGGGAGCACAGATTGCTATAAATAGTAGCGAATAATACGTTAGCTCTTTCAAGTTATTTATTATTGATCTTTAGTAAATTATCAGTTAATTATTAAACTATGTTAAGAGTGATGGTTAATATTCTAGAATTTACAAACAAACACAACAATAACTATCCATTTTCTAAATTTAATTACAAAATTTAGCGTCCAAAGTTCAAATAGTTTAACATTTTGTATCTAAGATAAACGAACATTTAAGGTAAAGTGCTTAGACACTTGAGAAATTGGAATGACAGCGAGGACGCTGCTGGTGTAAGGGAAGAATTTCATTATTGCTCGAAATCTATTGAAGACAAATTAAAGATACACTAGGCTGCTTTTACAGATCAAACTTTTCGAGAGCGATAGATGCATTACTCTCTGTTGTCTGTGGTAACTGAGATGTTATGCATTCCAATAGAAATTTTGCAATTTTTTGTACAATTTAAGTTGATAGTTTTGGTAATAAAAGATGTATTCGTAAATTTTCTGGCAGACTAAATAGGGATATGATCTTTATTTCCGAAATTGTTCACGAATTAAAAATTATTCCGCTTGAGAGTACGCCTGTTGGCATTCTTTCAATGTTACGGGTGATTTAAGTTAGTAGTACATGCAATAAAAGACGTATTCACAGCGTAACGCTTGCGAAATTTAAAAAATGCCGAGTGGGTGTTTCATTGCGATGAAGCTCATATTTTTGGCAACGCGAATTTTACTTTATTTTGAATTTTATTTCAGATCGTTTAACAAAGTTTAATATTCGTGTTTCACCCGAGTTATTTTTATTACAGGTTCGTTCTATGTACGGACCTCTTGAAGGTGTCCTTATTAATTATGAAATTTATCTCTATTACAATGTTTACGTCAACTAACTTGAAACATAATTAGTTAAATAATCCAATGAATATGACGGTTAATTAACGTTCACAATACAGTTTATAAAAAGTTGTATCGTGGTGTAGTAATCCATTTTCGGTATTAATGAATACTGTCAGTATAGATTAATTAATTACATTAGGAAGTTTGTGAAACGTTCACTTACTGGCACATACTCGATAATTGGATTCTGCGGATCTCTAGTAGTATTGTTTGCATTATCCACAGCTGTTGGGTTAGTGATGTCGTACTCCTCAAAAGCTATTGATGGCGCCTCTGTTTCTACAAATGTCAAATTTGGTAGAGGGTCGTAATCTACCTGAAAATAATGTGTGATGCTTTTTTCTGCATTTGCGGGCTTCTACGGGTATATTTAGAGATTCAGAAAAATTACTTACCACAGTTATAACAGCGCATGCAGAAATTAATGTAACAGATAGAAGAAATATTGCTATTCTTAGGCATCTGCTATCAGCCACTATTCGACCAGGTGGAACACAACGGTCAATACCTTCTAAAGGAGTATCTGTTGGTTGTCTAGGGGCACAACATCCTTCCAACCAACATAAATATACGAATATTAGTAGTACGATGAGTGTCGGACCCAACGTGCCGTACAATATAATACCTCTGGCAAAAGGAAAAAAATACGATGAAAGGAAATATATTGTTTTTACATGTCATACAAAAGTATATTTATTCTAATAAGCATTCAAAGAGTCAACTTGCTCCAAGTGATCCGAATTCTGAAGTCATTTTTCTTTCATGTACAAGATGTTCCAATCTTCTGGAATTGTAATGTTGCGCATATCGTGCAAGCAGTTAAAATTTTGGTGACAATATATAATACAACATACAAAAAACGACGTTTTTTAAACATTTTAGCTGCGTATACCGTATAGAACATTCATAACTGTAACGTTTTTGTATACAGTCTCCTCGGAAAAGTCTGCACTATATGGGAACTTTCTTTTTTCTTTAGTATTAAAGTAACCGTGCTTAGTTTTGTTTGTGCATCATTAGAAACCAAAAAAGGTTCAAAATATTTATTGCAGTTTACCCTAACGTGCCGGAATTACATAAACATAAGTGTCTACTCGTAAACAAATTTACTTATCTCTGGCTGTTAACCTTGCCTCCTGGCATATTTTTCCTTTACTACGGAGCATTTTTGTGAATTGCGTCTTGCCATGTTTCTCTTGATCGTCCACGTCGTCTTTTTGTATTTATTCTAGCTTCCCCCCTCTTTTTCATTTATCTAGTACTTTTCATCCTCTGTAAATGGCCCCGCCAGCTTAATTGACGCTGCTCTATAAATTTCAGTGTTGGTTGAACTTCCAAGTACTATCTTATTTGTTCGTTTCCTTAGAATGAGAAAAGTGAGGGGTGTAACAAAAATAGATAGGCTTATCGGTTTATTTTTGTTACACCCCTCACTTTTCTCATATACTTCAGGCCTGCTGCCTGTATTTTGCTTTTATGTTGTCGTGTCAGTGGCCAAGTCTCACATCCATATTTCAGGATTGGTTTGTGTATATCTTGATAAACATTAATTTTTGTTTTTCGGGATACAACTTTTTTTATTAATGAAATTTTTATTTAGGCTGTGATATAATTTCATTGCGTTTTATATCCTTTTTCAATTTACCTTTCCTGCTTTCCTGTGTCTTACGCCTAAGCAATCGAAGAAGTGTAGTTGTTCTAACCTTACACCGTTTACCTACATTTACTGTTTACTGTTTGTTTGTTATCGCCGGGACTTTTTGTTTTGTTTATATTCATTTTCATAATATTATCTTCCAGTGCTTCACTTTATATATCTTGGTTTTTCTGTAATTCCTTCTCGTTGGCTGCCATAATTACTACATCATCGGCATAAGCCCACTTTGAAATATCTACTATTAGCAAATAAATAAGTCGATTTATTACCATTTGCATTCCCATGCATTACCATTAATTCATGGGAATGTCCTCACTAATCGCATTTCGACGGAGATATTTCAGATTCGTATTAGATGTAAATTGGGCTATTTGCATAACGATGCGTGTATATTCCGCAATAGAATATTCATAGCTCTTACTCTAGACTAATCTAATGAATACGCAAAAAGTTTTAAACGGTCGAGTAAATACGTATATGAAATGGTTTGCTTACTTAGGTATCGTGGCTAATTGCATAATACACATCGCCAAAAACACCATTGTAGCGCAAGCCATGTAATAACGGAATTCGCAGTCACTCTGGCCACGATATGCATCTTCTTGCGAGCGATTGCGAAACCACAAGAGGACTGGATGTAAATCTTCGCTATTCAACCATTTTCTGAGAAAGAAAGCAATGTAATTAGCTGAAAATGTTCGCTGCAATTGATTCTTAAGGCGCGTGCTGACGAACATTTTTACGCGGGAAATGGCATTTTCGCGAACGAATGCGCCGAAATTTTGTACGCATAAAAAGTTGCTCTAATCAGTCTACCCTTTTTGATACGAGTTTTAGGGGTAAACATATACCGGGTGCGGCAACTATAAGTATACAGTGAATTACAGACTATTGATTCATTTAATGAAAAAATGTTCGGAATAGCAGTTGCTTAAAGTCAAATGATCTACGACAGAAAGTGATTTTCAAGTACACTGGGTGTTTAATGTCTGTGGTACGTTGCTTAAGTTTGTTATTTTAAAAAGGACAGTCTGTGTATTATTGCATTTTTGGATTCCTTGATAAAAAAAATAAAGCAAATTTGTACGAACACCATATACTTCCAATTAACAGTTGCTTCTGGAGTATTTTCTCAAATATGTTCTCTCTTATTTGACATTATTTGGCAAGAACTTTTTACTATCCCTGTGGATATAGTTCAAGTTTATTCATTAATACCAAATACTTTTAATATCTAGGATATTAAAGATATATCCGTATAAAGTACAATTGCACTAAGAGTTGCGACTAGTGGATCTATATAACTGTATACAGTTTTGTCAGGAGATATTAGACGAAGCACACAAAAAAAAAAGTATTTTTTATAAATATACTTTGGACAGACAAAGCCGTATTTCCCAATAGTGGGCACGTAAACAATCATCACTTTTATTATTATGCGGACGCCAAATCTTACATAGTACACGAAACTCAGTGTCAAAGTAAATGGCCGCCTAATGTTTGGGAACTACCGTAATTGGACCACATTCTTTTGATGGCCACTTAAACGACGCAGTATACAGAAATTTGTTGGTAATGGACTGACAGGTTTGATGTACCACTGGGATGAATGTGAGTTGGAAGAGGTATCCACATAGCATGTGCAGCAAGATCTTCTGACCTGACACTTTTAATTAATTAATTAATTTCTATGATGTTACGTAAAGGAGATTGTCTAAAGCGGGACTCTGATTACTCTAGAAATATGAAGGACAGAATTTCTTTCGCAGTTCGCGAAATTGTATGCGAAACACTTTTGTGAGTAAAGGATTAGGTTCAGCAACAAAAGAATGGTCATTTTGAGGAGGTTTCATAACGTATTTAAATTTTTGTTTATTCGTTTTTATTATAAATGAATTACGGTATTGAACCTTTTGCTTATATTCGTACACAAATGTATTTTTTTTTGTGGGTGAAATAACATCCTCCGACTCAGCTTACTATGTTTATTTGGAGATAGTAGAGATTGGATAAGTAAGATATGCATGAATAATAATTGATATTATTATTTTAAAACTAAACATGTTTCGGGTTTGGACCGTGTCATGGTAGGTAATCGAAAACTCGACGTTTCGTCCACAACCATACCAGGCTTCTTCAAGAGAGGGAAAGGTGGTAAGCCACAATTAGCACGGTAACTCAACGTGTAGACTACGCCAGAGGCGAAGCTAAGTGAGCGGGAAGCAATTAATCACATGTGAACCATGCTAGAGGCGAAAATCATCTTTGGGGGTTACGTAGGGGAGCACACGCTTTTATATCGGCAGTGGGCAGAGCCTATCGCTGATTAGCTAGGATCGAGAATCGGTCGTTATAGATGACGGGGTCTCATATGTCTGTGAGAGGGTAACTTGCATCCCTATTGATATTCTTAGAATGTTTAGGGATCTCTACGGACTTTCTAATTTTGCGATTGTAATAGTGAAAAGCGTCCTGTTTCGCCGATATACGTTAAAATACACGTATAAGGGATTATATACACCTTTACTCGATAAGGGAGGAAATTTGTCTTTGGGTAATGTTAGGATTTTTGACACCTGAGAAGGGTTTGAAGATCGTTTTAATGACTCGTTTTTTCGAAATTTTACCGATTATAGAGAAGATAAGCGGATAATATATGGTAGGAATCCAATAGATTTTAAATATGCATTGAATGAGGTAAAAATATACAGGGTGTTCCATTTGAAGAAACGAATTTCAACTGTTTGGAAGTGCACAAATTAATGTTGCCTAAATAAAGGCATTTAGTATGGATTAGTGAACTTGAACTATTGTCACGGGGACAGTTACAGGTTCATGTAAAATAATAACTAAAGATCGCCATTTTTCGTGCGCTTCACGAAATAAGCGGGGACTAGACAGACTCGTGTTTATTCGCTTCATGGGTTCGTGTTGCCTGCTGGTTTGCCTGTCGAAATACGAGTCCGAAATCGTGAAGCGCATGGGAAGTGGAGAACTTTAATAATGATAAATAAAAAAGATATGAAATCTTTGAAAATGCTATTTGTTTCTTTGAAAAACGAATATCACAAGAACCTTTCATTTTAAGTATATGATGTATAGCATAAATTTGCTTTATTTTTTATTAGCGATTTTAAAAATGTTATCACATACAGGATGTTAAAATAACGATAAAGATAACTTAACGTATCAGAGAAACTAAACAGCCATACTTCAAAATAATTTTCTGATATACATCATTTGATTTTAAACAACTTTTATTTCCAAGATTTTTCCATTACATGAATATTTAAGCTGTAATTTACTGCATGCAGGTAGTTGCCGCGCGACCACGTTAAAAATAATAGCGATACTAACAAAATGCGTTTTATAAGGACAGCTAATAATCGTAAATAATGTTTATTTCACTTTTGAACAATGTAAAAGTTAGAGTTTTAAATAACATAACTTGAAGTATGTATAAAAAAAGAAAAACAAAAGTGAAATCAAGAGGCGAGCTTCTACAAGTAAGAGGTGCCATTTGCATACCTTTAGTAATTAGACAGAGATTGTTTGATTAAATAAGTGGCTATTGCTTTAAATAACCATCAATAATAATTTCCTATTAAAACCTAATTAATCTAAATTCTGCGATGGCTTAAAAAATACAGATATGTGCCTTTTGAAACATACAAATGCAAAATAATAATGAAAATGCAAAAGCGGGTTATATCTCCTGCTGAAGTTCAAAAAGCAAATCACGGATGGCGTGCTTAAAAGCATGGATAGAGGATTGCTTTAGATGTACAGGCAATGGTTTATATAAATTGTAGATACAACAAGTAAATGATTTTTCGTGAAAAGCAGTGCTATGAACGGGGCAAGTGATTAATGTTGTGTATAGTTCTAACCCTGATTGTGTTGTAAAGATGCGGTGGTGATTTCAATATAATTATCTTGTGATGTAAGCATAGACTTTGGAGTACCATACGATTTCTCGTGTTTAGCTAATGTAAAGCCTGCAGCGTAAGTGAAACATGATATATTTTTTTAGATCAAAAATAAAGCACAAACAGCTATTCTACACTTTCTGTATGTACTGGATCTCAGACGAATCCAAACAAGGGTTATATAGAGAGCCGCAACAGCTTAAGACAGACAATATCATAGCTTCACGTATAATGTACTTTTCAAATTAACGCTGAAATATGTCTTAAAAGGAACCGAAGGTTGGAATAAGTATATTTGATAAGTTTGATAATGCGTAGTTTGAATCTGTTATCAATGCTAACTCCAGATTTTTCACCACTGATGTTGGTACTGTTAACAGTGCTTTTGTGAATTCTACTACACGCTTTTTGTTACCAAATAAACGTATAGGGTCAACGGGAACCAGAATCATTCGAATGTTTCTGTCGAATTTTTATAGAATTTAGCAGAGAACAAGCATATATAGAAAATAGGAATTGTTCAACGATCGAGATTTGTGGGACACCTTTCTGGTCAAGAACTAGAGAAATCTTTCATCTTACAGTACTTTATTAAAGGTAGACAAAACATTTATAGAGCGAAGATTTTGCGTTTGTATAAGGGAAAAAAAAAACCCTTTTTCTATGTATTCCGGAAAACACCACACATCAAACAACAATGAAAATATGAGTGACGTAAGGAACAATAAATGGAACACATTCGAATATTAACCTCATCAAGTCCAGTAAATCCCGTAGTAGTACCTATAAGTTGTTTAAAATGTTTAAATATAGCCCCAGTGCTAGCTAAATGAAGAATGAACATTTTGCATTTTACTACTCATATGTGTATACTTGTTGAGCATCCCCAATATTCACATTAGCAATTTAACTAACGAAGTGACCGTTGATAGCATCCGCACTTTGCATTATCTACTGCTAATCAAGAAAGGCGATCAGTAGATAGATTTTTTTAATCCACGATAATTTTATTTATTTATATTTATTTATTGAGAAAAAGACAATATACAACACAATGCAAAATAATAGTAAAAATATAAAACGAAAATAAATTTTTGCGTAAAAACTAAAAATAGCTACTAGTTAATGTTTTGTTATTTGACTTTTATTGTTACTAATTGCATGCACTTAGTGTGATATAAATTTTTCTATGTATCACTCCGCTGGAATGGATTTTCAGGTATTTTGAATTGCGTCCTATAAGTCACGGATATTAGAAAGTTTGACATTTTTCCTAAACACATTTGTTAATAAAAACTACGATATTATATATTGTTGTTATTATTATTATTATAGTCGCACCATGGTACAGATGCCTTTGTTTACTGCTTTATAAATCTATTGTGACAAAGTATCCTTTTGTATGTTAGAATAGTTGGAGGCTTTCAGTAAACCTTAGTAATACTCTAGGATCTTCTTCAGTAGATGCAAGAAATTGCCTACTGAAATGTTGGTCGTGAGCAGATGATTACAACACATTTGCATAGAGTGTATTCTGCCTCTCCAAACATAGATAACAGATTTGATTGTCAGCTCTTCGTAGCTTAAATCAGTGGTATTTTGATGATCTGTCAAAAATCCTGCCAGTAATCTAAGGTCCTCTTTGGTGAACAATAGCGCTATTTTCGTTATATTTGGCGAGTCTGATGTGAGTGCTTTTGCCTGTTTTTGTCTTGGAACACTTTCCCAGTACGAGACCTTCCCATGTCTTTATTGCTTGTTTTACGAGGCTATTTTGAAGACCACTACAGGGGTTAGGACTAATACAAGGCATGTTTGCTGCATCTTTGGCTAGATCTGCCTTTTCGTATCCTTCAATTCCTTTGTGGCTTGACACCCATCCCAGAAAAACGTGGTTATCGCGTTCCAATTGTCTTAGATTATGTACATATGGGTGCATCAGAGCAGGTTCGTATGTGTAGACCTTAATAGCCTTTAGAAATACCTGACTGGCACTGAATATATTTATAGTTGCGGTTCGTATCCCTTTCTCGAGATTCCTTATGGCGCCCATGTTTAAAGCAGAAATCTCTACCTGAAATATATTGGTTTGGAGTCCTGTAAACATTTTTAGGTGGTAGTTAGCCGCACTAATGCCTATACCTGTTCCAACACCTTCCACTTTCGAGCCGTCCGTTAACCATTTTTCTCTTTGAGGCTTATTGGATATTCATTCAGTTCGACTTTCAATAACCTTATAAGGCTGATCAAAATGGTACTGCATTGGGATTGTGTCCTTTGCAATGTGCATCACATAATTTACGTTGGGATCTTCAAGGATTCTGGGATGTCCTCTAAGATCCGCAAACTGTAATCCTTTGATTCCATAAAGAGCTAAGGCGCTCAATATAACTTGCTTCTGAATGTGGATGTGAGGTGATGTTAATCCCAGCAGGACTTCCAGCGCTGGTGCGGGACAGGTGCGTATCACATTTGTGATGTTGAGACATGCAAGTTGCTGGATTTGTTGAAACTACTATTGCACAGTTTTCTGAATTGTTTTTGAAGGTGGGGTAGGTGATTATGGGTCTGATTTTTGCTATATATGTCCAAAAAGTCACTTGAGGCTTCCAGACCCCAATTCTTATCAAGCAGCATGGCATAGTGACGCCGGAATGATCTTTCTAATAGATTCTTAATTATTCTAATTAGTCGTATGCTTCGAGCGATCATCATGGTTGCACCAGCAACGAGTTACCATGAATGTAGTGAAGTACATATCTGCAGTCATAATTTTATTTATTTCGCCTATACCATTCACGAAGTGCCACTACACGTTTGACAGTAATTTTGTGTAATTCGATTTTTGTTTCATTGAATCGAAAGATATTCTCCTATTTAAACAACCCCAAATTTTGATGCGAAAATCAACCCACCAAATTCGTAATTACCTTTGCGGAGCAACTAAGAATATTTTACGTTTATGAATAAGGCTAAACGTACTTGACAAAATAAAGTTAAATGGTGCGTAATTGATAAAAATATTATCTTTCAAGAAGTGACACTCAATAATCTATTCGTAGATTCATTACAGAGTATAAATGGTAATAAAAAGTACTTATGTATTAAAATACACGTCTTCAGTAAGCACAATTAATAGTTTTTGTTGAGAACTTGTTTCCCTTCGAACGGCAGTGATAGCGAAATTTTAAAAATCGTTTAGGTCTTCGGGCTTCATTAGCACTAACTACAGTTTCCCTGCCAGCTTCATGACTGATTTTTAACTGATTTTCAAAATGTTTAATTGAAGTTGGTAAGTTTTCGATATTTGATAATAGCATGGCAGTTATGGTATAGGTTCACTTCGTGTATGGCAAGCCCGGATTTGTTTTCATTTATTTGATTATATTAACATTAGCATTTTGAAAAGTGTGAAAAAAACAATGAAAATTTAAAATGTTTCTATTTTTAAAGAAGACTAATCACAATGAGAACCTTAGTTTTCGACGGTATCTTTAATCAAAAAGAAATTCATTAGTGACATTTTACGTGGTGTGTGTACGTGTTCTTTGTTTCGTTTTTGTACTTTTGAAACAAGGTTGGGTTGCATATTTATGGAATGTGTAAATAAATAGCGAACGTGCAATGCTTAATGAAACAAGTTACCAAGTAAAGGAAAGTCATTGCGGAGCTTTAAATACTAGCAATATGGGGCTAATAATTAATTTTTGCTCACTTACCTGCACTCCAAGCATGAGCTTCTATCTGGAAGTAGATTAGTTTCTATCATGGCCATGCTCTGCAATTTAAAGAGGACATTAGCATATTACAAATTCTAGTATTACTATCGGTAGCAATAAGGAAGGAGTGAAAATTAGTAACAGAAAATTACAAACCATCTTGTGAAGTTTTTTTTAGGTAGGTATGTATGATAGGAAGCCTCATATTTTCGGTTTTTCCTTTTATTTTTGGCATTTATATCAAACATAAGATGAACACATCACATTAAAGGATTCAATTTTATATTTGCCGACAGACGCCAACACGTATGTTAATCCAGAAAAACATATTTTTGGAAACAGCACAAGGAATTTAAAGCATATACATAATAATGTATCAAGTCTAACTAGGGATGTCAAGATGTTCATACGAACGTAGCTTCGACCTGAGTTTCATATGCTTTGTGTAATAGATGATTGCAAAATATCCCAATCCTGAATTGTTTGAAGAAATAAGAATGATGAAGGAAAATTTTGCATAATTTGGAAGGCACTTACTTTAGAATAAGGAAACGTTCAGCAAAATGTTCATTCTAAAATAATAAAAAAACGACAAAAAACAGAATAATAGTATTATATAACGGAAAGAACGTTTTTGAAACAAAAAAAAATGAATAAAAATGCCAGGAAATTTTGTTATCGACTTCTTGTATTACAGTGTGGTTAGCAACTCCAAAATTTGTCGATATTCTTAGATAAAGAATTCCATTGGGGCCATGTTTGAAAATCGAGAATGCCGTTTAATCTTGCTTACTTATTTGTAGAGTGGTCAAATTCAGGTGCGCACCGTCGGCGTAGTTAACGAATAGACTCTTGAGATGCATGGGAAGGGAGTCAGTATGCAGAGATATATTATCGCAAACGATGCCGTTCCGGTGCTAGATACAAAAAGGTTTTTAAGATGGTTTTTGTAGATTATGAACCGCCATGTCTAGTTATATGTATAAAAAATAAAATCGAGAGTGTATGTAATTCGATGATTAAAAGAAAACTGAAAAACTGGAGAAGCGAGATTAAATATTTGTCATATAAGATTATAAGTTATTTCTGTAAAACGCGTCCGCATCACTCTACATCTAGTGATGTTATATTTGCATAATTACAAAAATCTTTGAAACAACTTAACGCATTTGTAGACGAACCTTCACAAATTTGTCTAACAAAAGTGTAGCAAAATCCGAATCTTTGTCTAAAACACTTTCATTAGAGCACACTCATTTTTTGCGTCTTCTACCGAACAAAGCTGTACGTGTACATCTTTCACAATTTGTAATGATTCCTCTAACGACAGTGAAGAATTTTGTAATTTTTCCTTGCTTACGATGATGTGCCATGTTACATGAACCAGATATTTGAATGTATAAGTTGCGTATTCACTAAACTAGATTAATTTTCTTTATACATGTAGCATGTACCTTCATCCGAAGAAAATATGTACATTTTTGATAAAATTTTCGGTTCTTCGTGGCACAATTTCTACTTCTAATATTTACTTTTCCGTTTTTTAAAGCAAATATCTTTTTTAAAATACGTATACCTTCATTAAGTTATTACTATGGAACATGTGCAATATTCGATTATAGCAAGCAATAATAAGAAAGCAACAATAACATATTTTTTGTATTTACATAGAGTGTGGTAGTAATTATACTTATACGTCTTTTTGCATTACGTACAAGATCTCTAAATCACAATTCAGTATCATCCACTCACAAATTTAATAAAAAGCAAAGGAATGTGGTGAAACTGGACGTATTTTAATGCTGAATACCAGAGAATAATTTTGAAAACTACTTGAACTTTCCAGTGAAACAAACTTTAATGCTTACCAAACTCCTGCTTGAAGGTGATGGTGATATATAAACGGGGTCACTAAAAAGCCTTTAAATAATAAGGCAAAAAGTGCAACTGCGGTTTTGTTTTACCCGTATTTGCGATGTTATTATTTCAACAGTCATACGAGAAGGAACTTTTTGGGTTTAATTTCACAAGAAAAAGGTCAGTATGAATTAGTTTGGAACACTGCATGCACAGGTACATCAAAACATACTTGTTAGATCCCTTCTTCCTGTCCGTTTAGTATTCTGCTAAAGTTAAATATTGCTGGCTGGCGCCAATTTATTTAGCTGACATTTCGTTTCAGATTAAAACATGTGAATAATCCATTCTCCCCACCCTATTAAGTATTCAAGATCCGCAAATATTATAATGAATCCGCCCGAAGACAGTGCATATTACGAACAGAACCGACCCAACTTACACACACAACTTCCTTAATAACTTCATGATTGCCGAAGGGCACGAATAATGATTAACAAAGACGGCGAGGGTTATTGTAGTTTTGTTGATTAGATATGGAAGACCAATCGTTGTACATGTATTAGTTCTCTGTATAGACTAAAGAATTTTCATCATTTCCGATGGTACGATGATTAAAACTTTATTCAATTACAGGAGAATAACCTACAACAACTATCCGAGGATTTTCTTTCTTTTCTTTCTGTGCGGATGAAGCTGGGGCTGTAGATCAAAGTATACAAACAAATTTTAATGATATCTACACTGAAGAACAACAGTTCTACCAACGAACAAAGTATTAACAATAGTAATTTGTTGAAATAAAAATACTTATATGTAACAACGTATCGATTGTTTACAAAAGTAAATACCATTGAAAGAAGATACATGGAGAAATCAGACAGTTGATCAGTTGCAGCTGTTTCATAGTGAGTTTTTTCCAAAATGTAATTTTAGAAGGAAAACCAGAAAATCTAAAATCAAAATAAAAAGACAAATAGTAATATTTGATAATTCAAGGAAAGCGGTATTTTCGTCTATCGTAATATTTTAGCTTTAACAAGAGGGGGCGGAAAATTGAAAATTAATGTTCAAAGGTTGGTTTTTCCTTCTACAAACTGAAAGCTTTCCTAGATTTTTGATTTTCTCAGTTACTATACATTTGCGAATCATACAAGATACCTCGCGTACAATAAAACGATTCAAAAGTAGTCAAATTGTTGTGTGAAGGTGATGTGATGCTGAAATGCATAGATGGAGCACGCGAAAAGAACGAAGATGAAGTTTAACTGGATCGCGGAAACCTATCTCTTCCGAAGATTTTCGTTTAATAATATACAAGTTTATACGTGTAAGGTGTATCCACTTTCGAACTATGACAAATGTTTTATTGATTTGTGACCGTTTGAATAAAATGTTGCCTCTTTTGAAAATACTTTTTATAAATTCTGATAGATTGATTTGTAATTTGTACAAGCCAGTTTTGTTCTTTCAGTCACGATGTATGATTTTGCCATATTTTAAGTTATTTAAAAAAACGACAAATTAAAAACAAAAATCCATCTATTTCCCTTGATATTTCCACTTTAAAAACATCCCCGTTTCAATCTCGCATCCCTCGTTTAATATTTTATTTGTAAATATAGAAAGAACTTTAATTTAGGTGCATAATAGTCCATAAAAATCGACTATCTGTCAATTAAATTTGAAAACATTAAATGAAAAATTTGCGGACATTATAAATATGTAAGCTTTTTATGAAATACGCTTCAATTTTACGGTTGGTTTATCTGGATCGAGTTTCTTTCGCATAGCGTATCCGACAATCTCATATGACTTTTTGATATTGAATTTATATTGATCTCCGTACTGAATAATCCCTGAAAGCTCAGTAAATTGAGAAAAAACAAAATGAAAATATTTTCTATACGATTTGATCGATTGTGTATATGATGAAAAGGAAAATTACACATATACGAGCGTAGCCTGAAAAGTTTTTAGTCTAAAACAGAAACTAGTATTTCTTTTGTCAAATTATTTTACAACTTTTCTCATTGCTTTATATCTTGTTTTTAGTTATGTTCCCATCTCTTTAATCCGTCTAAATAGTAGTTGGTATCTTGTTCTGCTAAATAGGCGTTTACGAATGTGATGGTCTCCTCACTTGCTGAAAATCTCTGTTTTTTTAGCAAAACTTCGAGTCTAGAAATTAGAGAAAAGTCGCTGAGGGTTAGATCTGGTGGCTAGGGTGGATGGATTTTCAATTTGACTACCTCTTTTTGGAAACCGATTCACCCTTCGGCATCCACTGTTTCGATTGTACTTTGGCTTCGGGAATGTGTTGGTATATCCAAATTTCATCTACAGTTGTTAACCGGTGCTAAATCTTCGACATATTTCGCTTAAGCAGCTTCAACAAGGCTTTAGGAATGTTCATTTTAATACGTTTTTGGTCCTGCATGAGCAAGTGTGGCGCGCGGTTAGTTTTTTCATGCTCAAACTTGCAGTCAATATGTGACAAACGAGCTTTTTCGAGATGCTCACTGTTTCTACTGTCTCTCTAACCTTAATTCGGCAATCATCTAGCACCATTTAATGACATTTTCCGATGTTATCGATAGTGGTTACAATTTTTGGCAGTCCTGAATGTTTATCGTCAACCAAGTTGGTGCGACCACGTTTAAATTCAGTTACTCAAAATTTCCGTGACAAATACGATGGTGCACCGTCCACCTTGGCGTTAATTTGCGTAGGCTTTTCAAATAGAAGAATTCAATGACATTTCCAAGCAAATACAGGTAGTTTGCTCTTCCAATTTTACTGCTTTAATTTTTTTATGAATTTATATTAAAAATAAATTGGTAAAAGCTGTTCATAGGCATCTGAGTTTAAGAAATTATTAAAATTGATTTCCTGATATTAAATTATTACTTTTTTTGTTAGTTTCTTACAGAATACAAATCCATAAGCAGCAAACACCACGTATATAATTTATTTTCTGTGTAAACTGACCTGTAAGTATGGCACCATCTAGAATAATAAAAAGATTTAAATAACAAATCTGTATTAAAGAAGTAGAAGTATATACAGCGTGTTCGTCTAGTCCTAGTGTGTTGGTGGAAGTGATTCCTTTCCTGGGTCGAATGCTTTAAATACTTAGATGTTACACATAGACGTGTAATTCTTTATGTGCCAACTATATACTAATGATTAAAAAAAGGCAGTATTTACCGATGGAAGCCATATATACATTAATTATAAAATTTTGTTTTTCCAAAGGAATTCGTGAAGAATAATCTGTAAAATTTAATAAACACATAAAATTTCGAAAAATTCGACGCGAGCAGCAATTTTCTTCATACAAATTATAATTGGATTTGTGTTTTGTGTAATGTCCACGTTATTCATCGTCTCACAAAATTCATCCAGAAAGTTTTTGGACATATTTGGCTAAATTGCGCAATATATTCTTTTTTATTGGAAAATTTTTTCTCTAAATTGTTCAGAAAAGGAACTTTAGAATCTTCGGCCCATGTACTAGGTGAACACGCTGTGTATATGTACCGGTGTCCGCTATCGAGTGGGATTGCATTGTAACTTTCTTGTCCTCGAAGATGAAGATGTAGTTAAAAGGGTTTGCGTTTTTTAGATCTGTTTGAAAAAGTTCAAAATGTTGAATCCGTCAGAAGTCATTTTCCTGTATGTCAAATATCTTCGTAAGTATAAGAGGTTTCACATAAGAGTCACTGTACTGGATAAGATTAATTTAAAATTGATGTTGAATAGAGATTCAAAATGGCGGCTTTTGAGGTACCCCTATCAACCTTTTTAAGTTATGTACACCATATTGAATTTTTAGGTTAATGAATAGAATTTTTTATTCACTTTTCAACGCTATACGATAATCACAATAATTATAATTTATTTTCATTCTTCAGACCAAAGGGAATTGATAACCTATAATGATAGCAAGGACTGCGGCGTAGTATGGCAAAAAACAAAAGTATAGGCACACTCCGCCCCACACAAGTAAAATTAATGGTTTTTACATTTTAATCAAGTAGGCTTAGATGAATCCAAACAAAATCAGGTAAAATTTATTTAGAAAACTTTGTAATTCTTATAATATTTATTGACATATTAATTCAATTTAAGTATTAAGTACTTGAACCACAAAAAACATCGTGGCATTACTTTAGCTATGATGAAAATCAATAACAAAGTTCGCCTGTCGAAAAGTAAGCACTTAAGGTAAAGTGTTATCTGCAGTTATTTATATTACAAACTTGAAAAAACCATGACGATTTTTCTAATCACTAAAACTCGTTTATTTTTATAGTAAATAAATTCATTGAACTAATTTTTCGGAAAGAAAACAACCAAAAATGTCAAAAATTAGATAAGAATATGCAGCGGTGGGGAAGTTTGAGAAAGTCTATTAAAACAGCAAGGTAACATTTTGTAAGTGGTTTGTCGGCGAGAATACTGGAAGTAATAACTCCACGAAACCAGTATTATGAGCAGATGAACCTTATTTTTCTAACTGCGGAGTGTTTAATCGACACTGCACAACGTAACACAGCACAACACTAGCCGCAAAAAAAAGCACATGGAGTTCAACGTCGAAATCAAGCTCGATTCGGATTAATGTATTTTGCGAGCAATGGCAAGTCATTTAATTGGACCTCTTATATTCAATGGAACTTTAACTGCTCAACGTTAATTCGAAATTCTCCAAACATCATTGGAAGATTTCATAGATGTCCTTCTTTTGGCAGACAGGATTGGGTTATCGTAGCAACAAGATAGCTACCCGGCCCACAATTCAAGAAACGTGGCAGACTACTTAATTGATCGATTTTACAATAATCAATAAACGATTCTTGACCTTTTTTTGTAAGGTACGTTAAAAAATAAAGTATATGGAAGTAATTACAGTTGCAATAATGTTGAGCAACTACGCGAAGCGGTATATATTGATTGAAATACGTTGCGTGAAGTAACCCGAAGTGTCGTCAAACAGTGTCAACTATGTTTAGCTAACAATGGCCAGCATTTTAAACATTTCATCTGATTATTAGGATTAAGTTTTATTTTTTTATGTAAATTTTGCTTGTCTTTGTTTGGATCTATGTAAGCCTACAATTTATTTTACTTTTTTTATTTAATCGTTAATTAATGTTTAATCGTTATTTTACATTATTAAAAAGAGAATAAAAAAATCTAATATGGTGTCTATTTAACTTAAGAAAGTTAATGCGAGTACCTCAAGAGGCGCCATCTCAACACCCATTCAACATCAATAGTAAACTGGTCTTATCAAATACAGTGACTTTCATGAGAAACTTATTTTCATATCACTTATAACGAAGATATTCGACGTAAAAGAAAATTACAGGTTTCAGTTTTTCTGAAATCCTCCATCTTCAATGATAAGAAGGTTACCCATACAATCCCAGTGGATCTGGAGCACAGTAGTTATTTTTATAAAGGTCTACTTTTTGTTACTAATAGATGGATAGTTGGTGAAATGAACAACATTCAAATACTACTATTGCACAAATACAAACATGTGGTGTTGATTATTACATAGAAAGAAAGAAATTTTGGATATTTTGTAGATTTTCCTGGTTACGTTAAACACCGACCATTTACTTCGAAAATTTATCACTTAATCAATCTAATTCGTAATTATGGGTTTACTTGGAGTAAAAGGCGTTTTGCAATAAATGTATGGGGTATATAATTTAGCTTTAACTTAAACATAATCGTTATTACATTTTTATCAAACTGCGAGTTTCTAAACCTTAGTCCGATATTGGCTCTCATAAATTCTTGCGAATATTGAAATAAATGGAATATACGTACAATAGAACTATAACGGAATCTTTACCAGATGATACATACTTACCGTTAGTTCGATATTCTTAGCTAAAGTGGACTCGGCGATATTGGCGAATGGTTTATCAGCGCCCCAGCATTCCACGTATTTGGTCATTTTGCTTGATGGCCGGGAACGGGTAGGTGGCCCACCCGGTGTTGCGTTACCAAGTCCAGCTCCACTTCCCTGGTCAGCCAAGCTATTGTTCCTCTCAGATGTTATAGAGAATCGGGGTTTAGCGTTTCCGTTCTGTGATTCAGTTTCAATTTTCTGAAAACAACCCAAAGAGAATAATAGTATTGACCCGCTGAATAACGTTAGATATTACTGAAAGATTTAATTGGGCCAATTTTATGAGATGAACGAAGAGAATTTACACAAGTACAAATTTTTTACGTTAATTTAATAACGTTTCTTCATCACTTGATTTAAGTATTAGTAACTAGTTATTAAATGATATGTTGCTGTAGTGATACACCAGATTAATAAACAGTAGGGAATCATTATATCTTTACAGTGATACATTCGTTTTTATTAAAATAAATGACATAACTTTAACTTTGTAACAGAATGTACGGGTATTCTTGAATTTTTAGATTCATTGTAAAATTCATACGACGAATTCTTAGGTTGTGGCTAGCGAGAAATGTGTTACGTTCTTTAATGAAATCATAATTATGAATAGACAGGTTTGCGTTACCAGCAATATTGTAGTAATTGTCTTAATATAGATAGATATAGATATAGATACAATAAAAGAAACAAAAAGCTCTTTATCTACAAAGAAAATTAAGGAATGGTCACCTATAAACTTAATTTTTATCCTACTTGCAAGCTAAGGTTCATAAAGCCTATTGAGCGTTGTATCGCAGCGTTTATCAGTAAAAATCATCATTGGAATTTCAACAATATCCAATTATTTGAGACTAACACAGTTGTTATAAATTGTTATTTGCATTACCCACTCCGTTTCCGTTTTATAGTTTTTTTATATATAATTTACACATATACAGATAATGTATATTATCCAAAGACTTTTAAATGAGGCCAACATAAAATCTTATAAGGGCGAGAGTAGAACATTTTATACCGATTTTAGTTAACAAATGGCTTACAGTAAATGCATGTTCCATAAAATAACAGTCTTGTCCAACGGCTTGCATGATACTATCGGATATGTACAAAGAATATGCGCACAAAATGGGGGAAAATCAAATATGTAGGCAAGCAAAAATGATATTTAATAAAATCTAGACAGGCAAATCACCAGGATGCGCATTTAGAAATAATGTTTGTGTGATTTCTTTGTGTCTGTTCTCATTAAATTATTGTTTTATGTACCCTTTTTTTACCTTGTTAAGCGTGTTACCCCGATAAAATATTCCGTAATTTTACATTAAAAACGATAGAGCACTGAGTGATAGTGAGGGAAAGGTTGTATTTCTGTATAAAATCGACCATATATTAGTTTCATGCCAAGTATTTACTTCTCTTTGGGGAAAACAAACTTTCATGTTAGTATATTTTTTGATGAGGTTCAGTTGATGAGATTGCACAGACTATTCCAAAATCTTAATCACTCTTTCGACTTACAATTGGTATATTTAGTAGGTATCTCTCTCTTTCTAAATTATTGATACATACAGCGTCTTTTTTTCTGAGCAATTTGGAGAAAAAGTCTTCGAATAAAAATTATATTCGGAAGTAAGCTTTGCACAACACAAAATTATATTCAAGTATACAGAGTGTCCAGTTTCTTTCTTCGAAACGTCTTCGACGGCCGATATCTTAAACGTCTTACTGGGTAGGGCGGTAATGCAAATTTTATCCAATTGGGTGTTTTCTAGAATAAATTGTTGTCGTGTTTGTTTATTCCTATTTCTATTTTTTTAAATGGAACACAGTATATTTTTGAAGAGTCTGATGCAGAAATTGTTCTAGATTTTTTTTTAATTATATCTATGAGAAGTCAGCTCCATTTTTCTTCATACGAACTGTAATGTGGTTCCTTGTATTTTGTTGAACAATTACTAACATTTC
This sequence comes from Oryctes borbonicus, assembly GCA_902654985.2. Lineage (NCBI taxonomy): Eukaryota > Metazoa > Arthropoda > Insecta > Coleoptera > Scarabaeidae > Oryctes > Oryctes borbonicus. The sequence goes on along the minus strand of LR736857.1, from coordinate 21,457,451 downwards.
GTGGGAAATATCTTGCATAATGTACACGTTACATAATGTACGTTACAATATGTAATAAATGAATTCATCTAGAAAATTTTTTATTTAGCTAAATTGGGAACCTTTTTTATATAACTTTCAGTATGTTTTCATTCTATTTGTTATTGCTGGAAAAAAAATAGTTTGTCTAATGAACATTTGTTTATTTGTTTGTATAGATGCTTGTTAACGTGCTAGATAAAGTATCGAGCAAACTGATGGCTACTACGAGTAGAGGTTGGAATTATATCAAAGAAGATAGCGTCTACAGATTAGTTTTAATGATAAAGATCTGTTTCTCAAAACTGTTTTAAATTTCATGCCATTCTTGACGCAAAAACATATAAGGTGAGGCGGGATAATTCGTGAACACAGGATACTTTTATTTTCTTATTTACATTTTCCTATCGAAAATTCTTTCCTTTTATACTGAAAGTAATGGGGTTGAGTAAAACACATTATATACCCAATCACCAGTACTACTACAGTGAAGCAAATCACTGATTCAAATTTTCCTCTGATACTGCACTTTATATGCATATCTCACAGATGAGCTACTTCTAGGAAAGGGAATCTGCAACATATTTTAATGAAATCTAGCACTTAATGGTTGTAACTAGTTTGTAAAGAAAACAAGGCTAGCTTTGTTAATTCAGCTGGTTTTCACCGGAAGAAATCGGTTTTATGATTTTTCAAATAACACGAAAATGTGTGAATTTCGATGGTATGGTCTTATCTTTATTATAAATTATTATATTCTATAATAGACAGAAATAATTAAAGATAAGAGCTGCTTTTAAAAAAAAGCTTCTTTCTAGTTGAACATGTTCATGTTTGGACTGGATTGTCGGTACTGACCATATATTTATTTGTAACTACAAACTAACTATTCGTATAACTCAATGATTCCCAACATCGATCCCTTTTAAAAGAATGATTTTCTTCATCGACCACTTATATTTTTCTCTACAATATGCAGCATCCAAAATAATCATGATATAAATAATTACATTTAAAACTTAAAGATAACAATAAGCTGAGAAAATGAACAAATACCTAAAAAAAAGCTTATTACATTTATGACTTGTTTGTATTATTATCATTTTTAGTAATGATAGCAAGGACTGTGGCGTAGTATGGTAAACAACACATAAGTATCGGCACCCTCCGCACCACACAAGTTTAATTTATTATATAGTAATATAATAATTAGTCCGGAACGGCCGTTTCGAGGACACGAATGGTCCTCATCATCAACCGGTGACCGAATGAAGTGAGAAAAAACTTTTTCTAAAACATGCATTTACTATCCCTACTTCTTAGAACAGATATCCTTTACAAGTGCCTATTTCTACCCCCTGCACGCCTTCAAGCTTCGACGTGCGAAAGATAACATGCATGAACTATCCCTTCACCGAGAAGAAATATTGTATTTTACAAGTGCCTAATTCTACCCTCTACGTGTCTTAAACTACGACATGCGAAAAACACGGCCGGATGGACGGGAAGATCTCTTTTATGGCCCAAAATATAAACGAGTGCCAGCCTAATGCAAAAGGTCAAAAAGAACAGAGTACGACAACGGTCCGTTTTCTCGGTTCATCAGATTTTTATTACTTTTTATGTAAACCGTCTCGTACGCGTCTAATTCTCGCGGCGACGTTACGTTTTTAATCAATTTTAAGTCTTCTAATTTAATACTATGCCCGGTTTCATTTATATGTTGTGCCACACTCGACGCCTCCAATCTGCCGTAGCGATAATTTCGTAGATGTTCTTTGAATCTAGTTTCTATCGCTCTTTTTGTTTGACCAATATAGGCTTTATTACAGTGGCTACATTCAATTTTATAAATACCCGACCTTTCTCCCATTTTCGGTTTATCTTTAGGATTACCGAGAAGATTTTTGAGTGTGTTGCGCGAACCGAAGCATACGTTCATATCTTGACTCTTCAAAACCTTCCCCACGCCTTTCGATATGCCGTGAAAGGGGAGTTTCACGAATTTCTTGCTATTAGTTTCTACCGGGGTTAAGGTCGTGGAATTTCTTACGTAAAGCCTATGTTGGACTTTCTTAAGCATGCGATCGACTTCTATAGAAGAGTAACCGTTGTAAATAGCTACGTTTTTTATGAATTTGAAATTCATAATCACTTGACTTGCTCTGGTTCTGTTCGCTGCTGATCACAGGTTTAGTTATCGTATAATGTTATGTTCAATGCTGATCAATCACCGATGCATATTCGGCTATCGACCCACAATTGACCTCTTCATCATCATTGACCCCCTCTAAAATTTCTTCGACCCCGTTGGGATAATTTATGAGAATGCAAGTCTGATTTATATATGTAGTTATTTAGAAAAAGAGTTTAAATCCGCTACATTTTTAATCAAAGGTGCATAAAATTGAAAACATTTTTTAACAAGGTAGATCCTAATCCATCATAGTGTATGTCAAAAGGATATTTTTATCACGTTTGAAGATATGTACGTCTAACAAGCCGTCGTCTTACATGAGCCTATATATTTTACGACTACTTGACCCAATTCTCAAATCAGCTTTGGTGATCGTTAGCTGTTAGTGATACTGTTTTTTTAAGCGGTACTTTTGCTATGGGGCTAGTTAATTGTTTTTTGCATTGGTCTTGAATTATTCTTGCATTAATACTTAAATTCGATGCTCGATTTAACTTTGGCGCGGTAATACAAAGGCTAGTTTGACATGGATTTATTCTTGTCACAACAATCCGCTTCTTACCATTTTACCAGAGCACTTACAAACTTCATGCATAAGGTGATAAGTTTCCAAATACGTTCAGTAAAATGCTTCTGTTCCCTTTATGAGAAATTAAAGTACAGTGTATGACCCGTTAATGAACTTAACAACCATTAACTGTTCTAACACACTGCTCGTTTTCGGAATTGTAGGCTAACTGATCATTGATTTACTGTAGCTCTTTATGGGAAATTGATTATTGATTGATTGATTGACTAAATCATACGCGAAGATATTTTATTCTGAATGCAACTTAATAAATGTGCGAATGCATATACTCTTATTTTTAAAAATAATCTGCCTTTGCAGCTGAAGCGTCTACTGTGCTGTTTCTTTTTATTGCAATGTACTGCAACTTCTTTCAGAAAATGTAATACCTTTGTAAGATTTAAATGTACAAAAGCACAAAGAAAATATACAAGCGAGAAAATAAAACGTTATTAAACGAGCGTACTACACAGAAAAGATTTTCAACTCACTTTGGGTGGAACAATGAGAAACGTTTCTATCTTATGGTCGGCAAGATATCCTTCTCTGCTGCTTCCATCGCCGGGTTCCACTTCGAACCTATCACCCAGTTGTAGAAGTGTAGCTTTGGTTATGTGCACTCGTCTGGAAGAAGAAAGACAACTTTTAAGTTGAGCAGGGAAACAATTAAAGGTTTTGTGTTTGTGGGAGCGAAGTAGAAAAAAGGAAACGGAAAAGCAATTGCTTTCGCACATGTTACGACGTAGAATTTATTTCGTCTCTCTTTGGGCAACTCTAAAGCTTAATTGGATGTTCTAGTACCTTTAAGGTGTAAAGCCGTGTAAGTTTCCTGTAAAGATGTTATACCCGTTCTAGTTCCCCAAGGAAACGCATTCTTTACGTATATTCCTTGCAAAATTATATAATGATAATTAGATTTGTAGAGATTACGTCATTGTTAAACATAAAAAATCGAGAAATATCAAAAAATACTGCATGGCGATAGAATCTGATATTTTATTATTTTGTCGACAATATAAACTATGAAATGTACGCGTAATCTTTCCAAAACTGCTTTATATTTAGGAATACTAATTTTTTAAAGTACGATTGAAAAACTACTATGTCACAGTGATAAACTGAATTAATTTGTTTTTGGTGCGCAAAGTGTATGTATGTTATTTAAGTTCATAATGATAGTTATTTCTCTTACGTTTTTACATTTTTTCTTCGGGTTGTCTGTTTATGCTAAATGTACATTGATAAATACTTAATAAGGTAGTCAGAATTGAATCGTCTTTTAAGTTAGGCTAAAACAAAATTGGCGATGAGAAAAAAGAAAAAAATAAAATTAAAATTACGAGTGTACAACGAGGATGTCTGGAAGGCAGTTCATGGTGCTTTATGAATGTGATATGACAGAGATAGCTTATGGCGTACAAAATTGGATGAACAAACGCGGTGACGGATCCTGTAGGATTTCTACGACCTTCATAAAAAATATGTGGAAATGGCGCATCTTATTAATATACCCGTAAAAGCTGGAGTATTCCCACAAACGTTTGTTAACCCAGTCCCCAAAAATATAAAGAACTACAGACCAATTTTATTATTAAGCGTCCTTTTCCAGATTTACGAACGAGCGGTATATGATCGCATCAGTATCTCGATATATTCCAGATTTTGACGAATAATTAGCACGGCTTTCGTAGCGGATGATCGACTGAGACGGCTGCATCCAAATTGTTGTAGTAAGTACTTCTAAATAGACCAAAACGGGCATGTTGCCAACTTGTATATACATATGTCTGGCGAATTTGATAGTGTTTATGAATTTCCTTTCTTCAAAATATTATACCATGGGGTGAACTATAGAAGCGTATTGAAGGAGCTACTGAAAATGAAAAGCTAGTGCGCGAGTAACATTCTAATTCTAAACTGCGATAAAACTGTTCATCCACATTTCTATAAAAGAACCATGCCTGCTTATTCCAGTTGATGCTTATAGCGCTAGCACAAGATTTCTGGGCTTGGTGGAGGATCAATATCTTGATTGGAGCGAACATATTGAAACAACTCTATTTTTCATTTGGCAGAACTTCTCCAGATATATTATGGGCTAGTACATTTATGGGGTTCCGGTGTGGGGCAGAAGAAGTAAACCGCGTGTTTATCCTCCAAAAAAGACTCAGCATTTTTGTTTATAAGTGCGTGATCTTCACAAGATAAAATCTGAATTGGACACCAGGCACAGGCACGAACTTAGAACGCTTGCATATAAAAGTTTACACACTAAGAAGTCAGCCATGCACAGCTGTATTGCCATCTACAGCGCACTTCCGAATAATGCAAAAAAGCCGACAAAATAAAATAAAAGTTGAATCAGCAACAACTTTTACAACTTAAATGAGTTTTTGATGAGTTGTAACTAACAGTGTATGTGTATTGCCTACTAATTTATTTGATACATTTAACAAATTCGACGTATCCTATATTCTAATACTAGGATGAAAAGGATTAAAATATGTTAGTGTTATTACTATTATTATTATTAATTGATGGGGATACTTGATAAAATATATATTATAGTATAGTAAGTATATCTTCCGTGGGAAATTTTATGATGAAATTGTTTGACCAATTCTAATATATTCCTTATGGCCTATATAATTATGTCTTACCAGGTGTTTTGCTTGAACTTGTGGCAGACGGCAGAACAGACGGCTCGTTTGACATCATTATTACGAATATTTTGTACTGAACCTTTTTGGTTCAAAATGAAATTTTAAATAAAAAAGTTTTTACAGATTTTCTACTAAATCCTCTTATTAATCAGTATCAGCCAATTTGAAAATATTTTGGTAAGTTTTTATCATTTTAAAATCTTGATAATTTGTAGGTTGAAAAATAATAAAGACACTAATGATTACTTAAACAGAACATCTTCCTTTTACACAGATACATCGAATTAATTTCAAAACGGATTCAGGTGCACAAGGCAGAGTGTACATAACCGAAAAATAAAAATTATCTTTCTTTTCCCATACAAAGCCAGAATCGTGTTAAAGTTTTTTTTAAGTTGCGCTTACTTGTCGTCCAAGTACTCTCATTCTTTTATACTTTTATTCTAAAGTTCCATCTGAGCCCATAGCACAAAAAGACACAAGAAGACTTACTAACAACCTACTTGTTTCGTGTTAGCTAGATACCGTCATATCATACTTGATTACTCAATTTCAAAGGGAGGAAGTAGGAAACGAAAGCTTCTAGCGAAACAATGTGCAATTCCAAGTTGGCCAATTTTTATTGTTCACCTTTTGTTTATATATTTTGTTATCGTCTTAACATGATCGCCATGTAATAACGTTTTATTTATATTAGTTATTTATTGTTATCAGCATAGTTAAATCAAACATGTGTACAGTTAAATAATTTAATAACTGAGGTGTTTGCCAGTAAAGAAAGGATACGTGAATCTAGTGACGTGCATCTCATCTTTGCGGGATACATTGCAGGTAAAGAAGCCCCGTAATAAAACATTGTTTATTGGCAAATGGTACATCTACATTTAACATTCACAGATTTAATTACTATTGAATAGATAATCTTCACATTCGTAATACCTAGCCTGCTTAAAGAAACTTTTGACATTATTTCCTTTGTATCTTTACTTATTGTACATTAACACACCATGATGTGTTTTTACAAACTTAGTGGTAGTAGAAATAAGTTATATTATTATTATTGCCGTTAATATTATTAATTTAGTAGTAATAGATCATTATGCTTCATTATTTCCAAACTTATGCAATTAAAATGTATTACTTTTAATACTAAATGTAAATGAAATAACTTTCATTTACACTTAGTATTCGCGGATTTAATTATGGAATAGTACGATGACATATGAAGCTTTTTCAAATTGTCCTTTTTTAGCAATAGATAATATCAATGACATATTGATTTTACATACATTTTTTTAAATTAATTAAATTAAAAAACTAACATAGGTAATCGTTTCAAATCAATATAATATTTAAGCTTTAGGGAATTATTTAATAATCGAGAATGTAAAAATACTCTCGCGAATTGGCAGTAAATAGATATATATGAAGATACTGAAACACCTATTTTATCACACCTAATGTAATACTTTAAACATTAAACAATGTTTACATTTTCATCGTTCAATGTAATTTCAACTCTCCCAAGTGATAAAGAATTTTTAGAATAAGCTTCCTTTATTTCCAAAACGTTAAATTGTCTTTATTACGGGTATTTCTGGCAGATTTAAAGTTTGCAATATTCTTGCAAGGAAAAATCTTTATCTACGTGTTACATATTCAACAGTAATTAAAAGTATACATATTAAATGTAAACGTAATATTCAATAATCAATAATAATAATTATTCAATAATCTTAATATATATTACTATGTCGCCTGCTTATCATGTTTCTTAAGCAGTTCCAGTTCATCTAAAATTCTATACGCATATCCATGAATATTAAATGCAGATATAATAATTCCAAATAATCCCTGTTTTATTGTGCGATTTCTCTACCTCTACTTGTATACACCCATCAAAGATAGAATTATTGTATTGTATTCAATAGAATGGGTATTTACAATATATCCCCCAAAGGTAAGATACACGTCATTACATACATGCATCTCTTTCTTTACCGGCAAACACCACGGTACGGTTATTAATTCCTTCACTGTACAAGACGCGCAATCATCACCGGATGCACACGCGAGTATCTGCATTGATCCTGCTATTTTGTTTCAGAATGAAGCACTCCCTGTTACATACAAGAATTGCTACTAGAGAATTTTACAGCTCAGTACTTGCTAATACAGGTGAACTTTAAAATAAACATTTTTAAACGTTTTCTTGTCACTTTATACCACTAGATACGATATATATAGATACGAAATGAATGAATAAAGTGTGAAAGTAGCAAATGCACTAGAAACGTAGTTTTTATTAATATACGAGTACATAATACAGCTAAACTGTGTTACAAGATAAATCGTTTTATTATTTATGAAAGCAAAATATTAGTGTTTGTGATTTCGTTGGTATTTCCGACGTAATTAAATACTTGAAGAAATGTCGCCCCGGTAAGGAATCGAACCTCTCCCGTTTGCCAGACAGGCGTGTTAATCACTACAGTACGGGGACCTTACGTTAGGAACGTTCACTTAATACGTAGTTGTAATTTAAATGCAAATATTAATTGTAGACGATTTTTATTCTCCCATACCACACTAATTAATTACTATATTTTTCGCTTCTGTCGGTGAAAATTTGTGATTTTCTTGGTTTCACCCCGGTAAGGAATTCAATTGAACGAGATTTTTCAAGTATCTATTTACGTTGGAAATACCAAGGAAACGACAGATTTTCATAATTCACCGACGATACCTAAAAATACATTAATTAATTAGAGCATCGGTGAACCTCAAACCAAAACAGGTACCCGGGCATTGTGCAAGGATGGCTCGAGAATAGGTGTTGGCACAGGTATAGGCATTACTGGGCCTAATTATCGCCCAAGAATGCTTGCAGGACTTCACACCAACATATTTCAAGCTGCGATTTCTGCTTTAAACCTGTGCACCATAAAGGACCTCGAGAAAAGAATACGAGGCGCGGCCATAAATATATTCAGCAATAGTCAGGCACTTCTAAAGAACGAATCTGGTCTGACACACAATCTAAGGCAACTGGGACGCAATAGCCACGTTACTTTATGGTAGATTCCAACAAACACGCTTATCAATAGAGATGACCAAGGCAGGTGAAATTATTACTTTTTTGCAGCGACTAGACAGACTCGTGTCTATTCGTCTCATACGAAAGGGTTCGTGTTGCCTACTGGTTTCCCCGAGAGCCGACAAAACACGAGTCTGTCTAGTCGCAGCAAAAAAGTAATAATTTCACCTGCCTTTGTCATCTCTACATGTCATCAATGGCTCTAACCCCTTCTGTGGTTTAAACTAATAAAAGCTGAAGATCAAAATTGTCGTGTATTCCAAGAATATCTGGAGACGGAAGAACACATTCTATGCAATGGTGTTGCCATCAGTCGCATACGACACCAATAATTCAATAGACCATTTGTAGTAGCGACCGAACTGAAGGAAGAAGCTCCTAGAGTAGTACTAATGTTTATTAAGCACCTTCAACTATTCTAGTACACACAATACAGTAGATACATACATACAATAGATTTATTATGGTCGCAATGACCAAAGGTAGTTGTACAACATGGTACAGAGTATACTTGATATGGAAGAATAAAAATCGCCTGTAAAAATATTACGATATATTTGCAGATTAATAATAATCGATTTCTTAACGGGACGAGATTTTTTCAAGTACGTCGGAAATAACAAATTTTCATAATTTACCGATGGAAGCCAAGCAAAGTATATTAAGTATCAGTTATTTGTGAGTTTCAAAACAAGCAAAACCGTTTATAAAAAGAAAGATATTTGCATGAATCCCTAATCCTTTGTTTCACTAAAAAAAAAGTTTTGTCGTATCAACCAACACATTGTTTGATATAAAAGTTAAATACCAGTAATTATTTATATTTCATTTAACCAGATCGATTTTATTTAGTCAATAAGCATAGTAACGTTAAATGTATACTTGTTTCCATTAACATTTTGTTTTTGTTGCATATTTATCATATATGCATATCATATATTAAATTGGTACAAAACAAAATTGATTCTCCATCCTTGCTTGCTGCGGTTAATTTTAATGTCCCACCGTATAGTACTAGATATGGTGCTATAATTAATACACCAAGGGCTAGGACGAACATTATGATGAAGTCTCCAATTTACGTTATGTCAAAGAACTTTAATGTCTTCTATTCCAATTACTTGGAACTGTAAGTTATTTATGTTAGTACTAAGGTTATGTATTCTTGTATTGCTATGTTGCTCGTTTGTTTATTCTTTGTAGCAATTAGGATAGTGCACATGTATTTTTTTCTTTTTTATTAAGTTGTCTTGTAATTGGCTTTCGCTGTTGGACGAATAAACTTATTATTATTTTTATTATTATTATTATTATTATTATTATTATTATTATTATTATTATT
>LR736857.1:21314353-21447556 GCA_902654985.2 Oryctes borbonicus | reverse complement strand
TTATTATTATTATTATTATTATTATTATTATTATTATTATTATTATTATATATCTATAAATATAGTTCAGCCATTGCACTTTGTTAAAGGAATAAAATTACTGTTTCGCCGTATACAAACAATTTCGCACGCTCTATCCAAAGGTTTATTACTTTTAATGAGATGATACGATATAATAAAAAGATTAAAAATGCAATTTCGGTTATCATTTAGTGCTAAATAGAAAAAAGTTTATGCATGTAACAGAAGATTAAGACCGATAAACAATAGTTTTACGTTTGTTACGAGTGTATACGTATATTAGGTTTATGTAAAAAAGAACTTACCCAGCAATTCCACCCGATTCCATATGATTTGCCAACGTAACATCGTCGCTCCAAACATCAAATTGCCATTTTCTGAGGCCTAAAACGCCGCATAAAACATTTCCAGTGTGTATTCCTATTCTCATGTCAACGTTGAACCCGGTCGCTTCGCGGACGAAACTGAAACAATAAAACACAAGCGACCGTAAAATACTGCAGCAAAAGCTATTCGGGTGAGAAATTTGTATGTATTTTTAAAACACAAAACTGGTCCATAATGTTACCCTGCGGTACGCTGTCGTAAATCTACAGGCTTTACGTTATTATACCTAAATCGACGTAACAGTAGTTTGTTTTGTAGAACGAAGCGGAATTTGTTTATTAATTGAAGGACGCATGTAAACATTTTTTGTTTCGTACATATAATAATTTCCTATAAAATACACGCACATTTTTTGCGTTGGGAAAGGTATCGTTACGATTTCAGAGACATTAGTCTTTTAATTGCTCCGCAACGATTCCACAAAGTTGGAATAATAACTCAGTTGTAGTACTAGCACTTTTGAAGGGGAGAGATACTAATTTGCCTGTTATTTATTATATTTTTTATTATACATTTTCTGCGCCATATAGCTCTAAATGCTGGGTATATTATTATGATTACATAAAAATGCATAATGTAATCATGTGTGTTGTTATTTTTAAATAGTGGGAAGTTGCTTCACATTTTTAATACATTGCTACTATCACTTGGTTTCTGCTCCCATTTAGGTCGCCTAGTGAGCAGTGATCATAGCAAGACTATAAAGCTAACTTTTGCATTAATTGTCACCGTGGTTGTTAAAGCATTTAGTCCATCGGTACACCAATGTATTGAAACCGGTATTGAAGAAATCAGCGTCAAGGTCGTGGAATCACGTGAAGATGGCTTGCTAGATTGGATCCGCAAGGCATCTTTCCGGAAATAATCAGGACTGCTCTCAACAGCTGTACTATTGTTGCACTGTAACACACGACCGTATGCGGCTGCAAGTACGTGTGATTTGGTACAGCACTTCCGACGAAGGTTACTGAGACACCCACCATGATTTTCGTCTCTTCTGACCGTTAAAAAAGTACCTGGGAGTTTGCCATTTTGGAATTAATGCTGAAGTTCCGTCAGTAGTCTTTACGTGGCTCAACCTTGAGCTAATTTCTTCTATGCCAGTTTCGATTCGTTGGTGTGCCATTGGAACAAATGCTTCGGTAACTATGGGGATATGTGGAGACGTAATATATACCAGTGCCTTAATGTGTTGCGAATCTTTTTGATTTCGTGAATAAAGGTATTTTCCTGGAGTTTTTCCTTGTACAAGCTTACCAGATATAGTATACAAAAAGAAACGTTGTCCAAGTATTTTATTCTTTTCTCGTGGATAGATATCAGACCGACAAACAACAATTTGCTTATAATAGTAGCATCATGTTCTTAATATCTATATGAATTTAAATTATTTAGTAAATCAAGTACAAACACTACAGCAGGTAGTTCTGAGATGCTTTCGGGCAAATTACCTCACTCTAAATAAACAAAAAACTACTAATATGTTCTATTCCACGGAAAATCTGTCTGAGTTTGATAACTTAGAAAATACTTTTCAACTATTAATAATAGATAATTAAGTATGGCACAGGAATAAACCAGAAAGAAAACTGATCCTACAAAATAATGCAGAAATTGAAGTCAGAAATCCAAAAACTAACAAAAGAAAAGACCGATGAAACAAGAATGACAACATTGGCAATGAAAAAGCAACACGCAAAAAAGAAAGAGAGTATACTTCAAAAGTAGAAAAAAATAGGAGTTTAGAATATTAGAAGCATGAATAGGAAGGAACTTGAATTAATGAAGGAATTTGACAAGAGAGAAATGGCGATTTTAATACTAACAGAAACGAAGAAAAAGGGAAAGGTTATAATGGAAATAGGGGAAGGACACATGGTAATATTTAGCGAAGTAGAAGACACTCAACGAGCATCAGCAGGAGTAGGATACATTTTGCATAAGAAATGGATTGCTGTATCGCCAAGAATATTAGAGATAAAAATGAAGCATAACGGTAGAAACACAGCAATAATAGGAGTATATGGTCTTGATAAAGACGCAAAGACCGAAAAGAGAGAAGAGTTCTGGAATGAGTTAATACTAGTTGTGGAGGAAGTTAAAGGAGATATTGATATACTAGGAGATTTCAACGCAAGGGTTCGAATATGTTAAATCAAGATGTTATTGGCGAACATGACAGACATATGAGGAATAGTAATGGAAGGAGGCTAATTGATATCCGCCACGTACATAACCTAATATCAGTAAATAGCTTTTATGAACAATAAAATATATATAAATTTATCCGAGTAGAATGTAATAAATGAAAAAATTCATCATAGATTATATATAAAACTTGTTGTATCTTCTTTGTTTTTCATTTTAGGGTTATGGTACTGTAAAGATTTCATTTACTATTGAATACTTGAAGAATATACAGGGCGTTCAATTTAAAAAATAAAAATAGTTCATGTTAGCGCTAAAATACGACGTGCAATTGTTTTTTCCTCAACACCATTGTGATCAGCGGAAAGATCAGTACATCTTTGGTAATTTAAGCAACATCGTAGCTATAATAATAACAAAGTTAGCAATAGTGGGACGTTAACATTGAGCAACTTGTATATATGGCAAGCAACAAAAAATTATCGGCACCCTCCGCACCACACAAGTTTAATTGATTAAACCGGTAATTAACGTATATATACACGTTAATTACCGGATATATGTGCTTATGTTATTCTACTGTTTTAATTTGAGACATATCGAAACACCCAATCCCCATCACTAGTAATCTAAGAAGCCAAAATCGAATGTGGCATGGTTAAACGATTCGGAGGCAAATTCCTTACGCTTATCCGTTTGTATCTGTGTTATCACGCGTAGCGCAATCTTGGCACGCGTGCGTCTCATTCCTAGTTGCTCTGTTATTATGGCTTGCATTGAACACCACTTAGCAAGTTGATTAAGAACGGTCAGCCTGCTGCTACGAAGTTTGGTAATTATGTTAACGGATGATAGCAGCCTCCTACCGCGAGGCTTGTCTTCGATCTTCATTATCCCCATGCATTTGTTGTGGAGTCTGAAGCATTTCTGATGCCGTTTTGGGATGAATTATGTATCTTCTTATGTATCTCTGCTCATATTGTGACATTCCACTGAACGTATCGAACGGAGCTACATTTGGACAGTAATCATTTATGCAATGTTACCCATCATTCAGAAGTAATCACTAGCGCAATGGGGTTGATATATCTCCTTGTTACCCCCCAGTTACGGGAAATTGTTTATAGTACCTCGTACATTATATTTATATTCATTAATTGTATATAAAAGGAAGAGAATGATTGCATTTTGCATGATGATAACATGGAATATGTATTAATTCTATTAAAAATTGTCCTTGTTGTATAGCTTGTTACAATATTCTATTTTTTTTATTTTACCGATGTGGGGACTAGAGAAATTTCATCATGATGAAACGATATTGAGTGCAGGGCATTTCTTCTAGTTGCAATAGAACGGAATTGAGAGTAGAGAATTCTTTAGTTAAGTTCCAATGTAGGATGTAATCTTATTGAAGGAGATCGGAGTCTATTTCGACATGAATCAAAGATAATGGGTAACTTCGTTATTTATCGAAAAAGGTCTGAACGTCATTCGAAATAAATTGACAATGGTGAAGACATCACAAATCCTACGCCGCTATTATTTTTATTTATTTTACCTTCGCTTCTGCTTCGTATATCTATATCTATGTGAGTGCTGGAAATATCGAACTTTTCGTTAGTATTTCTAGCATGCAGACATACCATAGGATCCATGTAAGTTTTAAATACAAAGGTACTTACACAGAACAGTAAGAAGGATAGATAGATGGTATATTATTGCCCTTTTGGAAAACCTTGTTAAATTCCGAGAGAAAATGTAGTAAGACTCCAGTTAGTAGCTGTACATGTACTCGAAAAAAATGTCTCATAAGTTCGTAACCACACAAAGTTGTATTTTTTAATGGAACATGCAAAGCGCCTAAGTTATTACAATAACTCTTGAATACGATAACATTTTATGATGAAAATTATTGCATTATAGTGAAATTAGTCTATCCATTCGAAATTTATAACACAATTAATTAGTTTATTATTGACTTAAAATTACAAATGAATGAAATGCCCCAATTTATTTGTTTATTAATTTAAATGACTTCTGTCAATGTCAACTTTTTCAATGAAACCCTAATGAGTCTGAAATGCTTAGTTTTAAGACAATAGTACCGTACCGCATTTTGTCCCAGAATTAAACGGGAATTTCAAAAACGTATTAGTATCTAACACGTTCTATTTTAAAAAAATGCAGCTTGAGTAGCTAGGAGCTTACGAGACACCCGTAGCTTTCAATATAATTTTAAACCATGTCCGCAATCAGATTTCGTCATAGTAAAAAACCGTTTTCAAAAATCTTCATTCATAAAGGCACAGTCTTCCGAGTTCGCGGAGAAGACTCGCCGTGAATAGCTAATACAGTAGGCCCTGGTTGTTATAATCACTTCGGGGCTTAAGTGTTCTGATAAAAAAGTATACTCAAATTACTTTATATCACTTCACTAAGCCTTTGAATATTTGAATCATGAAGAAGCTTTAACACGACGAATTTTCGAACGCTAACGTGACATTACTAACATTTTTTTAATGTGATAGTTAAATATAAAAATATGCATTCTGTTAAACTTGATATCAATCATACAGTTCCCCATCAGCCCTGTTTCAAGGATAAAGAAGGACCGAGAGCGGAATTCCATGATTTACATAAATGATCTCCAAGAATTCCATTTCTCATTTGCGGGTAATATAACCACGACAAATGACGATAAATCGCTGATACATATATTCTAGCGGTGCTACGCTAACAGTGATAATAATATTTCACCAACAAATAAATCCAAAACCCAAACTCAAGTTTTGGCACAACCTGAGATCAACAATGCCGATTTAACTAATCCAGTAAAGTTTCTTTATGTCATATTGGATTCAAAGTTAACACGTGAAAGTCATATTAGTCAATTATGTAAAAGTTTAATTAAAAAAAAATCTTCAATACGATCACTAAGGGCGACACTGTCACAAAAATATCTTAAAACCATTTATTTCACTCTTTTTCCATTCTGAGGTATGGAATTTGGCGTCAGGTAATTCTTGTTGCATGCAGAAAGCTTTCAAAATAGCAAAGCAGATGTGTGCGATTAATTGTGGGTTTTGATTACTTATCCGATTGCAGAGTTGCTTATAAGCATTTTCAGATAATGACTACATATTGCATATACATCTTGGAATGCCAAACAAAATTTTGATAATCACAATCTAAATAGTGACTGCTGCTGTTACTCAACAATATTAGAATGTCTGATCATTGCTTGAATAGAAGTAGAGATGGGGTAAATTATTTTGTTATTAAATATTACAACGTTTTATCAACCAACATTAAATATTTAATGATCCTTTCATTGAAACGAGTTAAAAAATATCTAACTAAGGTCTGTCTAGGAAGTTTGAAGATTCTAGATCCATTTTATTTGTACCTTGCCCATTGTTCTCTGCCGTGTGTAAATACAAGCAGGAATAAATATTATTATTCCTTTGTCTTTTAATATACTTACAAATATACAGGGTCAATCAGGAGGAACGGTCCAAACTCCAAAAGTGTATTGAACGCGTGAAAATGATGTAAAAAAGCCTATATGTTCTTATCCGATTTTCATTTGTTTTCAAATTAAACACAATTTCATACATTAACATTTTTTAATCGTAGCGTTCTTTTAATAAATGTTCAAAAATTCTGCTATTTGCCACTAAACATTTTGTGCTGTAAGTATTCCCACTACATGAACTATAAACGAATATTACGTGTTTGCAAAACCATTTCAGAACAAATAATTCTCATTTTTTGTGAATGCCTGGATAATTTTTACTTTTCCGAAAAGTAATCCTCAGCAACCTTATTTTCCATTTTCTCCTGTTTTTATTGCCATATTCTAGTTTCAGAATTTTGATACCACACGCCGTACACCAAACATAACATTCTAACCACTTACCGTATTGCTTCAATCATCTGCAAGCCCATGTTGACACAATTATAAGCATGGTTGGGCCGTGAAACTGGTAGGCCGGATACGCAGTAGTAGCAGTCACCCAAAATTTTAATCCTCATGCACTGATTGTCCTATGATAAGAAAGAAAAACCAATTACAAAAACAACAACTTTTATTCAAGAAATTCTACTACTATTACTTCCACCTACAATTTAAATTTTCTTTCCAATTTAATTTTGTTAAGGAATTACGTTTGATTTTCCATCACATTTTAGCGCGCTTCTATCATAAAAATCAAATTAAACGACAGATAATATTGAACGTATTTTACATACTGATTTTTTCTCTTTAAGCTCGCGAATTTCAATCAAAAGTTTTTCTAAAACCGGAGGGCTTAAGAAATTTATTTTCCCAATAAAAATGTCCCTCTTGGGAATACCCGTGATGTATAAACACGAAATTTCGCTAAAAGGAAGAAAGGAAAGTACCTACAAAGAAAAGAAAAATGTGATTAAGTAATAGAATTTTATGAGGGAAAAATTCTAACAATTATTTGGCTTTGGAATAAATAAATCAGCTTAATGTAATCAACTTACTAGGGGTTGCAAAAAGGTGCTGAAAATAAAATATAAAGGCAGCCTAAAATGATACTCAAGATAGGATTATGTGTTTTAAATGATTTCAGGTCTAAAAAAGTGGCAAGGTGTCCATATACAACTTTAGTTTTGGTCACAACAAAAAGATAAAACTTAAACATTTCAAGAAATTTATCATTATTTGAGCTTCATTTTTTTAACTATTGTGTAGGTAGTAGCAAATATAATGCACAATTTTATTGGTTGCTAAGAAATTACGGGTGCTCATAATATTTTATGTTCTTAATACCTGAAAAGGAAGGGGCGCACACATGCGTTTTTTTAAAGGCACTGCCATTCGAAGCAGAGCTTCACCCAAACACTACTACCATGTGTATCTTTTGACAATCTGAGGTTGCACCTACATTTTGTGAGTTGGGATTCGTGTTAAGGGTATTATTTTCATAATTGTTGCCATGATCCCTTCTACGAGGGTTACCTCTTATTTCATTTTATTGTCTTTCAAACTATTCGCCATTAAAGTTTTTCACTTTTACATGCGTGTGAACCAATTTTTGAAACACTTTTTCCACTCTGAAGGAGGTATCCCCAAAAGATGGGTTTTGAAGACTTCAGCAGCTTTCTGACGTGATAAAAGTCGCTGTCCACGCATTTTTTGTTTGACATTTGGGAGCAAAGGAAGTTAGATGATAAATATAGACAATGAGACATCAATTCGATATTTTTCTCCTTTAAATAATCAATTGTTTGATGTACTGACGGATTTCATTCCTCTATCGAATTTCTTGAGCATTTCGTTATATCAATTGACTAGGGCCTTCTCTGGTGCATCGTTCGATGTGTCTAAGGATACCTCTATCTTAGAGTACAGCATCGATGTTTTTTGGAACAACAACCGACTTCGGCCGACCTTCACGAAATTCATCACTGACGGAAGCACGACCACGACGAAATTCTACATATCATTGCAAACAGTCTTTTCTGTTTGTTTACCATTACCAAAAGTCGAACGAAGTAATTCAAAAAAAAATTGTTGTAGCGTTAGGCTTTTATTAAAAACGTACACGAAAATCTCCACGTGAAATTCATTCAACAATAACAAATGGCAAATTTTAGGAAAATAGTAATGCTCAAATCTCAATAGTGCCACTTAGTGGTTTTTGTAAAAACTACTAAGACGCTACCTTCGTAGTAGTTTGATCGTTTACACTTATTACAAAAGGGCGTCATATTCTATATATATTATTGTCATGCGCATTAGTTGACAAAATGCGTTGCCATACATGGTGGCATGAGAGAGTAGTGCGCATTTGATTGAGATGAGTTTTTGGATTGCGAAACAACACTAAACTTGTTTTAAGTGAATAGCAGCTGGTACATTTAACATTTGGGCTAGAATCATTATTTTTATCTCCAGTGAACTTCAGTGTACCCATTTGAGTACACTAGATGAAAGCGTCATTTTTGTACGTTATCAGATGACTAGAGATTATTAATATTCTATTTATTAATATTATTGTTATGGAAAATTTTTGCATACTCATTTTGCATACTTGACTTCATCCAGACACGGTATCAGAGCGTCATGGAAATTAAACTTTAGGTTCTAAGGTTTTTGTATAATGGTGCATATGTCTAATATTCGAAGTAAAAGAGATATTCACAAGACGAGTCCTGCAGTTTTGTTCCCGGTGTTGTTTGCTTACCATGACAACCATAAACAAAACAACACTAATATTGCTGTTGTTAACTTGATTCGAAATTTTAAACCTATGTAGCTGCTTACGTAATGCTTACATAAAAAAAGTTAATAGCTACAACCTATGAATGTGGCAACGGTAACACAAGCATTCTGGAATGTAACAGTTAGATCCTAAATCTTTGAAATAATTTCACCTTTCAATTTTTGCAACCCCCTGCTCTGGTCATACAAGTCTCCAAACTGTCAACTTTAATACATTCTACTAGCTAAAATACAATTTTTTTTTGCTTTTGAAGGTACACCTATGACCTAACTCCATTTAAACTCGAAATTTTGAATCAACAGTCTAAGATTGTCAACATTAGTATGTTTCATTTACTGCTGCCACGGTAACCAAACGATATTAACACCGTTAGCTGTTTAGATGTAATTTTTAAATAGAGAACTCTCCTTTGACTGGTAGTAGTTATTTAAGCTGAAAAGCACAATCATTTATAGCGTAGTCCATTAGTAGGTGTCTGATTCAGTACTTATCGATCACCCTGTAATTTTGCAATTCCAGGTTAGGACATCCTGTATGTATAATGGAGATGTACATTTTTTTTTAAATTTGTCGTCTACTAACATAAATCAAACTTGAACAATGATTCCAATGGTTGGCTATGAATAATTTTTCTAGAATGCTGAGGAATTATCTTCCACCAACGCGCGAGGTAGATACACTGTATATTTGAAACGTTAAGTTCAGCTCTTTTTTTTCAAACAAAAAATAATCTGCTGCTAACAATTGTAGACACTCGAAGCTTACTCTTCTAAAGTTACAGTATCAGCTGTGGAAATAATGTCGTATGTCATCTGGTGTTAATCACGAGCAAAGTAAACACGAAAAGAAGCTATGGTAAAATTTAATTATGTTTTCAAATTTATCTCGAAGGCTCTCGCTAACATTCGAGTCCTATAAATCCAAGAGTAAATACTCCACTTTGTATTTCGCTTGAAGAATTTACATGCAATGTTGAAATTTATATTTTCACGTACTACTTTACAGCAAGCACTCTCAAGAGAATGCAGGTTAAATATTGTATAGCGTATTATGTAAGTGTAGATATTTCTGCGCATTTATTTGTAGTTTTATTTAAATATTTAACCACAGCTATTTCATATTTTCTGTAACGTGTAAGAATTCCGCAGTGACTTCTTCACCGAGAAGTTGTTTGCCGAATGTTATTCCCCAAAGTATGACTCCCTGCATACTATTCCCAGTGAAAGTTCCTTCGTAACTTCCTTTTTCCACTTCGATGTACGACACTGTATGCCGACGTAAGAGGCTTTGTGTTCTATCACCTCACACAAGGAAATATACACTTGTTATCTAGGTTAGTATGAATTTTTAATTTAAATGTCAGTGTTTTTATGAGATTATACAACAACCTACGCTACTGACGTAAATAGTTTGTCTGCTTTAAATATAATATCCTTTACGCATGTAGAATGTGGTGTATTGAATACGAGGATGCCTTGAAGTCCGTGTAAAGTTCCAAATTCCATCCATATTTGTTCATTACTTTGTGTTTAGGGTTTGTTTAAATAGTGCAAGTCGAGGAATTTCCAAAAAATAGATCAAGAAGAGTTTCAAGCATTAATAAAGCATTACTGCATGAAAGACAAATCGCCTTCGGAGACTAAAGCGAAGAAGAATAAACAGATTCATCATACTGTTTATTAAGCTCCGAAAATTTTGAAACCACTTGCTTTTGCACAAAATTTTCGGAGTGGCCATGATCTGGTGATGGTTGACAACGAAATCTTATGACGTGTTGCAAAGATGATTTGCACCTGTTTCAGCGGAGTTCACAGGATTCTAGGCGTCGTTCTGTCACTGTGGACGAAACATGGATACGCTACTACCACTCTATCTACCTTACTACACGCCTGAGACCAAAGAACAGTCCAAATAATAGGTTCAGTGGAGAATCTGCACCAAAAAAGTGAACACCATTCCTTTAGCCAAGAAATAATCTTCGTTGACTATTTGGAATACTGGGCGCATATTGTTCAACGTTACCGAGTTGCAAGACGTTCAAAATTAACTTTCCACGACAAGGCATCAGCTCATTCCTACGGAGTTGTGTTCGCGATATTGATGCAGATAGGACAGACTGCCACCACTAGCACTTTCAAATTATACATGATAAGTTTTACTTGCGAGGTAGTAACGAATCAAAGTCAATACCGGGTAACCATTGATTCAAAAAATACCGTAATTAGTAACCATTACTCTGAAAGGAATTTGGCCCTGATATTTCTTAAAATATCTTACAAGAAAATATTTCTAATCTGGACTAATCGGTTTGATACACTAAAAGTTGTTGTCTGTTTGTTTTAAAGGCTCTTTTAGAAGGGCGAAATGTAGTAGTGAAGATCAACGCGTTTTGCTTCTCGGAAATTATCCTGCTAGTATAGGAACACAAGAAGTCCTTGCACTGAGCCTTGTAGGTTGATCTCTATTGGAAATTTAGGTAATTTAAGAAAACTCTGCTCTCATTAAACGTAAAACATTGGAATAATTTGAGAATTTTAGAATTTTCAACATCGAAAAATTAGATATACGCTGAGACAGTATGTGATGAGCTAAGAGTTAGTTTGTAAGTTAAAAGTATGACAACATATATTTACACAAGGCAGTTGTTACATTTTCCTGGTTAGCCGCTAGTTATATACTTCAGTGTATTTTCCTTATGAAGTAATACTTGTATATTTGCTGGCCGGTTGCCCTCTAAATTAAATGCAGTATGTAGGTATAAAGAATTAATTTAGTAAATAAACAGTTCCTTTTGTAATAAAAAAAATAAAAACGTGCTATTGCTCACATATAAAAAATGCAAATACATAAGTAAGTAAGCCAAAACTTTTTCGAAGGATAAGTACTGTAATGCTGCAATTTACAATATCGAACGTATCTGTCATTAGCACCACGTATAGTGCGTTCGGCTAGCTACCTACATATATCTACCCGTTCATTACCAAACTTTTCTTCTCGGGATCTCCAATTCGTTGTTTTGCTTACTATCTAGATGGCGAGGATGTCAGGAGATTCATATAAATCCAGTTAACAACGGTGAAACGGGTTCTGTTCATTCTCCTTGCATCCTAAATCTTCATATTTGATAAAGTATTTTCCAACGATAATTTACAGATTCCGTCGTATCTCGTCGTGTAATATCGAAAATCGATAATCAATATTTTTGGTTAAAAGGTCGTATGCGTTAGGAAAAGTTAATTCTTAAAGGTTATTGGTAACATCAAATGTGATTGATTATCAGACATGCATTATGTGTTTTTTTTTAGAATAACGAAAGCTTACAAAATTATCTTAACATCTACTTTCGAAAGGTATAGTGTGATTAAACAATCATTGTAACGATTAAAGAAAACGAAGTGAAGAGTCGCTAATTAATTCCTCAGGTTTGGTCATGATGTGCATGCAGGTAACATGCGTTTAGCAGTTTTTGCCGTTTTTTCTGTGTTCAATGTTTAAATTCTGCCATAAGTGAGAAGTAGAAGTCAAGTTTGATGATTTAAAAATATGCGGGGTTCCTGTACGTAACATATAAATACAGAGTTCATATTGGAACGACACAATTTTCGTTTCTCCAATTTAATATACGTGAAACTTTATTAATTGACATTTATTTTAATTTGAATTGCTTAAAGGATATCTAAAGACACTCCCGGATCTACAGACCTTAAAATTAATTTAATTAATTTAGGAAAAATCACTATTCTTAAAATTTTCCTCTCGTCTAATACATTACAGTACTAACACATTTATATACACTAGACCGGGCTATACATCCGAGTACGATATGGGTGTTGACACATGACAAGTAGTAGATGCGCCGGGTACTGAACCCGGGGAATTTGGTTTGTTGAAAGATGATGGCGTTAAATTTAAAGAAGTTATGCAGAACGCCGGCACAGGCAAATGCGTGAAGTGACGTTCTTCAGCTATGCTATTTTGTAAATTCACAGTTTTATAAAAGTTTTGCGAAATTAAATCCCAATGCAAATTGGAATGATACCCTCAAAGCTTTCAAGTAAAAATTTTTTCACCCGCACATTTTGGGACTAATTAAAAAAGCGTCTTCTTTAGCAAACGCAATGTACATATTGTGTAATGTAATTGTAATAAGCTTTCAATACGCGTGTTACAAAGTCTCTTTTTTTGCACTTTTTATCGGTACTCAATTTGTCAGTGCTTTAATCGGCTTTTTTCCAATTTGTCGTTCTGAAATAATCGAGGGTGTTCAGCCACACAAACTACCGTATCGTGTTTACATTGCGCAAATATCGTTATTAATGAGCTGGTTCTGTGTATAAAATGAAAAAGATGAATTTTCAGCTTGCAGTGAGTTTAAACCAATGCGGTAATTATACAGTTGCGTCCGGATATATATACGAACAATTTGCATGGAAAATGTGATATCAACTCGAACCTCGGATTATATTGGATGCAATAAATTTAGCGCCCTACTGTAATCATTTAATAACTTCATCTGCTGCGCGTACTACTGTTAATACGCTCCGGACTGTGAGTCAATTAAACGATGATTAAAGTAAATGTATAAAAAATGAATGTTTCACCCTCCATTAAAACTAAATTTTTTCTTGATTCAAGATGAATTTATGTTTTCCGGATCCAGATAACTTTGGATCCGCATAATTTACTATCCAGATTTTCGTGTTGTCCGAATACATTACCTGAAATTTCGGATCTGGATCCACTATACAAAACCTCGAATGCGTTATCAGAAACCTCGGATCCGGATCCACTATCCGAAATCTTGAATTGTTTATCCGATTGAATTCATTATTCGATGACGAGGATTCTGTCCTGCTCTCCGATAACTCTTTTGAGCAAACAGTAAGTGGCGTGAAGTTTCGTGGTAAATGTGAAAATCTGGCATAGGTCCAGTAATTATTAAACATTATACCTATAATAATCCCCAAAGTTATTGACCACTTACGTAAAGTAACTGTGAATTATGCGCATGGAAGTTTAATATTATTCTAGATTTAAATACACGGATTTTAAAAACTATTGCCCTTTTTTTCCACATAGCGTAACAGTCGATGGTTTCATTATTGAACACTTTTCGTATTGCAAAGTACTAACAGATCCAGATCTGGATCCGAGAATAGGATAGTGGACACGGCAAAAGCAATGTGAGGAAAGAAAACTTGCTTGTTAACGGAAATGTTTTTGCCTACCCGGGCTCATTAGGGTTGCTTCGAGCGTCTCCATCAATACCATGACCTATATTACCATTATGTAGGTTATCGTTTCTAGGTATTTTTGCTGATGCTTAATTTGAGTTGTCAAAAAAGTGCAAAAAGTTTGGTTGTGTACATTATGTGATATGTTTACACGCCAACGGTGTAGTATACAGAAATTGTGACAGAGAAAATTGATTTTTGGTAAAGGGTACTGTGTTCCGTAGTATTTTACAGGTCTCATGAATAATTTGTTGCATCGTGGTAAGCCCTACATCGAACGTTCACACAAGTGTATTTGTTCTTTGGGAAAAGTATCTAAAGTTGTACGAACAGCAAATTCATCCTGTTTTAAATCGGACTAATTAACACATTTCAATGAGTATCTCTTCGCAAGACATACCATCAGACCTTCTTCAGACTTCTTCAAAAAAAAAATTGAAGATGGTCAGGTTAAAAGTGATTTACAACCTATACACAACAATTACATCGGAGTAGTGCAAGCAATAGAGAAATTACAAAATTCTTCACTGTCGTTAGAGGAATCACTTCAAATTGTGAAAGATGTACACGCACAGCTTTGTTCCGTAGAAGACGCAAAAAATGAGTGTGTTCTAATTAAGTTTGAAAATGTTTTAGACAAAGATTCAGATTTTGCCACACTTAGGCAAATTTGTAAAGATTCGTTTACAGATGCTTTAAGTTGTTTCAAAGGTTTTTTTAATTATGTAAATATAACATCACTAGATGTAGAGGGATCGTTTTCTGTATACAAGAACATATGATTAGAGATGGCAATTTCCCGTGTTCATTCAGTAACATAGTGATAATTTATCGAGATCGGTTCATATTTTACAAAAACCATAAAAACCTTTTTGTATCTAGCACCGGAGTGGCACCGTTGCGATAATATATCTCTGCATACTGATTCCCTTCGCATGCAGAGCCCATTCGTTAGCTACGCCGATGGTGCGCACCCGAATTTGCCCACTCTACTATAAATAAGATTATACGTCCATAGAGCTTTGGAAGATTTGCTGCGAAAAAGATATGTGGCGAATAAGCTTATAGGATCAATATGTTTAAAGCAAGTGGAATAAGTACCAAGGTTTTGTTTGAAATTTTTAGAAATTTAATAATTCCTTTTATGTACTTATTAATGAGGATAATAAACTGCGCAATAAGCACTGAGTGGAAACTTTGCTCCTTCGATTTAGTAGAGTAGAAAGTAATAGGTACCGTGGCAATAAAATTGGTCAATCAATTTGTATAACTCGTAAACAATCCTCTACTACTCCTTGCTGTACGCGCTGCAACTGATGTGGTTAGGTTAAGTTACTAGCAGTATTATCGATCTATGCCTGACAGAGTTGTACTTTAATGCATTATAAGTGAAGCTTAACCATAAACTACAACGTTAACGGAGAATTAAATATTTGTTTGTGACATTTACAATTTCCGGCTTCCGTTGTTTATGACCAAAAGCGCTGAATCAATTAAGCATAAATATGCCGTTTTTGTTCTTTCAGTCTTCCATGCGATGGGAAGTTAAAAAGTTACTACGTATAGGTTATTATTTGCAATATAGATAATCTATGATTTTTGCACTTATTTTGGAATTGATTATAACAAAAAATAATATTTACAGGATGTTTCATTTAAAATAAACAATCAATATAATATAATAATAACGGAAGCGGCAGACGTATTTAAGGTGTGTTCGTCTCACTGGTGATAATAATCTACCAAATTTTTTGATTTTTCCAAATTATGCTATTAAAAATATCGACAGTTGCAGTTATCTGGTATAATTCACCTACGATAGGTGCATTACACGAACATTTAATACAATGTCCGATATACCTCCGATCATTTTGTAGGCAAATGAAGCGATGTTTACAAATTGGGGAATGTTTAACAGACATAATAATGATTACTACTCTCATAATTTACAACTGACTCTTGCACTTCGAGACTATGTCAAATTTATTGTTTGGTGTGGCATAATAGATTTAATGTTTTGTCAGTTTACTTAAGCGTGGTTTTTGTTTCGAAACGATTTCATAGATAATTTGATAAACAAAAAGCAGTTTTTGTAATCGTGACGGTCGTGGTTTCTGTTCACAAAGAGAATAATCTTACGTCAGAATTTTGAAGATGTTTAGATATGTATTTCATAAAAGGTCCAAAATAAATTGCATAGAGCATAGGTTTCTAGAAATTTGCAAAATTTAAAGTGGTTTTACTAAGTGCCAATAAAAATATTTAAATTTCAATCTCTCAATCTCTCTAATTTAATTGTTCTTCAATTGAAAAATGAATTTTGCTGCATTATAAATCACTGCCTGCCTTGCTATTCTACCAACAGTTTGGAAGAATCGTTTCTCTTAAAATACGTTTTCATCTTCTTCTATTTATATTTTTCCAACTACTTCCAAATTTTCAATTATTATAATGTCTCTCAGAACCCTTGATTTACTTATATACTTCGTAACTATAATTACTCTGGTCAACAAATTATCAACTTTTTAAACTTAGAAAATCATTTATATTACTTTTGAGTAAGTTTTGTAACATAATGGTTTGAACTAATGTCTTAGTTCTAGTAACTAGCAACATACTTTGGGTACAAAGTAATAAAACTTACCTGTGCAATTTGATCAAAGCGGCCGAAGAGTTCATTAAGAGTTTTTACAAGATCCGATGCAGATAATTGCTCCGATAACGGCGTGAAGTTAACAATATCTGCATACAGAATGGAAACGTTGTTATGTCGCTGCACGTACATCTCGTGAAAACTCTGCTTGTTCGTCACTTCCTGACAAGCGTCCGCCATTTTCAACATGATGCTACGCTTTACCTGGGAACAAAAGCAAATTGATCAGAGAGATACGCGCTGCGTTTCACTGCACCGAACGTTTTATTACACACGGGGTACCATGCAACAAGTTACGTAAACTAGTGACGGCCTTTAAAATGCGAAAGCGTTGTGCGTTATTGTTTGTGAAGAATCTAATATGCTCTTCTAGGTATTACACATCTCGTGCATATATTTTTGCGAAGAGTTGAGAACAATAAAGGTTACATATATGTAAATTATGCAGCTAGTTGCAAGACGCATACATTATGTATACGTATGTATGAATGTAATTAATAATAATTACTAGGAGCTATTATAGGCGAGAATACAATTCGAACCATTAATACTTTAAATGTTGAAAAAATCTATTACGTTACAAAGTGGAAGAATAAAATAAGTTGTGTTTTACTTTGTATTTATTTATGTACTTCAAGATTTATGCAGAGGATATCGACTTACTGTCATCATCAGCACTGAATCTAGAATTTGTAAATTCTTTTACAAGTAAACAAATTTTCTTTAAAAAAGTTAACTTAACTACCAATTATTTTTTACTCAGTGATTAAATTGACATACACATCGAACTTCTGTTCAAATATCTAAGAAATAATAATTGAACATAAGAGACATAATTTATAGTCTTATAACATGGCGTTGTATATAAACATACCTACACATACAGAAAACATTTTTACCAATAGTTTCTTTACTTACTTTACTCGCCTCATGTTTTTAATTTTAATTCATAAATGCTAATTTTAAATTTTGACAGTATGTTTTTTAAAGAAAATTTGTTTTAATCATAAAATTGAGATTTTACAAATTCTAGATGAGGGGCTGATGATGACTGTAAGTCACCATTACTGTATAAATCTTGAAACTTGAAATACAAAGTAGAACGCAGCTTATTTTGTTGTTGGTAGTATGTCGGTAAATAAGTACATATTTATAAAATAGAACGGGAAGGAATCGGGAAACAAATTTTTACTAACAGTGAGGGAACGCCATTTTCTTTCTTTACTAATTTTAAAATGAAATAACAACTTTTATGAGATAAAATGAGAAGTGCTGAAAGTACATTCAATTCAGTAAACTTCCTTTGCTCAATGGTACATATATATATAAGTATAAAATCAGAAATTACTGTTACATACAACTACAAAATTTTTTCGCCACTGAAAACATCAACCAGCATGTATAATGTTTTTTGCAACATATAATCTATAATTATCACACGTCCCCCTAGTTTTGCGATTGTGTATTATTTCGAATCTTTTGAAAAAGCTGTTGTAATTTGCTTTAGCAAACAATGCGCACTTAAACACAAACGTTGCTAGAAAGGTAAGTATTTTATGTTTTTTGGAAATGTCTTGATATTTTAAGTTAAAAATGGATCTGATGCACAGCTCTTGGATAAGAAAGATGCAATCACTGTCGACTGAACATAGTAAACAGATGAGGCTGTTTCAACACTGACACTACCCGATATCACGTTTAGGCTGTAGCAATATTTACTTAATTTGTTTGCCATTTGCCTCTATGTGTTGCCTCCATAAGAGGCCAGCATCTAGACGTCACCCCAGAAAGGTTGTACCCTGCTCAAAGTAAGTCCTTATGTATTATAGTCTACTTTCAGGTTCTATTATTACTAAAATTTAAGATGTTTGTTTCGTTTAAGTTTCAAATTATTCGAGGAAAACTCATCACGCTATTAAAAATTGTGGTTCATGAACACCCCTGTCGTGACTTCTTTGTTGTTTATACCATATGCTACCTCTTTTAACAGTTGATATGATGCTCTAGTTGTCGACCTGCCTTTAAGATGAACGTTTTGAAAGATGCTTAAAACTTTATGTTTTTTAAGAAAGCATATAGCGAACTTATTTCTGAAATGAACAATTATAAGAATCTGATTTTGATAGATTATGTGAAAATGCCAAGAAACTTTAATTCCTATATTTACCATTGAACATCTAGGTAAAATTTGGCCAGGTAATAAATGCAATTGCATATTGTCTGAATTATAATCATGCGATTTTGAAAGTTTATGCCGAAAATATGAAAATATTTCAATTTTTGATATCTTAACATTTTGTCAGGCAATAAACGTAATTATATATTCCTAGATTAAACTTTATCAAAAAATAATTTTATTTTCTTCATTAAAATTTTGTACGGAAACTACACAAATGTTTCATTACTGATTGAGAATATATATGTCATTTAAGTTCTTTAATTGACATTACATTTTTAATGTTCTACAACTTAGATGGATTATTTACATATAAGGAGGATTAAAAATTCTTCCACGAATCTTGTAAAATGTCCTTAAGCATTTTTGTTAGCTTTTATGGGTTATTCCGGTTATTTTTTTAATATATAGATAAAAGAAACAAATTTGGATTCAAACTGATTTTTAAGACATAAGTCCAGAAGCACCGATGTGTCCATAGCTTAATAGTAGTATAAAATGGCCAATTGTACAATTGTCGAAATAAAACAGATAATTTTGTTGCGTCTAAAATGTTCAAAATTAATAAATTTTGGCAGTGTTAAATGATATATCAACTAGAGATTTTGGACCCATTGAAGTGTGCTTAGCTCCCTTCCTAACAAGGGCATCGGCTGCCTCATTGTCACCAATGCCAGTGTGTCTTGGAGTCCAAATGAGAGTAAGCTTGTTATCCAGAATATTAATATTGTTTTTGCTATCAAGTACGAGTCTGGAGAAAGTCTTTCTTCATTTACGAACTCGTCGTGGAGGTTGGCTACCAGAAATTTTTTTTATCGATCTGTGCCTGACACATCTAGTCAAGATTATTCCGATTACCGATATCCATAGCAAATATTTCTGCTTGAAAGATTGTTGCATATCTGCCCGGACTACGTGACCGTTCAGTTAGAGGTTTACGAAAGTAAATTCCTGCACTGACTTCTGTGTGGATTCTGAAACCATCGGTGTAAAGGTCAAATCGTCTTTAATTACCAGTTACTACTCCAATAGTATCTGTTACGGTAACATACGTCGAAAGAATTACCCAACGATATTGTGGCACACAACATGTACGAAGACTTAGACAGAACTCGTCAGCAGGAATCTTGTTAAGGTTTTCTGTTCGAGCGGAGGTCATGTTCTGTAGCAGTTGTACCGCATGATACTAGTATATGTAAAGTAGGCTAACCTTCCTCTGCAACGAGGTAAGATAGATTGCTCTCGCTGCTATTTGTTGGGCTTTATTTCACCAGGCAACGGTATTGTTCGGCGAACCACTGTCACCTTCTCTTCGGAGAGACTGCCCAAGTCTTACCACGAAGCTAACGGCATGCCCAAAGAGACATTTCGACCTTATACGTATACAGGCGCAGAAAAACAAACTTGAGGAATGGTAGAGGGAGTCAAGACACTTTTAGCTTAAGAACAATAGGCCAAAAATATGTAATTTCTCTACTGGAAGTTTAGTTCTTCTAAAGTTAATTTCCTTGGAGATTGTCAACATCTCTTCCTGGATTATTCTGATATAAATGAATGACATTAATTTTATGTGTAATGAATTTATTTAACTGTCAAACTAAATGCTAAAGTTGACTGTTAATCGGTAACATTTGTGAAGAAAAGAGTTGTTTTGTCTTATTTAGTATTGCCGACAATTTTTTATATGCAACGTTTCACTAGGAGGCAATTCACTATAGGCACGGGGAATATATGCTGCAATGCATCTAGGAAGAGTTGTTTGTCATCTGATGTTTACTTCCACTGACCAACGATTGATGGTGATACTTTCATAATTAATAAACATGGCACAGGTAGAAGGCAATTTCTTCTCCGCAGGTCCACTGTTTGTGTACAGTTTCAACGTCGAAACTGTTGTTGCAATTAATTCGTCTTCTTACAAAATGTTCCCATACTCTAACTCGTCACCATCAAAAGAATGTATTGATAAATTCTTGGGAATTGTGAAAATTTCCTGCGACTATTTTTTTGCGACGATTTTGAATATCAGGGATCTAGTATTTGGTAAAGAAGATGCTGTTAAGTAATTTTCTTGAATTTTGATAGAATTGACCCGTTGTTTCTTTTAACACAAGAAAGAGGGGAGATGAAAGGCACCCATTTGGTAAAACTGTTGGTAAAATAAATTAAATATGTGAAACCACTCTTATCCGCATTATAAACGTTGTCTTGTCTACTATCAATAATCGTAACATCATTAATATATCTCACGTGAATCGTCCGATAAATTTTACATAAGTATTTTTATTGCCTTATCTACCTTGTAGTTTCTAAGTTAGTAAGCTAAATAGCAAAGGACCACCCTATACACTGCACTTAAGCCGCCCTCCATCTCCCGAATGAGAATTTGAGCACCTAAAAATACCACCACTGTTCTTATACTCGATCAGTTTATATACCCATAAGTTTCGTTTAAATCGGAGTTTGCGGATTACCTATGTTGCACCTTATTTAAAACAAACAATTCGTTGTTGATTTTTACTAAAACCGGTACAGAAAAATGTGACAATGTTCTAGTCGATCCTATCCTATTTCGACAGCTCGATAAGGGCACACCGTTTATTTTATCCCATGTTCTTACGTATGTAGGTAATTGAAATCATATATCTGTGAATTCCTTGTTAAAATACGATTTAGAATGTTGTTTACTAGTTGCTTTGTGATGTCCGTTATATTGGCAGTTATGACGTGCCCAGCTGCCATTTGCCAATAAAACTACACGCAGTGATTTCGTTACACAACTAATCTCCCAATATTACGAGGGTGGATGCTATATACGGAATCTTACTTTGGGGTGCATTTCCGACGAAAACCGTCTTCTTAACACAGAAACGAATTGTTAGAATTCTCGGAAACCTAAATTCCACCGAATCTGACATTTGTGGCATTAAAATCCTAACAGTTCCATCTCTTTGCGCTTTAGAAGCAACTCACTACATATACAGACACCTAATTGCCTAAGCAGCAAAAATGCTATTGCAATGTGAACGATTTTTTAGGGGACGTTATTTTCTAATCCATTTACGTTTTCCTTCTTTGCCCTTTCTAAATATTTGGGCCTGTTCTAAGCTTAATATACTTTAGTTTACTTTGGCTTTTATCTTTATTTATATTATTATACTTTTTTGATCGATTCTGTTATCCATATAGATACTTGGAATGAATAAATAATACTATTACTGTTATTGGGAAGTAAAATAAATTTTTGAAAAAACAGATATGCGGTCTGTTTTTGGATGATTTTATTAAAACTAATTTTTTTTAATACTCAAAATTTCGTTCATTTATTGTGAACTTAATCAGCGTGTAGAAACTGTAGACGCACATTGTCGTTTTGGATAATTTGAAAATATAGTGGTTTGTAAATTGTAATTTCCTCATCTATTGTTGTTGTTGTTGTCTTCGGCTCTTACTTTAATTCCTGATGAAGTTCACAATAAGTGAACGAAATATTGAGTATTAGAAAAATTGAATCTGAATCAAACTATCCATACTTGATTTTTCAAAATTTTGCTATTCTACTTCTCAGCTTATCTCCACGATCAAGTAGTTCCCGTCCGGTTTTCTTTATGCGAGTGCAAGGTAATTAATAATGGTTCACTAAAAAAGTATGTGGGTCCATTGTGTCCGTCTACGTTAATGCACTTTTGCCCTGAACTGGTAATTTTTTTATTCTGTTTCCATAAAATGTTTTAGGACGGATTTGGAGATAGTTACGCAAGTAATCTTCAGTGTTGTTGCGCCACTTCTTTTCAGAGACTTACTAGATCTAAATTCTCAGGGCTGTTGCACCAGCTCAAGCACCGTTATATAATTGTCTCATCTGTTTAATAATCTTTTGCTATAGATTTCGATTATTTCCCTTATATTCTGGATCTCTTATTTCCAAATTCATTAAATCATTTCCTGGATTTACGTTGACCTTGGTCTACCTTTTCCTATTTGCTGATTGTCACTGCGTGAAAACATTTATTAAGTCGTTTTCTTTGGTTTTAAATATATGTTCTAACCATGTAATTCCTTATTCCTTATTTTTACCAACAATGTTTTCGCTCAGTTCTTATGCTATTTCCAGGACCGACATTCTTTTAAACTCGTCTTCTGCACTACTCACTCCTCTTTTATTGACATGGTCATTGTTTCTGCTGAATACGTAATTATTGGTTGTATCAGAATTTTCTCATCCGAGTTTTTCTTGTTAGCAGCTTTTTGTTAGTTTTGAACGCTCTATTTGTCATATTTCTTTTAATTTCTTCTGACCTGTCGCCATTACCGGATATTGTAATTCCCAAACATTTGAATTTATCCTTGTGATTCCCTACTTTAGTTACACTACCTTTGGCTTTTCTCTCTGTTTTATTATTTTAATTTTATCGTTATTTGTTTCTAATCCTAATTTTTTCCTTTCTTCATTTATTCCTCCAATATTTTGTGCATTGTATCCCTCCTTTTAGTTATTAATACCACGTCGTCTGCATACGCAGCCATATGTCATCCTCCTATTCTCATCGTGCTTTTACTTATTTTCCTTGTTGTGTGCGCTAGCGTCACATTAAAGGATGTTACCGACAAAATATTTTCCTGCTTGATGTATGGTTACTATTTATCCTCAAAATCTTTAAATGAAGCAAACAGGTAGTAATCACAAAGGACAAATCGGAACTACAACGTGGATGGATTTTATAGTTTCGCAGTGCACATGCACTTATTACATACAACATTTACTTACATGTAAATGTTTTTTATGTCATTGCAACGGTATGAGGTATTGCATTGTCGTTCAGCAGTAACACGTTTCGTAAAGGACTGGGGAATCGTTTCGATCGACATGAAGCTTTGGCTCTTAGTAAAAGCTCACGATAATAAGACACATTAATTGGTCCTCTGTCAACCAATGAGAATGACTCAATGGATATCCCAAAGAATTGTATACAGAACTTTATTAACTGGATGTTGGGATTTTGATTTC
Source organism: Oryctes borbonicus (assembly GCA_902654985.2). Lineage (NCBI taxonomy): Eukaryota > Metazoa > Arthropoda > Insecta > Coleoptera > Scarabaeidae > Oryctes > Oryctes borbonicus. The sequence goes on along the minus strand of LR736857.1, from coordinate 21,423,669 downwards.
AGTAGTGGTGGTAGTTCATCTCGAACATGCCATTCCATACTGTATTTTTTGGTCTGGGGAGTGTAATATTCAATCGATAATCGCGGAATTTATCGTGTTCAGTACACGATAAGATTTGCGAACTTCTTTTCGAACTTGTAGGTCTTCTCGCAGTATGCATGGCACACAACCATAACCCAGGTTGGTTTTCTGCAACGATTTCATGCCAGTTAATAACCAGTTCGCGAATTTGTTGAATGGCATGTTTTATTCTGTTGGTTGGTGTTCGCCGAGTATGGGGTAGGTTTGACACCTTCTTCCAGTCCTCTCGAAACTGTTTGTGCCATTGGCATATTTGCGGCGTCGATATGTATCATTCCTGAACAGAAATGTCATACGTACACAATATCCATCGGTGCATTACCTTCCGCACACAAAATAATTTTTATTATCATTTGTACAACGGAGTTTTGAACTTGTTACTCAGTCATTTGGTAACTATTCAGCCAAACTACACAGACAAGTACTAATCTGTCAAATTATTAGTAACACATCGACTAAACTTGCGTTATTGTCTCTCGTCGGTTAAAATTCTAAGTAGAAACTCGCATCTATTCATATATCTTCATCCAGCTTTAAGATTAAGAAGAGTGGAGCACACTACAGACAGTGTGAATAATACGACCCATAAGAAATGGGTACTAACGGAACAAATAATTGCATCGGTTAACAATATCAAATGTGAATTGTATCATGTAAAATACTAAGATTGCTGATTTATGTAGATTAAATACCTTCATCCATTCCAAAATAACATTTTTATGGCTTCCGCCTTTTAAATAATTTATGGGGATTTTATTTATTTTATATGTATTCAAGACATCAAATATATTAAGTGCAGCATTGATTTAGGAACTGTACAAAATTAGTTTCGCACTATTACTGTTTTTATAATAATATGGGACAAGTAAAGCACTTCATCTCTTAAAAGCGTTAATCACTTGGAAAGTTAATAAAGAAAGGAGAAATCTGCAAATTTATGTAAAAAAACACATAAATAAAATGAAATTGCCATTACAGCAAAACCTAAAAGAAAACGAAGAATTAGTTATACAAAAAAAAAAACTATTCAGAACCGTTTGACACAAGAAAAAATGCCTGCTAGAAAGTGGTATCCTTGGTTTTAGATGATTAAGGGAATATGTTAGAAGCTCTGTACGACGAAATATTCAAAACATAGGAAAACTTCTACTATGATATGGGCATGTTCCTCAAACTGTTGTGCAATATTTCAGGTGCGAGCGACTAAGGAGAAATATCCGTATTTGAATATTCTGTAAACAGTTATGCTAGGTTATATCGAGAAAGAGATACCTCTGCGGTTTAGGTAATGTTCAGATGTGACTAGTGCAAACACTAAACTCCAACTTGTTCACTTGATACTGTTCAGGCCCTGTTTCATAGCATACTATGAATTTGTTTATTTTACATATTAATTAAATTTAGCACAGTAGCAAAGCAGGGCTGCAATGAGCTGAGATTAAAATTTCAACCAATAAAATAATGTTTCAAGCTGTCGGTGCAAATAGAAATATGTCCTACCAACCTTTTGGTATTTAAATAACAATTAATTGGTATTACTCTTACTAGGTAAACAACATAAAAGTATCGGCACCCTCCGCACCACACAAGTTTAATTTATTATATAGTAATTAGTCCGGGACGACCGTTTCGAGGACACGAATGGTCCTCATCATCAACCGGTGATTACTCTTACTATTTATTTTAATGAAACTTAACAAATCATAGAAAGAGGACTGGAGACAATGAGAAGGAAAGTATAAGTAAGCTTCTTTGTAAGTTGATTACTGCATGAAGTGTCGTTATTTAATATGTATATCAATTTCTGTTGTATTAAAACTTAAAGAAACATCATTTACATAAATAACTGCCTCATACATTTGCTTTCGCATGGAACAACTTCATTACTACTTTTCCGATAAAAATTATGAGAATAAATTTTCGTTTATATTCAATTAATGTTGCAGTATTAAATGTTGTTAGGAGTTCGATGTCGTTTCTCTTTTCCTATACAGGGTAAGTCGACATAAACGGACCAAACTCCAGGAGTGTATTGTACATGTAAAAATTATGTAAAACGCTCATATGTTTTTATCCGATTTTCATTTGTTTCATGTTATAAATAAACACAATTCCATATATTACCATTTTTTAGCGTTAGATGGCAAAATACATTGATACTAGCACATAACAGAACAACAAAATGAACGTTGAAATAATTGAATCAAATAGCCGATACGTCATATGTGTTAAGAAGAAAAAGTTTAATGTAGAACGTACTTGAGTTTCTGTTTGATATGAGTAGTTTATGTAAGGATATTTTTATTTTATTTATTAACTTGAAAACAAGCGAAAATTTTGACCATCCAGAAGAGCACCAAGTAATTTTAATTACCTTGAAATCTGGAAACAAATGAAAATCGGATAAGAACATATATCTTTTTTACATTATTTTCACGTGTACAATACGCTCCTTAAGTTTGGTTCGCGCTTCCGCTTATTCACTTAAAACACTTATTCTGTATTTTAAGTGAATAAGTTAAGAAACAAATAGGTAACCATAACCTTTCAACTAAACAGTTTATTAGTTACCACAAGTAAACAATTTTCTCTTAGTTTACTACTCTATTTATCGTATTAGAATAGCTTATTTGTAATAAGTGAATAAATTTCACTGCTGAAAAACCGATGTTTCAATATTTGCCGAGGAAGCGAATACATTCATTAATTTTATTACTACTAGAAACCCGGTAAAGTAGTATACTTGCCGCAGATGAATAAACTGTTTATCTGGGCCTCCATTTTAAAAACTTTTTTATTTATAGTTATTAAATCTTTAATTATGAAATTGTTAAGTTTTCAGTGAAAATAGCGTATTGCTGATATTTATTCAACAAAGAAGCAAAAAATTAGCGGACGGGCGGCGTATTGAAAATTCCCAAAATGCAGTCGTTTTTTATAAAACTTACGTTGCCTAAACATTTGGATTCTATCCGCAGATGAGCTTCGCATAAATTCTTAAGAAGGTTGAACATGAATTTTCCAATATACTATTAATGTGTTTACCTCAGCAGCAATGTATGCCGGAATAACGCTGAGCAGTAGTTGTTCCTGTTGTTCCTTCTCGCATTCCAGCTTGACTCTCGATTCGATACACGTTCTAGTGCCCACAAACGTCTTCCGATGTGCCGACTGGGTCATGTGTCTGTAGTACAACCCCGTTGCGCTGGCCGTTATTAATAAAATCGTTTCTGGTACAAGCTGCAATGAAACATTAATTTCACTCAGTAAAACTTTTAACCTGATTAAAAAAGAAGTCGTAATTCTGGCACTTTCAGAATTATTATTTTAACTGACATCTATTTTATTTAACAATTTACGAGTTGATCCTAGTGAAGTAATGTAATCCCTTAAGACCGCTTATTTAATTGTCTACCTCACGCTCACTCAATTTTATGACATTAATGTATAGGTTGAAGTATCTGTACAGAACAATGAATGCTTAACGTCTACGATGCGCTGGAAATACAAAAAGTATGAATTTATGAGAGGAGCTACCCTCTTTTATTACGACTTTGTATCGTGTGTTACTGTGAAAATACATACACCTATCAAGAAATAAAATCGTATATTTTAAGAAATATTTGTATATGTATGGTATTGTTGATAATAAAACATAAAACAGTTGTTTAATTAGACCAAGACTTTTGGAATTTTATTTTCTTAAATTTATTTTTTTATGCTAAGATGATTATCAAAATTTTACTGCCTGGCCAAATTTCGTTCATTTTAAATTGAAACAGCTGATCGCCAATATTTGACGAAATAAACTTAAACTAACACGATCAAGCGATTGGTAGTTCACAACCTGATTCATATTCGAGCTTCACCATCGGGTTATTATTGGAGATAGAGAGTGGGTTTAAATTTGGCAAAGTAGCTGAATTTTATGTTTGAAACGAATTCGAAGAGAATGTCGATTTGTGACAAATGACGTTCGAAATTAAAAAAAAAAAAACTAAAAACGGTAGTTTTCTTCTTTTATTTGGTCTTGCAGAGAAAAATTAAAACCACAATCCCTCAGGTAACATTTGATCTTCTATGTAATGGTGTACTTTAAATGTTTATATGACGCATCAGTTCTTTTTGGCCATCGTAAACGTTCGTATTTTTTATCGGTGCTATATTGGATTTTTGCCACCGTTACCTTATTTAATCTTAAAATCTTCGATGTAAAGTTCTTCATTAGAGTAAATTTTGACGCCACTTTGTGTGTAGATTTTGATGAATTACAGAAAACACAAGATTTACATAAACTTTGCAAAACCTTATATTTAATTTACCATTTGTAACATAGCCTATTGAGTTTTATTAAAAGTCCTATTAACACAAACATTACGCAGGTCGGTAAATAAATGATCCATTTTCGATGATTCAAGATCTAGAAAAATAATACGATGTGGTTGTTGCCGTTCTGGATACAATGTAAATTAATGAATAAAATTTCGGATTCATTAATAAAAAATATTTAATATATCTCGTTCTTTTCGTTGGTGTGCGACAATTATTATTAACTATTACTAATGAACGACAATTGAAATAATGATAGCAAGGGGTGATAGTGTGGTAAACAACACGAAAGTATAGGCACACCCCACACCGCACAAGTTTAATTGATTAATCCGGGACAGCTGTTTCGAGAATACATCGATGCTCATCTTCCACCGAAGACCGAAAAACTTGTGTCTTCTATGTCAATTAAAGCATAATGACAATTGTTGTCAACATTCTAGACATGGTTGAAATCAGAAGAAGAAAGCTTCTGACGGTGGTGCCGATAACAAGTAGGGAAGTTAATGATGGCCAAAAAGAATCGAAACATTATATAAACATAGAGGATCGAAGGCAGCCTTAAGAATGTGTTTTTAGTTTTTAGTTTATTTATTTTTTTAGTTTATTTAGTTTTTAGTTTTTAGTTTATAATAAAGGTACCAGAGGAAAAGAAAAAAATTAGTATATTTGGCTTTTTTTTAAATCTCAAATCCCATTTGTCACAGCTCCAATGTCTCTTCAGGTTCATAACAAACACAAAATTTAGCAAATTTTCCAGATGCTCTGTATTTTGTTAACACGTAACTATCCTTCTAAATATTTTGTGTCTATTACTATAACTATTTGACTTATAATGTCTCTCATTGAAATAGAGAGAATGTTGGGTAGTACGAGAAATATGGTAAAGATGAATACCGTTCAATACTCTAGAGCCTGGTATTGGATAGAACACGGTAACGATCTATGCCTCTCCAAAATTGTATAGTTTGGGTAGCCGTAAGTGTATATCAATAAATGACAGATGACAGAAGTGCTTGCTGAACAAGCATTTCTATTTGCACTTCTTATGTTATTATTTCGATATTATTCAGGTTGTTTGATAGAAAGTTGCAAGAATACTGGGCGACCACGTGGAGTAAAACTTTTAAATTTGGAAAAAAAAAAACAAGAATTCAGTGAAAATAAGGAGGTTATAAAAAAATACTTAAGTTGTATTAAATCTTATATGCACGTGTACTACTAACCCCGTGGATCCAATATGAATGCGGGTTATAACTATAACGAGCAAGAGACAATGGCATAAATGTAGTGGAGTGTTAGTCAATGTGTTAATGACAACTTAGCAAGTTAATACATGTCTAGGCATTTAGGTTGATCAGTTATCAGAATGACTACACAACTAGTTCTAAACTCTGTTGAAATTTCAATCTACGGAAGGTGTTTGCATAGGTTGCAAATGATATTGTCGGCGCTACAAATACGCTGTGACGGGTTCGAGAGAATTGGAAGAACTATCAAATCTACCCCCCGATCGGCAACTAGGCATAAGGAGCACATTTTTTTTTACAGAACATTTTACGGAATCAACATGAAAAGATCAGTAATTCAGTAGCAAAAGTGCACTAACATATGCGGACTGTTTTCTAAGTTACTCCTTTGTTCTGGATAGCATTTGGTAAGTATCACGACCAATTACGATACACATTTCATAATAGACTGTAAATGTCATTTGAATTCCTGTACTAAAGCCTAACTCTATGACCTTAGACAGTATAGATATTTCCTACACGATTATCGATTAACTCGGACCTACCCTCCGATAAAGAAAGATAAATGAGCACTGATGATGAACACGAAAACATTTAAAGCTCTACTAAATTAAACATTATCAGTCTACTCAATCACGTATACATTTACAAAAGTTATGGAGGCATTAAGCAGATATTTTACATTAAATTCCGAAAAATTCAATTTCAATGAGAGAGTCCTCTAAATATGCACCCAAACTTAAAATATGAGCAAATTCGTGTGAGTTATAGGAACTCTTAAAAGTCGATTGTAAAATTAGATTTGTACTTGCCGACCATGTTTGACATAATATAGGTGAGTAATGAATAGAAGAAAAGGAAATGAGAGAATATACATCAAACTTATTGAAGTAGCGAAAAGGAAAAATGAAAAGAAGGTACTGAAAAATGTTAGGCAAATTGTTAAATTACCAAAATAGTACGCATTCATTGGCCGTGAAGTGACGGATAAAGCGGAATAAAATTTGCAAACCATACAAGTGCTGATTATCTTAAATAATTATCCAAATCTTGGACAAGGTCCAATATGCAGGGTATCCCATATAAAAAAGTCAATTTTGTATCACAGCTCCATTTTTGTACTGTAGAGTATTATCTACCATTTTCTCTAAAAGTTAACAAAGCAATGAGCATATGTATATTTTAAAGAAATGATACTTCATTAACGTTAACGAAAATTAGAAGGATTTCAGATTTCATTTACCTGTGTCAGCTCTTTGTGATATTTCGATTTTATTTTATAGACACCGATTTACTTTCATATTTACACTATTTTTTGTACTTCCGAAAGTATTTTCTGTTCGTCTTAAAGAAAATCCCAATGCTGAATAAATCTCGACTACGAGATCAGAATTGTAATTTCCATTTCAAAAATATCGAAACAAAAATGCGATATCTATACATTGTACATCCGAATTAGCTTTCTGATTCTATTTTTAAGTTTAGTAGTTATATCATTTTGTAAACATGTAAAATTATATACAAAAGTCTGCTTTCCAAAGGATTTAAAAAATGATCTGATATCTTTAGAATGTATTTTTGTCTATACAATATGAATCCAATCTACCAGCTGCAACATTCTGATGCCAACACTCAGGAATCCGTTTATTTAATAAGTCAACATCATATTATAGAACGCAAGTTTTGAAGTAGGTAGTAAAACATTTCAGTAGCAATTTGCTGCATATACACGTATGTACATATTTGGCCACTGTTAAAGTTTGTAGTTTTGCAATACATTAATACTTTGTTCTTTAAGAAAGATATTTAATGAAAGCTATAATTGCTATAAGATGCTCTTATAGCATTAGAAATTAGTTAAAAGTATCTTTAACGCATACAAAAAACAATATTTCACACGGGTGGTAGTCGCTAGATTAATTCAGAAACGGAAGAAGACAAGACGATTTGCTCTCGACGAACTTATTCGAATATAGTAAGAAAAGAAAGTAAAGCACAAACAATAGGTACGATTTACCATCATAAAGTACAAAGTATTGTGTACGCAGACGACGTAGTTCTATTAATAAGATCCAAAAGAAAACTCGAGAAGGGAAATCTGTGGAAGAAGCAAATAATTCACTTGGACTACGGATACACAGAGTAAAAACAAAATATTGTCCGTCTAGAAAGTATCCGGAATTTATTATTTTTCTTAATTTTAATATATTTCTTTTTGGTTACATCCTAAGGCAAAAGTAATGCATGAAGTAGGTTGTGCCGACTGTAAGCCATGGCAAAAATCATATAACAACACCAGCTGTCAAATATTGTTGATTATCAACAGGCTTAACATTTGTGAAATAATGTCGCAAGCAGAATGAAGAAAGTTGGTGGAATATTTGTATAGAAAAGGTGTTCAAAACGGAACTTCAACGTTTAATACATAAATATTAATAAAAAGTATTGTGAAATAGCATTCTTTGAAATTAAAACTAACAGTTTTTTGATATCAAGTAAAAATGGGTTTAACAAGTAAAAAACTTTCTCTTCTCAGTATATACAATTTCTGAGCATTTATGTTTTAACCAAAATAATGTTGCTAATACAGCTACTCATAATCTATTAAAACACATCAAAAAGTGTCATGGCACCATCTGGTGCCGAGTGATACACGCGCCTGCTGTCTAGAAACCAAAGACAAAAAGCGATGACGCCAGATAGGCAAAAACATGTCCGTTGGTTAGCGTTTTCTCTTTTCAGATTGCTTTTGCCATGAGTGGTTCCACCAATACCATAAGTAACTGTATTAGAAGCATTACTTTGGTTATTGTCTCTGTTTTAATAGATTACGGTAAGCATGAAGAATCATTTACATGTGAAGCTACCTAGACCAGTTAAGTGCCGTGCTCTCTTTAGTTCAGTAGTCCAAGAACTTCGTTATTCGATTGGGTACATGTATTCGCTTTTTGTCTTCTGGACAGCACGCGTGTGTAGATACACGCGTGTAGTGTCAAGAGATCTTGACACTACACGACCCAGAGTGATTCGACCAATACCATGAGTAGCTGTATTACTTTGGTAACCGTTTCTAAGCGTAAAATGTTAAATACTACCTTTGTCTATAGTTTGAGCAAATACTTTATCTGAAGCAGTCACACAAAGCATGAACTTTGTAATTTATTCTAGATGAAAGATAGTGTCCTGCATGCATTTTACGAATTTTTTGCTTATACAACGTAAAATCGGATAGAATGGATTCGAAAAGCCTTTGCAACGGTACGAAATTTTACACCTCTAGCTTTAAGAAATGTGTATAATCTGCTGTATATTGTAGATTGTATACTATCCGTATATCGGTAAATACCTTTTGTACCTTCTAGTATTGTACAAAATATTTTCCTAGTTCTCCAGTTTTGTCGTTCTCAATTCTAGATTTTCTTTGAATATGTGCTGATGTGTTTTAACGATACAAGGTAAAGTTGTTCTATGTCACAGATCACCTGAATTTTGTTTACGAAATCATTACTTCGGCGATATCGAATGTAGCCTCTATCGTAACACAGTGAAGTACTCATTTAAAATTGTCCACCAAAAATTAGAGGCGCATTTCTCTTGTCTGGCGTTCCACTTTACGTTCCATATCTCGCATTCGGACACGTTCCGTCTGTAGTTCCGAGGGCTCGCACCCATTCGTTTCTACATGCACCAGTGTTTATGCAGAAATACCAACAAATTGATTGTCAGCATTTTAGTAAGAAATTGTTAAACATCTGTTTTTGCTCTTTTTTCTGCAAGTTATCGTTTTTTACTATTTTATATATCCTAATAGTAAACTAATTTAGTTAATAATTAATTCATAAATAATAAATAAATTAATAAATCATGATTATTATTACCGAAATGTACTTAAATAAAAGACTTTTAACAGAAATAAAAATTTGTACGCACATTATTTTGCTTATTGCTGTAGATGATAGTCAACGTTGTTGTTTTATATATAACTTTAATTTTGAAAATGTAATTGTAGTTCTTGGAAAATAAATGTACATTCATAATTTTTATGACTATTGAGCATAGTGGTAGAAGTCATCATTGTGCTTTCAATTCGTTATTTGAACAAGCAGTATCAAACATATTTTGGAAAAATCCGACACTTAAAAAATAGATGGTATGCGAAAAATAATACCCTCTCCCTATCGAAATAATTGTCTGATTTATACATTTGTATAGGACAAACATTTCGATACGAAGGGAGTATGTTTTGATATACGTTTTATAATCTATAATATGTACGTATGTACGTGTGCCTAAAAATAACAGTAGCCACAAGAGTAAATTAATAAGTTATGTTGAAATTTTGACTTTATTGTTATAGTGTACGTAGACACCAAAAGATTATAAACAAGCAACTGAACTATTTTTTCATTACGCTAAAATTTTATTTTATATAATTTATTGTATTGTGATATACCTTGCATGTGTACATAAATGTAGGATCGAAATAGAAACCCAACACTTTTATTAAAAGAGTTGTATTAAACATTAATAACGGTTGTAATTGTAAATATTTAAAATGGTTTTTGAATCGGTCACTCGCGGTCACGTCACGTGTTATGCCTGACCGATGTGGTGTGTGAAGGGAGGGGTGGTTTCCTACATAAATATTTTTTCTATAATTATCTTTCTGGCACTTTAAATATTAACATTGCATAGCATGACGCTTATTTTTAATAATCACGACATCGATGAGGCTTGCTATCAACTAGCCGTTCACATCTCTTCTGTGGAATAGATGTCCAAGTAGAGCGAGTTGCCTCTTATTATTGAGTAATGTTGTTATGCACAGCCTTCTTTATATCAACCCATAAGTTTTCGATATCCGGCCATTGAGTTAGCAAGACACTATGCTTTCGTTAAACGAATTTTGGTTCTCTTTGCCTGTCTCGCCGTAAGTTTTGCGTCGATATCCAACGAAGCGGTATTTTCTTGATGCTGGTTAGTAAACATATCGAGTCACAATTTCGGGAATTATAAAAATTGGCCCTATACTATAATAAAAATACTGGTCCATATCGTAATACTAATAAACTCCCATGCTTAATAGTTTTTTTTTGTGAACTATGGAGCAAGTACCGTGCCTGAAGGTAATTCAGAGAATATTCCTCCATCAATGTGATACGCCTCTTTACAAAATCTATGCTTATGGTAGTCTTCTGGGTCTTTTAACGTAGAGATCGTTTTCTAACGGACATCTTCTTACTGTGGAACACAAGTACCAGGATTTAATTACATATAAACAAATGGATTCCTTCTTGCAAAATTTATAATTTGTCTATCTGTTTTTTCAGTAATTTTTCGTTCGGCACCTCAATTTTCTTCCCTATTTCGCCAATTAATCTCATTTCCAATATTTTTTAGTCTAGTGCATTCTGTCTACATTTGTAGTTTTGATCTTCCGTAAGTATTTTTAAATTCAATTCTCTTTCTTGTACTGTGTATTGCTTTGCGTGATCCACGACAATATAATCATTACCTTAAAGACGTACGGCCAATATAAGAGCTGAAATATTATCATTTTATTTGTTATTACCGCTATTCTAAGTAATACCGCGTTAAGAACCTTTTTTTCTATAAAAAGGAACTTCTTATATAATTGTTTACACGAATCGGCGTAGTTTTCCATAACAGTGTTGATATCATATTTATGTCTCCCTATCTCAGGAAAAAATTGAAAAAGAAATCGCAAAGCAAAAAAATACATAGTTTCACATGGCACTGCTATTCTTTTGCACATGTTTGTGTTCATTAAAAAGCGCGTACCAGATATGAAATGTAACATAATTGTAACAAAGCTTATTGATATTATAATAAAGCTATAGTGATAGAGGTTTTCAACTCACTTTTATTACCTAGGATTTATTATCTATTTGTTTGAGTGTGTGAAGGTCAATTATTAATTTAATTTGTACACCTTATCCCTGTATATTCCGACATTTCTTATTCGTATTAACGAAAATTAAGGCATTATTATTAATAACTCGCGACTTTGATATCTCCAAATTATCCACATGAAATATGTCTACATAAATTAAGCCATTGATTTTATTACTATTTGTTTAATTATTTTATTATTTATATTATTTAATTATTTGTTAAAACAAGTAAATTAAAATTACCAAATACCGATTGTACACTTATTACTTTGAAACTACTTATTTTAAAATTCTATCTCATTATCAATTCAAAAGTATATACAAAATACAGAACTTTCTAGTGCGTAAAACAGAAAATGCTTTCAACCAATAAATATTGGTGCCATGCTAATTGCTGAAAAATTTACTTTATTACAACAATACCAAGAAAATTTCTTTTTTTATATGATTTCTTATTTGAAACTAAATGAAACGGACATTTACATTTTGCATTTTTTTCTTCATCTGGATATCAATATTTAATGAAGGCTATGATGCCCTGATTTTCGTTATGTTTTGACACCTATTGACACCTATTACTATATCCATGTATACCTAGGAACGTCAATTTCCCTTACATTCCAGTCAAGAGCACCAAGGCAACCAAGGTTTATAACCCGTAATTAGCATTTAAGTAAGTCTGCAGAAACGTGTTGCGCTTCACGAAATTAGCAGACGTAAGACTCGTGTATTCATATTCATTTTGCCTACTTGTTTCCCCGAGAGTCAACAAACTACGAATCTGTCTAGTTTCTGCTAATTTCATGAAGTGCATGGAAATTGTATTCGTTTTTACAGGCTTATTTTTAAGTCCCTATAATCAGGGTACTAGTGATTGTATTTGGTCCTCTGGCTACGTTTGTCAGTGTTGGGAATTTGATGTTTTGACATTGTCAGCTTTTTTTAGGCGTGTTGCTTTTTTGGTTGATTTCAAAGCTATATACCTAGATTCATATCTATTCGTTTTTTAGACAGAAAAAATAATTGTTCTCCTGTTTACTTTGTTAGGGTTCAATATTAGTTTCTTGTAGCCAGTTTTGTTGTTATTGCATTATTGTTTAGATTTACCTGTTTTGAAAGTGCGCGTGTTTAAATGTAAATATATTTCGTTATTAAAATATTTAAAACACACCTGACTTTTCAATAAAAATCGACCAAGCAATTTAACAACGGTCTTTTACGGAAGTTATGTCCTGTGAGCGGTGAAACGAATAACGGCAAAACAAATTGATTTGCGTAATTGGTAGTAGAAAATATATATTTTTATAATTATCCGACTAATCACTTTTTCGAATTTTCCTAAATTTCAAGATGTTCAAATAAACTAATTATACGGAAATGTATTTAATCACATGTAATGGGGTTGTTTTTTTAATTGGCAATTGTTGAGAGACTCGAGCATTTGAGTCTCTCATGAAAAACTGCCGCATATAAATGTGACACAGAAAAAGCGAATTATGTAGATTATTGAGAATTATTTATGTACACACGCGAGCATCGCCTAGGGTTCATTAAAGGTACGCACGCGTACGGAGAGGAGTGATTGAATAACAGACACACACGTAGGCTACCAGCGCGACATCGGTTTCAGTTTTTCGACAAATAAACAAAGAAAAGTAAATGAAAATACACATTTAGTTTTACTTCGAACCTATGTATATAAATGGTAGAAATAGATCGCTGCTATTGACGAAGTACAGAAGAAAAACGAATACTTAATTTGTACGAGTTAAAATAAATATAAAATATTTACGCGATGAATTTTGGATGAATTTATGATAACTTAAATTGCGATTAAACTATCAGATACACCGGTTTTCGTAAAATCTATATAGATATTGAATGCAACAAGGATACATTTGAGAGTTCGTGTCTACATGAATCTTTTATCAAATTTGGTTTCTTCAGTTACATTCCTTGAATCACAAAGCACTCTATATAAAAAGTTTTGTAACTATTATAGCAAGGCTGTTGTAGTGTGACTTACCCTAGTAATGGTTTAAGGGAACGAGACAAAAGAAACTCTTTTGTATTAATTTTTATTATTTAAGTATTTACTGTCGCAATAAACAATGTATCATTTTATTCAGCATATTTTGTCCAATTAATTAACAAATTACCTACGGTAATGCCCCACCACTAATTTAATGCTAAAATGCTGCCTGCGCCTTCTCCACTAATTTTAATTAGTACCGCTGGTGTCCAGTAATAAAATATAGCGCACGCACCATATACGGTTTATTAACTCGAATATGGCCGCAATGTGACAATAATACCAATTCTAAGCCGGCATTACTCAGTGACGCTTACATGTTTGTAATTGGAATAGTATGAAAGTATAAAACGAATTCGCTGATTATGTCATAAGTGTAGTGCATATGTATATTAAATGTAAATAAAATATGTCAAACAACTACAATCGTGGATATCTGAAAAATTGACATTCGAGAAATAATTATGGGTGTGCAAAATAATAGCAACATTAGAAAGGAAACATGATATTAAAGGAAGTGCTAACTATTTGGAATATGCGTATAAAATAGTCTATTCTATTCAAAACATTGAACCATCATCATAACATAAGAAATATGTCGTTTTGTGAGCGAAAAATTAGATCGGTACGCGGCGCCTCCACCACATATGTCTTGTAGCTCGAAGTTCTTAAAAGAACTTGGCTATACAATAATTATTTAATTTGCATAAATCTAAAATAATGTATAATTACTATATCCATATTCAATCATTTAGATGAATCTTGATTATTTTAACTAATGCTGCTGCCTAGTAGTTCCAACAACTTGACTACTTCGTCACTGACCGATTTTATGAAAACATTTTCAGCTTCTTTAATGAGAATCACATGCATGCTTAATTTCCATAAATCAGTTCTAGTTTAGTAATGTCTATAAAACCTAGTGCTGCTATTATTTTGCACTGTCAGAATGTTTCTTCCTGATAGAATTCATAAATTTGGAATAAACTTTGTGCAGTTCAGCTCTAAACTTATATAAAATTAAACGCTTCAATTTCAGGGTCTATATGCACTGCATATTATTACGCGTAGAACTGTAGCCATATGGAAAACTTCGGAATATAAAAGCTGGCGCAATTCTAAGTAAAATATGTATATAATATACACTGTGTCCACGGATTTGGTGCACAAGGGGAAACACTTTTATTCAACATTTTATGAAAAAAGTTATTCTTTACGAAAGTTTTTTCTTGCCTTAAAACCATTAGAAAACATATTAAAATGCACTGATTACTTTCTGTATGCATATAAAACATGTTGAAAAAAATGTTGAAAACGTGTTAGCTTACTTTCAAAAATTTGACTAAGTTCAAATTATTGTTGATAATCGTATTGCCTTGAAATCCCGTTGACATTTAATTATTTGTCTGTTTCAAATTTAAGTGACACAACATTTGCAATCACGGGGATCACAATTATGCTAATATTGCAACAACGAATTTATTTGATTAAGTGTTATGGAATTGGTGATATTTCATATCGTACAGCGATCAACAAATTTAACGCTAAATTCCCCGGTATTAATATCGCTATTAATTCTTTGAAAAAGGTTGTTAAGAAATTTGATGAAACTGGCTCTGTTGTTACACAGAAACAATGCAATGAAGATGATCCATTAACTGTTCTAGCTATGGGATCTGTATTAGAAGATTCAAAAAAATCACTCCGTAAGAGAGCGGCGAAGTTGGATGTAAGCAAGAGCTTACTGCAAAATGTCTTTAAGGAAAACAAGATTCACCCACTCAAACCCAAATTTATTCATACTTTGGAATCCCGGGACGATGCGTTTAGATTAGAATTTAGTACTTGTATCTTGTATTTATAATAAACAATTTATTTTAGTTAACCAGAATTGTTTTACATCTAAAAACATGTATAAAAAAAACTAAAACATAAAATGGTTTAAAAATGTAACAATGTTCACTGTTGTATAAGTTTGCACCAAATCCGTGGACACACTATATAATATGAACGTAGTCCAATTCGACTCGATATCTCGAATCGTTGTAAGTGTCCGTGCATGTCATCGATATGACACAGGACAGTCTACTTCAAGTTTTTTGTGAAAGCATATACATACAAAGTGGTTATCTTTAAGTCTAATTTACCTTTGTTAGCTAAACAGACGTAAATTATATTTTAGGTGGCAAACATCCTTTGGCGTACACATCAAACTTAACCTAGTTATAGATCTTTGAAACGATATTAGTCGGTTGGCCAATCCACTTATTTGGGAAAAATGTATTTTATTAAATTCAGCATGATGATGCGGTGATAGTGAAACCACTCACCTTGGGTAATGTAAGTAAATAACAACAATTGTCGAAGCAAGTTAAACTAAAGGAAAATATCGAGAACGAAGAACCGAAATATGGAAAACGCAGGATTTATAACATTAAATAACAACAATAATTCTGCTTCTAAAATTAAAATTGGGCAAATGGACAATTGTTCTGATTGTGTTGTCTAGCAACAAACTCTTTTTATAAAGCTGGTGTTATAGGAAGAAATCTTTTATATTTTTAGTTATACTATAGACGAGCGGGTTTTGCCTTAACATACAGAGTGTAGCAATAGTACGTCCGCCTTTTATTACTTGCACATGTTAGATAGCGATTTGATATTTTAGGGATGTAGTAGTGTATCTCTAGAAAATATATTATAGGTGTTTTATAGAAAGGATGGCACAGAAAAATTCGCTCTTTTAAATGGAAGATTCCGTATACTTTTACATTATTAAAAATCCCTAGCCACATTCCATTCATCCCCAGATTATGAAAGTAACTTGGTTTGTGGTTTTCCAGTCACAACTGCTTCTGTTCAAAAATTGAAAAATCACATATCTCAAAGAAAACGGTACCAAATTTATTAACAAAGTTGGTTGTGTGAATTGGTGACAGCGTCAGCAAATTGTTTTTATCACCTGATTTACAACGTGGCCATCAGCGTAGTATTAAGTTTACTAATATCAAAATTTTTAAGTAAATAACATTTCATACGTTTAATATTTTTCTAATCATGGTGTTATTTTAATAAATGTTCAAAAATACCGCTGGCAACATTGTATGCCTATTTACGAAGGATGCCTGTTGCTCTCCTGATTGATTCATGTCTTTCGATTGAATTATTTCTAGTACGACGAATTAGTGTATTCTGAGTGTCGATTTTTACCTGGTGTACTTCATGTTTAAACCAGCCTCATAAACAATAGCGCAGCTATGAGAGATATGGAGAGCTTTAGGCCAACAAATAGGACCATCGGAGCCAATCCCTAGCCCTGGAAGATTACTGTTCAAATGTTGCTCGACCTGACGAGCGAAATATACAAGAGCTGATGTTTAGAGGAACATCCTCTAATAGTCCCTGTAATTCATTTTACATTTAAGTAGCGCTCTCTTGTGAGGCGACTCTCCAAAATAAAACGGCTAATTATTGCGCGGGTATTTTTGTCTGATCGTACATAAGGGTTCCGAGTTTATATAAATTCGAAAATAAACATTAATCACTATCACAATACGCTGACACTGACACATATCAGAACAACAAAATTATTGAAATGATTTTGAACCTCGGTAACCGGTACGTCATATGTGATAAGAAGCGAAAAAGTCTTTTAATGTGGAACGTACCTGATATTTTGTTTTACATGGGCGCTCAATGCTAGGATTATTAACTCGAAAACAACGAAAATTTTGACCACTTCCAAGAACGCTAATTAATTTTTTTTTAGTTTGGAAGCAAATCTAAATCAAATAAGAACATATGACTCAATTTTATATTATTTTCACGTGTACAATATATCTCTGGAGTTTGGTCGTACATCCGATTATACAATCTGCATCGATTTATACTAGGTTTTCTTATACCTATTTTTGCCAGTTTCTGTAATAATCAATTAATTTTATACTAGTAAATATTACTCCAAAACAGTTGCTCACGAGTTACTTACAATCAAGATAAACATTAATAGCAATCTATGAATATAGGTATTTTACTGAAGTTGATTACCATATGAACAGGCAATTTGACTAATATGTTTGCATATTCATATTACTGTTACCGGAAAATCAACAGATCATACGTAATGTGCCAGTACACAAAAATCCACGAAAGCCAACGATGATGGTGAGTCTATTTTATTGGATAGTGTGTTAAACAACGCAGTGAATTAAAATTGCTGTTGTTGCTGCAATATCTCATAATTCGAACGGTAAGTGTCGGTGACTTTATAGCTAACTTTTTTGAGATACGTTCTACAAAAATAACTTAATATGAAATTAAGGTAGCATACTCCAATTTGGTCTAAATTAGGGCATAGTGTAGAGTTTATGGCCGACGGAAGGCAAGACAACTTTTTATTGAAACCCCACACATAAACATGTGGCAGATATGGTCAGAGAACTTTAGTTTTGAATCAGAAAGTACTCCAAAATTCTTTTCTGTTCTTGCAACGAACATGCGTTTAGTGTAAGAGACCACCAATAAGTGATTTCAAAAATAATAACATAACTTAACTCCTGACATTTTCCATACCGTCAAAGATTTAAAAAAGTCATACAGTTCAAAACTGAATCTTAATCCTATAATTAGAAGAAAATTATTTAACTCACCTGCGTAAAGAATGTATGTTCGTTTGATGTGTATTTATAAACAATCGAAGTCGCAAGATGCGCTAGAATTACAACGCCAGCAAAAGCTAAAGCAACCGCCCTCGAAATAGGCAGCATAGTATGAATAGCCAGTAAGAGAGTGAAAAGAGGCAAAGGAGCATGCCTTCCCGCAAGCAGTAATGTTACTGATGCTACGACGATTGTAACTACGAAAGACGCTCCAAGTGACCACGCTTCCGAATCCATTATTGCAGGAAACTGAGAAGCCACCAGCGCGGCCAACATAATAAACGTCACTAGGGAGATGGCTATAATTGGCAACATGCTGTCCTGTAGAGTCTGAAATAAAGTACAAACCTATTACATGCATATTTTAGTGCATTTGCTGCAATTAAAAATTGTTGGAGTATTTCGTTAAAATTTTATAAATGTATTTCTGAAAGCCAATTTAAACGATTGTTTTATCATATTGCATTGGTCTAGTTTATTTTCTAGCGTTTACAAGAGCCAGATGTTCCGTAGATATCGTAATTATTTCGTATCATCGACTGTATTATGGTGTTGGAACCTATGGATTGCAAACCGAGGTAAAGAACGCAGAGCAGGTTCAGGACCATACCCCGAAAAGATTTGAAGCGCTTAGCTGGGCAATACCGGTTTCAGTCGATAATACATATTTTTAACGCAGCAACGCTAGTAGCTACCGACTTTTATTGTGATTACAACTGAGCATTAAACGCCTTTCTTTTATTGAACTGTCTTTTGTTTAATGTTTATAAGTAGTATTTTTGATTTTAATAAACACTATTTTGCGAAAAATTTTTGGTGGTGCATTTTTAATTGCGGCCAGTGTATATACGACAGAATTACCTCAATGTTTTACCAAAATAATAAATATATTAAACAATATAAAGATGTAGAAAGAGTAAGTAAAATGTTATTCTTTTTATTCTATATACAATAATAAGGTTTAACAATAAATACTTATTGTTGCCAATGGGTAACTAAGAAAAAAGATTGAATTGGTTCCTTAAAAAAGGGGAAGAACGTGTGGAGTAAATTTATTCATGTTCATTTTTTTCGATTGGAGACAAAAATAGGGACAGCGTATTTGCAGGGCTAACATTACGGGCACGGCAGCGGATATCTTTAAGTTTGGGAAAGCAGGCTACGGTTTTCTAGGTAGAACAATTGTGTGCTGAATCTGTGCTGAAGTCTTTGGGAAGGGAGGTTGCACGAGGAGGAAGGTAAACATAATCGAAACTAGTAAAACATTGTAAGTGTTCCTCAATAGATCGGCACAAAATAATAAGTTGTCTTGATTGATCTGGATGCCGGCACATGGGCATGTCAAGGGCAACCAAGGAGGGTTCTAAAAGACACTTCATATGATCAGAGCCTAGATGCGTAATCACAAAGGACTCCGCTAGAACGGAGATCTGGTCTTGGTTAGACTAAGAACATGCAAAGAAATGAGACTCCATACTAAAAAACTAATAGAAAATGGAGATGCTGGGTTTTCCGTAAACCTAACTAGACATTACTGAATTGGTAATTGGGCAGTGCCTCTTGAAAAAGCATCTATACAATATGTTATATATATAACCTATGGGTAGAGTGAACGAATCTTGGTGTAGGAGATGCCAATTACAAGAGGAAACGAGTTTGCATGTAATTTGCTGTTGTAAAGAACTAAAGGTACTCAGGCAGAAATATTTCGGGTAGGACCTAGTAAGATCTATATCTTATAGAGACCACTAAGTTGCTTGAGTAGAAACGAGAGCTCCATTGGGGGCGGCACAAAGAACATTAAGGTCAGATGCCTGGACTATTGGTAGCCAACCCAAACAGTATTAATGAATGAATGAACAAGAGGAGCAAACTTTATAATTAATGATATCATAATTATATTAAGCTGCATAATTTTTGTGATAAACGTATATGCATGGATACTGAATATTAGATAATGTACTGCTGTTCCTGTCATTTGTTATATTTGTAATACCTACTAATATCTGTTTTTATCAATCCATATTTTCCATAGAAGTTAGAGTAATAGAAGCAGCATCATGTAGTACTTACTATATGCTGACCCGAAGTGAATAAATGTGCTACATATGCAATATAATGTGATTTTTTTGCAGAACATGTGTTTGTTTACTTTGGCATCTAAAAGCGTTCATTTGTCAGTATAAAGAAGAAATATTTGTCAATATCATGAACGCAGGTTTCCATTGTTTCTTTTTTACAATTAACTTAGCCTTTGAGTAATTAACTGTTAAGTATGAGTATAGAGGAATTGAGATCCAATGAGGGAAATGCGATCTTGCAGCATTTATTGCGAAACTGTAAATGAGATCAAAGTTTAAAGTATTATTGCACATGTTCTGACTATGGATAGTGAAACGTTTTGCGAAAACTTTTAAGATTTGAGTGCAGCAGCATAGTGTTTTCAAAATATGAAAGTTGTTGATATATAATGCTATAAATAGGTTACCATTCCGATTTGTAATAAACAAAGCTTATATTTATGGAATATAACTACATGACGAACTCACTAAACTTCAGGAAGAGATATTAATAAAAGTATGGAGTCACACCAACTTGTGATAAATAAAAACAATACACATTATGACTTATGTAATGCTTTATTTATTACTAAATAAAATTTGTTTATGCAATACACTCTGGATTCTTGACTTTCGTTCAATAAAATTTGCTTCATGATAAAAGAGAATCGTTAAAAACTTTTCAAGGCTTAATTAACTGAATTGCATATTCGTCAAAATACTCTCCAATCGTGCACAAGTTCACAACAAACAGTGAAGCACTCTCCAAAACTCCGTAACTTTTTGTGATTTGTATTTTCGAGTGAGTTTTGAAATCGTCTAATGCTTCAATGCTTTTTTATATTGACACACTTTTTACATGCGCTGTACATTGTCACTTTGTTGATGCCCTTAGGATGAGACTACACTTGAAATGTTGTAATAATGCATAATACGATAATATTGCACGATACATAACAGTAAATATGCGCCTAAACAATGAAATATTGGGCGCTTTGTCGATGTACTCCATAGATTCATGTCATGTTCATGTTCTATTATCTACAAGACTGTAGGCATATCAAAATACTCTAATCAGTGGGGACTGTGAAGAAGTATGGAAAACAGTAAAATATCTGCATACCACACAAGTTATTTGATTAATTTGGAACAATTGTTTCGGTAATTCAGGAATTCCCGAGATTATTCTTGCCGATACTTTAGTGTTTGTTCATCAGTAGGTTACGAAACAAAATAAAATACTTAGAAATGGAAGAAATCAACGAGGTTGTTGAAAACTCTGATAATTCAATGTACTTCGCGGTAGAAGTATATAGTATATTCAGTCTTTAAGATTCATACAGTTTTAGTTGCTGCAATGGTTGTCTTAATAATAGGTTGCGCTGGTGTATGTACTCGTGAAGAACTAATAAAACGAAAGAATATAAGAAAAAAAGAAAGAATATAAGATTATAGTGCCTAAAAGAGAGAATAATATTTCAAACGATTTTGCAATCTTAAATAGTACATGGGTTGGTTTAGTAAAAAGGAGTATCCTGCAACCAAAAGATACCACATATTTATCAACGTTCGTTTCGCAATAATTATTGCATATCTGCTTCCATAGGAATTGCCTCTTTTCTCAAGCTGCCAACTTCTGAGCTATACAGTGGGCTTTGATTTCGATATTCCATCTGATCACAATAAAACGCCATGGAAGGTGGAAATTATCTGCTGTAGCCGCGGTTTCATTGATACCTCCTCGACAAAGAAGAAGATGCCTTTGTCCCGGCCAAATATATTAAGTAGAGATTTGAGTGTTTCGTAAATCGCAATAACAATTGTAAATCTTATGAATTCGCTGTTGGGGAAGCAACAACTCAACAAAACTTTGTTTCTACTCATAATTTGCTTGGAAAAGCAATAAATGTCCATGACTTGGCTCAAATTTTTGTAACCTTATACAATAATTACAATATCACACGTTATGCTTTTGTACTATTGTATATACATACTAATTTGTATTAAGCACATTCGTGTTTTTCAGATTTCATAATACTCAGTAAAAAAAATACCTAACCTAATTTTCATGTTATTGTCATCATCACATTTATAAAGATGTCCGTTAGATCGATCGACCGCAAATAGCATTTTGCCGACCTACTTCGAAGAGGATGAATTCCAGAGTGCGTGTTGTATATGGCAATGATAATTTTTGCAGAGGTCAAAATTCATATACTTACAATTTTAAATAGATTCTTCCTTGCAAAGAAAAACCGTTAATATGATTCTTTTCAAAATCATTGTTATAGTGGACATTGCAATTAATTCGATCATTTAAAACAAAGTGACGAAAATGTTCGCTTCTTGAAGATATTTTTATGGCATCGTCACATCAGAGAATTTACTTTCAATGCTCATCTTTGTATAAACAATTATACCACTTAAGATTGAAATGTTAATTTTTTTCGAAAGTTGTTTATTCATTTTACATACAAGAAAAACACAAATATATACAATACAAAGAGTACATACACATCTATTGTACATTCGTAGGCGTTTTATTTTCAGTCAATTATATACAGAAAATGGTCATAGGAAATGAAAGTTGATCTATAATATTATCCCTTGATGCATAATTATGCTCCATCATAATTTCAAAATATTTTGATTAATGACAGTTTCTTAGCCGTTCTTGAAATCATTTCGAATCCGTTTTCTTGGCAGTCGCAGCTTACATGAATAAACAAGTTATCAAACAAACAAAGTTAAGAAAAAACTATACGTTTCCACAACCTTCTTCAGAAATTAGAATATTTTCTTTTCTCATATTTCTTTTTTCTTTAATTTGTTAAACAACACTAAAGTATCGGCATTAATTACTCGTCTAGAACAGCTATTTTAAGGTTACCTGGATCCTCATTACCAATCCATGTATCCATGTATTCTTAGCTGTTTTAGTCTAATTCATTAAACTTGTGTGAAGCGGAGTGTGCTGTTACTTTAGTGTTTTTTACCATACTACCACACAGTAATTGTTATCATTATTTAATTTGTTACATTAATAAAATAATGTATTGTTTTAACTTTTTTCTTGAAACATTACATTGTGAAAATATATTTTGAAGTTCCAAGATGCGTGAATCACCTTTATCAACCGTATGACTACTTCATCATGGGCATCCACGCATTCTTAAAACAGGTGTGTTAGACCGATTTATTAAACTTATGTGATGTGGAGTGTGCCGATACCTTAGTGAACGCTAATATTAAATATTAATATTAAATAAATGTGTGACGTAACGAAGTTCATTTTAACATGCGTTTGCATGCAAAGTAAAAATTTAGAAGATTTACCACTAATGTAATCATAATCATGTCATAAACAGGTATAATAAGTTGAATGGTCGAATAAATGCAAGATGCGCCAATTATCTGATAAAATTCAGTATCTGTTGCATATACAGCTTTTATAAAAAATCTTATATGAACGTAAGGCTCGTTGGATTGTTGTGTTATTTTTTATCGCTTTTGTTCGACGGATGAAAGTAGGTCCTTAAATCATTCCTTAAAAATATTTTACGTTTTGGATAGTATAACGTAGAGTATTTCAATAAAAGCTATCAACCCTAAATTATTGTAAATTAGTTGATTTCCACGAAAAACTCAAAAATTCCCTTTACACATTCTTACAATTATAGTAATATTTTCTACATTTTTAACTCGGTGTGTGCATATATTCGATAAAATTAAAACATTAGTAGATGGTGTATTCAAATTAAATTACTCCTTGGGTAGCAAAATTACTACCTTTAAGAATGTAGTAGTTAGTGTCGATTAAAACTTTCCTTTTTTTTATTTTGTATATTTCTTTTATTTAGAGTTCTTACCGTAAGATAGCATCAAACTAAATTGGCTAAACTATATAAAATTTATATTTAATTCTGAATTCACACGTTAGTTGCAGGCTATGCCTTTGTCCTGGGGAGATGCGTATGGCACTGCGATCCTTGCTTTTGCGTAGGTAAAACGCCTAGTACTATCAATAGGTTTGTTCTAATTAGTGCTTTTTGCATGGTTCTGGAATCAATTCGTGAACCGTATTGTGCGCATGCTTTGCGAGCGGTTTCTACAGACAATAATTTTATAATAGGTGGGCCATGGTGAACTATCAGCGAATGCAGGAATTCAATAAATTAAAACATAATAAAATAAGTATTGTCAATTATTCCTTTTACTGACGCAATTTTCATTTTTTTTTTGTTTTGGTTCGTTTACTAAAAATCTATTTCGCCTTTTTCTGACCTAGCAACCACAAACACCACAGAGTCAACCCAACGTATTGGCATCAGCTCAGTACATCGATCAAAACACTGAGTGATCAAAGCGCTTGTCCCTCTCGGGTTGATCGAAACAAATACGTATTCAAAATTCCAAAAATTTGTCACAGCAAACAATTATCATATTGATTCAACAAAATAGATAGTTACCCCAAGCAAATTTCCTATAACAAAATCAATTTAGTTATTTCGAGTATCGGTTCTTCAGCATATTACATGTTAGCCTATCTTAGAACATCTGACATTAAAATTTATTAAAGGTGCTGCTGTTTCGTGTATCAAGTTCTCTTTGAAGAGATGTAAATTTTGTTTATTTTGAATAGAATAAACATTTAATGCTACTTAAGTACGAACCGTGCATGAATAAAAAAAATGTATTGAATGAAATCTGAATTCGATTAAGCTCTCAAGTGATGTGTTTAACATTACTGTGCCAGAAAAATGGTTTGAAAAGCACCGCATCAAAATGGTGAAATATAAAGTTGATAAAAAATTTATACTTGATAGAAATATCTGCTTAATAATCATAAACGTGTCTGAAGATTTCTAAAAGTTACCGGCATATCTACATTTACAAGTTTACATCATTCACATTTACGAGACCATCTATGAGTACGCTTTGAAAATCCTATATTTCAACGATTATCGTGTGCCGTATTAAACGTTTACAGTGCTACAAATATTACGCATCATATATTGTATTAGCATTTAGAAATATAAGTGAAATAGCTATTCTTTCTGTACGTATACGTAGACTTAAAGTAATGATGACAAGAACAAGCAGTTTAAGATAAACACATCATTCAATGGTTGGTCTGCTTTCTTTTACCTAACAATAAGTTTAAAATGTATGGAATGCATTATTTACCTTCAATACCGCTCTTTTACGGTTAGATACATTCGTAAAATTGGTCGTTCTAAATGATGTATATTTTGAAAGTTAAGTATTCTCAATTAAGTTGTTCAACAAAATTTCGATAATAGAGACATGAGCATGCTTGCAATTAATTGATTCGAAGTTAATTACATGCATTAAGGCTTACATTTACACTGACATGAAGCAATTAACGGAAATTGGTACCGTTATACACATACGCTTACAATTACTTAGTGACTATGCATTTAACAATTGATCTTATTCAACATCGCGATGAACTATCCGACCTAACAGTACCTTACAATTACACATGACAAGATTAAAAGCACATTAGATGTATTACCGCATTAAACTTACAAAATGATTGCGTATACTTACCAACACCGCAATTATATACAGCGTGGCCACCCAATGCGTGGCTGGAATGTAATTCCTTCCCTGAACAATTTAGCGAAGGTTTTCAGATAAAATTTATTCGAAGATAAGTCCTGCATAACGCAAATATACAGGATATTTGGTTTCCGCTGAACACGATACCACTTTGGAATTTTAAATGACACACATTCTTCGGATGATTCTCTCTTAATTACGAAGCTTGGGGAACACGTGGAACACATATTGGTATGTGTTACGCAATTTTATTTTCTTGCTGATACTTCCTTTGTGTGAGTGAAATTAAATTTTGAAACTTTCTACATCATCTACGCATATAAATCGCTAACGGTAAGAGACAGCAAAAGTTTTGAGGCAAAAATTGTTTGTCTTAATGAGTTTGATGAAGCAGTAATTAAGCCGCCAGACAGAATCCGACTAAGAAAAGAAGGTTATAAACATATCGACATTGTTACATATTGTAATGTGACAAAATAACATTAACGATGTTAGTTGGCACCAGCGCTATATTCACATCTCTTTTTTGGCATTTCACATTGTCCACCTATCGTGTCGAAGGGTCCGTCTGTTGGAAAAAAGCCCGATCCCTATGAAAAGATTCCTGTTTTTAGCCGAATATCTAAGGCGCGTAAAAATAATAGTATATATATATATAAAAGTCCAACCAACGACAATTGTAGAAAGGACTCGTACTAACTACCTTTCTCTGTCATACTCTTTTCATCAAATTAATGTTGGGTCTTTCTACAGCAAGTTCCAGTACATACGTTAGTAAAAATTATCTTTGTCAATTAAAAGTCTTTCGGTCCGTTTCATTAAAATTCTCAGTGTCTTTTAACGTTGTAGTGTAGTATGTGGTCAAGAGTGTCATGAAAGACTACAGAATCCTAGCATCAGTTGCGCCCCTGCATCATGCTACAGTAAAAATTGTTGGTTTCGGCATCTATTTCGATCATAACATATTTTAAATGGTTAAAAATTATCTTAGGTGACAATAGAATAAAACAATTGCCAATGTATTCAATGGTTATAAACAACGCAAATTTTATTTGTGACTTTATGTCTAATTGTCGTCCAGGCATGTTGTACCTCTAGTTCCTCCAAGTTTACTGTGTTTATTTAAACATTACGAGTCAGAATTTGAAAAGTGTGTTCAATAGTATAATATTGAAGAAGTTGTGTTCGAAGAAGGACATAAACATTGTGTTTATGTAGTGAAACCTTTTGAAAATTTAAGGTTAGTAGTTATTTTCATTTCTACGTTTTAAAACTTTCATCTACTAATTTCTCATTTGCCGAAAGGGTGTTTAGGGACATTCCCGGATTCACGACCATTTTCTGTAAATTTAAGACTTTTGCAGAATTTCGAAATTTTTTTAAATTTAATCCCGTTAAAACATTACAATATATAGGTTTTAACGGAAGTTGAAAGTGGAAACAATGGCTTTTCTTATGTAGTGCAACTGCCGCCAATTTTATAAGTATTTTTCACTTGAGAAGAACTTTCTTTGTGTAAAGTAAGTATACGTAGGTATATATAAAAAAAACGGTTATAAAGTGTGTTTTTAATTACATTTACTTTTAATGGAATGTTAGACATTCCATGGAATCAATACTAGATATTCTTTGTGAGTGTTACAAATGGTGAAAAATTAAAAAAAAATAGAGACAACTGTATTATAAACTATTTTATTGTTAGATCAGAGTTCACAAATAACATAATATTAGCGTGTTCGCATCACCCCTAACATCAAATATTTTATAGAGAAAAATATAAGCTATTCTGCACGGTGATGAAATGTGTTTAAAACACAATTTGTCACATCATGCAACTTGTATAATGCCATGGTTACCGCAAATGGAACCACCGGGAGGATACACGAAATCTTGTTGTGTGAAAGCAAAAGTGACTGGATTTTCAAATCTATTTGACACTACCTGTACACCAGGCCTAAGCAAAGGCGTCGTAATATTTTGGCGCTGAAGATTGATTATGAATGAGAGATTGTGATTTCATAACTCCTAAAGTGAAAAATACTTCCAGTAGTACTAAAAAACGGCTGGCATTTGCACTGCATAACAAAATTCCATTATTTGCATTTTCGACTTCAGCTAAAAAATATATGTAACCAATGTCGGTATGTTTATAACCTTCTTATCTTGGCCGAACTAATTACTGTTTTATAAAGCTCATTACAACAAACAATCTTAGTCTCAAAATTTTTGCTCCATCTCGTACTATTAGCGAGTTATATGTATAGATACAGTGGAAAATTTCTAATTAATTTCACCCATGAATATTAGCAGAAAAATAAAATTGCATCTGCAACTTTATGCTAATATAACAATTAGCGACTCATAGCAAACCAGGTAGGTGGTGGCGAACTAAAGTATACGAAAATCGAACTTAATCTGAATTACTTATTGATCTAAAAACAGTTGAGTGGTTAATGCAAGTTTGCTTTAAATTATTTTTTTTTTTAATTTTTATTTTTGGGTTCTATCATTTTTTTCCTTGTACAACCGTATTAGCAACAGTATTTTTTCAACATTCCATTCTTCCATTTTTATTTATAGTCTTGAAATTATCGTATTATTTCAATACCCTTTTTTGGTTCAGTGTAGGGAAAAGTGGTACAAGCCGTACAGGCAAAATTAGCAAACTAACGCCAGTGCAGAGTGGACAATTACGAATGGTATATATTCGCAGATATATTGATAATCATTAATCATGTATTAACTAAGGACACGAAAATTTTTCAAATAACGGCATCAACCTTCTGTAAGACTTGTTATGAACGTATAGTGAAAAAGAACAACGTATTAAGTAAGTTCCAAGCAACATAATCTGGTAATCCCATTGGAACAACTCATAGAACTGAGCGTAAAACCTTAATCTGATCACGCGAAAAGTTTTGCTTGTGTTTCTTCATTTATATGTGTTAGAAGCTTGATTTCATTGCGAAATATTTCGTTGTAGGATTTTTTTATTTATAGATCAATAAAGTAAATAGGTTACTAGATACTTGTCTAAAGAAAGATTTAAGTCAATTGCAAGGTTTAATGCTCAATAATAATAATAATAATTAATTTTATTTCTTAATCAGTATATAATAATAACATAAGAAATACAGAAAATAGTTAAATGGGGTACATATTAATTGAAAAACGGCGAATGTAAATCAAGCACATAGTACTATTCTTCCTTCACACCCCGCAAAAAGTAATAATATTTTAAGAATTCTATGATGCTTGTAAAAATTAACCTAAAGCTAAATTCTGTGACTGAATACTTATGGGATTTTAAAAGAACATTAATTAATTGTATATTTATGTGTTTAAAAAGAAAATTGAATGATTGTAGTGGAATAGGATGATAAGTAGAGCAGCAAACATCAATGTTCAGCATCTACAAACATTGTCAATCAGTTGCTGCAAGTGAATCCTGCAATAATTCTTAGAAGCTGGCTCGGATAATGGACGACACTTGGGTGGTCGAGTTAATAAAATTGTAAATTTGGCAAAACATACGTTCGAGGAGCGCCATCCGGTGAACCGATGGTGTTAACGCACCTCTAACCCATAAATTTAAGTTATGTATGTGCGAAATGTAATGGGGTCGTATAAGTAAGCAGATTGTTTTTGTTTAGGAACTTTATGGAAAAAGCAAGCCATCCGAGGGCATCTCCGTTCGTTCACAGTCAGCTCCTTCTGCCAATTTATGAGAAATATGGTCGTATTTTCTTATTCCAAAAATAAGACTAACCATGAGTTCTGCATTATTTGTATTTGATTACTTGTATTGACGGTAGTACATGGATCACAAATTTTCTGACAAAATAAAGATATCAACCGGTGATTTGGAAAGATGTTTATGTCCTAGATACGTCAATGAGAATAAATTAATTTTAAACTACAATATGCCGATGTATTACATTTCTGAACATGAGTGTCGAATCTAAAGTCCCAGGTTTCTATACTCCCTCTGAATAGGCAAGTTCGCGTTATTAATGAGAAATTTACCAGCTCCAACAAATAAAGATGCATTATTTTTATTGCCGAAAACTAAAATTACAGACAATAACAGATTGAGTAGTATTGGTTTTCAAAGGAGATCGTAAAGCAAAAGCAGCAATTGAATTCAAGTCAGCATTAATTTTAGCTAACGCTGAATCGTGTTCAACTGTAGAAAAAGAGTGGTATAACTGTATGTTATCTGCATACATGTGCATTTTATATCAATACAAGCTGTGTAAATGGTAAATAAAAGTGGTTCCAGCGTAGAATTTTAGAGAACACCACGAACAATTGGTTTAGCCGAAGAAATGACCTCACCAATCTGCACGATCTGTGATCTCGGACCCAAATAGCGACGAGAAATAGCAAATGCTGAAGGAGAGGTCCCGATAAAATTTAAAATACATAATAAGTGCACAGTCAAGGTAGTCGAACGTCTGGCTGAAGTCAAGCAAGGGCAAAGCAGACAGCATGCCGGGATCTGTTGCCGTCACAAGCGTTTAGGAGAGCAGCTATGTCCAGGCCGAAATCCCGATGACCACCCAGACAGGATGCTGTGACTCTCAAGTATCTGCCAATGCACAACTTTTACAATTATTTCAGGACGCACTATCAATATACTATAATGTTATGTGCAAGAGAAAGATTTAGAGTTTGCGGGAATCGGGAGTGTATCAAGAATACTCTTTCGGCAATTCAAGTTCAACAAGAAAACGATAAATGAATTTTAATTGAGTTTATGAGATTGAAACGAGAACAAACCTCATATAGCAATGCTCCAACACATAAACACTACGTTTACATGTTCTTTTCTGAAACTCGGCCCTTTTTAACCACCTCACAGGACCAGAACTTCGAAATACAAGTAGAGTTCTTGTGACAAACACATTGAAATTGGACAACCAAACACGAGTTATTTCGATGACAATTCGACTCAAAGTCAGAAATTAAGTTATCGTCACCTATCTGCTTTATTTAATCGCGATAGCGATTATTTTTGACCTTAGCAAATTTTGATAATTTTACTTTTCCAAAAATACATTAATAACGAAACACGAATAGGAACACTTATTTCCAGAAGTAGTATAATGGAAACGATGCAAGGGCGCAACTATGTTATTCTATGACGTCTTACACCACCAACAACTGTACAAATTTAAATTTTACTGAGAAATAAGACGACTAACGAACGATAATTAATTTACGAATTTACACTGAGATACGCCTAAAATTATACTAAAGGTTGTTATAGGGTAGTTTTATGAGGTGAAGAAAATGAACAGAAGTTATACCATTCTACAACTTCCCTTGGTGTCTGGACTTATATTCTCCTAACTTCCACGCTCCCTAGATAATAGGAGAGATAGAGTTGCAACTTTCGAAAGCAAGCTCACCGCCGCCAGAGGGAACTTAACTTTGGGCGAGTAGACATACTGGGCTCACTATGCGTGACGCTAATGACAGTTAACCCCGATGCTGTGAATTATAACGCAACAATACTAATGGGGAGAAGATTTTTAATGTCTTTAGAATACAACGCAATGTTAACGCATATCCCCTACCGAATGATCCGTGAATTGATATTTCTTTCTGCTTACTCGCGGTGCCCTAAATTTGAAAATACTTAAAAAAAATATAACTTTCTCTCTAATTTAAAAGCGATGTTTTAATGTTTAACGCACAAAGATACTTGCTAAGTGTGATCTTATTCCTTCGAAAAGTAACAGCGGTATTAAATTAATTTACCTTTCAAAACTTAATAATATCCAATCGGTTTCACTAAGGAATAGTAAAATTTAAATTGTTTTCATATGTGTGTGTGCATTTGAATTTTTTAATAGGGTGCATCGTGATAGGTCCCGACTGCTAATGTTACGTAATCTGGCATTTTTAGTGACGATAATGGAATTATAAGTACATAAACTTTAATTCAAAAAGTAAATAAACACGCTATGATTTAACAACAAACCACGTCATCAATGAGCGTATTGGCGATCTACTAACTTAATTTCCTTTATGTATTTAGTTTGAGAAACTACAAGGAAAGATGTATGTATTATTTTGGTTATAAATCTTCACTCAAAAAGCAATAAAATGGTCATTGGACACCGGTATAACGTGAATACTATAACGCACACAGAATTTACGAGCGGTATAAATATACGTAACCTTATATTTCGCTAGCACATGAGTTAATATTATTTTGCCACAATTTCCGATCAAACACGAATATATTTTCTTTTGTAAATACCGTTTTCAGCCAATACTTCTGTAACTATCACTTTAATGTGTACAAATAGTAATTTTTTATCGTTGTTTTCTGATATATTCTAATACAGCATTTCTGAATCTGTTTACTCCCGCGGCACAGTTTCCAGAGAAAAACAACTTATCTGCACACCCACGTGGTCTCAGAGGAAGAAATTTCTAAATTAAATAAGTAGAACGAACAATAATATAAATGTTACATAAACATTTTTTATGTATACCTTTGATCTGTATTGTATAAACAATTCTTACAGACAAATTAATAAAGTGTAAAAATAAGTAAATAAATAACTACTAAAACAAAATATGTACGCCTTCAACAAAGCTTTACATTAACCAAATATTTGATGAAAGCCAAATAAACTTTCATTTAAAAAATTACAGTCAATGTGAAATATGTGACTGATGATATTTTGTTATTTCTTCTATACGACGTCTTATTTCAGACAGAGCAACTCGCAGTTCATGTTCAACATTTTCCAATCTTAATCGTTTTTCATTTTTCATGTTAGTGAAAGTTGAAAATTTTAACTTACACAAATACAGTGTAGAAAATTGGAATAAAATATTTATTGCCTGTTTAGATAACTTTGGATATTAATCTCTGACTGAGATCAAATAAATATCTAAATTAAATTCCGAACAATCGATTTTTAATGTTAGATAAAATAAAAAGGAAAATAGTTTTTCCTCTTTTCCCTAGTTTCTCATTAATCAAGAAATTTCCAATCCAGCAAACAATATAACAAAAATCCGCAAGCATAACGTTTTATCAAAAGCAATTAACTTATCTGTTGATGTTAAGATATTTTTGTTTCTCATTTGGAAATTATTGAATAAAATGCGCAAATATATGGTTATGGTATAATACCATAATTCATTGTTAAAAAAATCATAAAATGGTTGTACGTAGTTACGATTTTTTTGGTTTCCTGTGGTACCTATTTCATTTTTAAAAAATGTACAAAGTTCTGCCCGCAATTCAAATACGCGAGCTATAACTTTTCCTCTAGAAAGCTAACGAATAATACGAGGGTTGTTGAATAAGTCCTTAGAAAAGGATAGAACAATAAAGTATTGTCTGTAGGTTTTTATTTATTTTGCAACACAGTTTGCATTAACTCTATACACTTCTCCAAGGATTTTTCCAGCTTTTTTAAACCCTCCAAAAAGTAGAATTTCGGAAGGCTCTCAAAATAGGCATCTGTTTGGGCGATGACTTCCTCGTTCGACGTGAACCGTTGCCTGCCGAGCCATTTTTTCAAATTTGGAAATAATGAGAAGTCACCGGTCACGGTGGATGTTGTACTAATTCGAACTTTAATTCCATAATATCGGCCATCGAAACTGCGCAGATTTGCACCCGCGCATTGTCTTGTTGGAAGAAGTCTTTTTCTTTTTCAAATGAGGGCGTTCTTTCTCGGTTCAATAACGATGCATAATGCTTTCCAGTTATTGTTTGTCTTTTTTCCAAGTAATCGGTATAGATGATTCTGCGTGCATCTTAAAAAATCTTCGCCTTCTTGAGAGCCCGTTAACCTTCAACGTTGAATCACAGTAGATGTGGATGCTGTTAAATGAAAATTCTAAGAACGAAACAAGGACTGTGATGCGCGTGGACTGAAATTTCTACTTTGCTTTTTAAGAAATGAAAAAAAGCAATGAATAAAGGCGAGAGCAGTTTCCCGGAAACTGATATTGGGAGTATGATATAACTATGTGTAGTTGCGGATATAGACTGGGCAACTTCTGTAAGTTTTTGTTCCTTGCACAGCTAAAGTGCGACCGGAATGTAGCTCAAGATTAAAACCACTCTCATCAACATTGAATGTATTATCTATCCCGACATGCCCTATATGATCCTTTGCCATATTAACGAAAATTATATACATATGATCGGGTAATAAATCTATTTATTTTTCTTGAAACTATTTTGTAAGTTCTCTTAAAATTCCAAACCCAATATCGTGATGCTTTAAAATTTTCTAAACCAATGTCTGTGTTAGCTTGTAATGCACATCACTGGTTGTCCAAATCTCGAATAACGGCACCTGAATCAATACTATTTACAAATTCATTATATACGAATTGAGGAATTTTCTTTTTTTTTCTCGTCGCGTACCACCCTGTTTATTGCTTCTTCCCACCTAGAAAGAAAAAATCTAATGATACTATAGAATAATACAAGTAGGAACAAATCGTCGCTGCTACAATATTACTTCACCATTTACCTGTACAATTGCTGCATAGATGAAACTTTGCGAAACTTTTGTTAGACGGTATTTAATGTAAGTCATCTTTTCTTCCCACTTTTTCAGTTGGTTTTATATTCTAAAGTTAATTACTTCCTTCTTCCGGTGGACACTCTTCTTCTTCAGCTTCTATTGTTTTTAACGCTTCTTCCCTTGTGGATGCATATACCTCATCTACAAATTCTAGGGAATGAGTTCTGTGCGATTGCAAACATTTTAGAGTTGTCTCAGTTTCCAGTGAAAGCGATGTTTCTTTTTGAGCATCGAGAAGGATATTTTTTATTATGTCATGCAATTGGATTTCGTTGGTATTCACCGGGGATCCATTATTATTATTGGCAACTTCGAACGTTGCCATCAGTAAACGAATTACATTTATAATACTTATGGCGATCATTTTCAACACTGTAGGCCTGCTATATAACCAACCAATAGCTATTATTAATTTCAAGATTAATGAGTTATATGTACTACTTGCTTATCTCATTCAGTCTCTTTTCTTCGCAAAAACATGTTTACTATTTACTGGTCTAATGTAGCTTCCTTCGATAAGCTACATCTTTTAGATAAGAAACAATCTAATCTAATGAAAAAAGTACAGTAAATGTTTTTTTCCTGTCTGCTTGATAAACCTTATCCAAAGTTAGCGAGTTATGCGCGTAGGAATGGGAAATTTCCAATTTTCAAAAATTAATTTCTCCCAGTCAGTGTTTTTCCGCAGAAAATAAAAATTGCGTAGTACCTACCTACGTGTGACCTACATGTTCCTAAAGTTTCATAATTTTCTGAATTTCCGGATTCGGGATATTCCCTTGTAAGCCGGTATATGCCTTATAAGTCTTTTGGAATTTGAAAAGATTGCACCATACACAAGGGTTAAATAAGTTGTATTTCCAGTTTCCAGTATTGACTCCAAAATTTCATAAATTAAATTTAACACAAATGCATTTAGTTTTACAGATAACTCCGCGTTTATTATTCCACTTTTATCAGCGCCACATTTTACCTTTTTTAACTTATTGTCGTAATAATTAATATATTGCATCTTGTAGTTTTTGTATTTTAAATTTGGCAAACCTGTTTTGGAGGGAATATTAATTGACTCACACAAGTGCAAATGCGAAAACTACTGTATAAAAAACTGGGAATATGGAATTTTCATAAAGGAAGCCTTCATATATGTATGTGAAGTTTGCAGATCGTAAATAATACGTTCTTGCAGTATTTCACTGCATTCAAACCGACTCATTTGTATAAAAAGAAAAATACACTTTTTGAGCTTATATTGAATATACGTTATACCCGAAGCAAATAGTTAATAAAAGCAGTATCGTGCTTCGCAGTATGAAAATATACCAAGGAACTTTATTAAATTCTTGTCTATTTCAAATAATTCACCCAAAAAGGTTTCGGTTTCTGCGATGGTATTTCAAGCGCTTACGTTTTCTACGCTTTATAGAGTATGTTATCCCAATCAATATAAATATTTCTTTACCTACTTATTGTAGTTATTTTTATTCGAAATAATATCGTTATAGAACGTTGTTTTACTTGCAGCGTGTACATTGTGCAATAATGAGTACTAAATTATCCTTTGTATTTATATGTTTTACCGCCGTACATACATTAAAACAACCAATGCAGTGAATAAAAGATATTAAACTGCAAAAAAGTAAAATAACCCCTGAAAAATGAAAACAACAGATTGCAAACATACGATGCTCAAAACAATTAGAGGATATTTACAAAAATAATAATAAAATAAATAAATAAATAATATAAGACACGCAAATATTTTTATATTGCAACTATAACGTTTTTAAACAAGAAACAGATTGCTTTGACAAGTTTCAACTTGTACAGCTTCAGTGCGAACCGCCACGGCTTGAGGGTATACAAGCGCGTATCCGAGCGATCTCGACTACAGTTAGATTTTACCATTTTCCGTATCGTAGCAAATTTTTAACCGTACTTACGGGTAATAATGGAAAGGCAACGTGATTTCACACATGCACAGGGTTTGAGAGCGATAGGTCAATTGGAAGGTGGACGGAAGCAGCAAGCTGTTGCTGAAGTTTTTGCAGTTTCGTGTTTGTGGAATCGGCTTTTAGAAACTGGAGGTGTTCAGAGAAGACGAGGACAAGGACGCCCAGCATCTACAACACCAAGAGATTGTTAACAGTATTTGCACGTAGAAACCGCACTCATAACGCAACGCAGCTTAGAAGTGAGCTTGCCGCTGCTACGGTAAGAGTAGTATCAACTCAAACAATAAGAAGTCGTCTTCACAACGTTGGCATGTATACTCGAAGACCCCTAGTATGCGTTTCACTAACTGCTCTTCATAAAAGGCCGCGAAGAATAAGGGCTGAGGAACATAGAAATTGGAATCACGATGACTGGGCACAAGTATTGTTTTGTGACGAATCCAGATTCGCCCTAAATCCAAATAATAGGCGTATTTTAATTTGGCGTAAACATGGAACACGTAATCACTCACAATTTGTTCGAGAAAGGCCGCAATATGAAGGTGGGAGTGTAATGGTATGGGCTGGAATAAGCGCAGGAGGTCATACAGAACTTTATGTGATACAGAATGGCAACCTGACTGCTCAAAGATATCTGGATGAAATTTTGAGACCCATTGTTCTTCCGTACGCTGGCGGTATGGGTGAAAGATTCATTTTAATGGATGACAATGCTCGTCCATATCGGGCAAACATCGTGAACAACTGGATTGAACAATTGGGAATCAATAGAATGGACTGGCCAGCAAATTCTCCTGATGATAATCCTATCGAACATGCTTGGGATCCTTTAGGAAGACGTGTTGCAGCAAGAAATATGCCACCGCGTACAATTCGGGAACTTCAAAATGCTCTGATAGAGGAATGGAATAATCTTCCACAAGAATTTTTTGATGTTCTGATTCGATCAGTGCCGATGAGATGTCAAACCTTTATTGCCGTTTGTGGAGATCATACACATTATTAACAATGGATTTTTCGTTATTTTATCAATAAAACTTCTTATAAAGTCCCATAATTGTGTATTCATTTAATGCTATTTATTCACTCTAGTGCCTTAGTAGCTTTATAATGAACACAAACAAGTTCAAACTTGTCAATGTGTTCGGTTTCTTATTTAAAAACGTTGTAGTTAAATATAAAAATATTTGAGAGATGCTACATTCATTATTTATTTATTTTATTACCATTTTTCCAAATATCCCCTAATTGTTTTAAGCAGTGTATATTAAATTGTTTGTAGTCTTGCTTATATGAAAAGTAACTGTTCCGAACGTTATGCTTGTTTGGTAATCGTAACTCGCATTTTCTAGATGTAGTAAGAAACAACAACCAATGTTCTAAAATGTATGGCAATTCATTTGACGTGTACTGTTGAAAAGTAAATTTTCTTAGATGTTGGTACATACAAAGCAACGATAGTGCTTATACTAATCGAACAGAAGATTCCTTTTGATTCTCCAAAAATTAACACCGTGGGAAAAGGTGAAGAAGACATTTTCTTTCCTTTAGACATGGAATGCATTTACCACTTAGGAAGATAAACGATTTTCATAAATTATTATTCAACTTTCAATATTCTAGGGAAAAAGGGCGTTGGAAAGTCCTTAAAATTCAAATACGTGATTTTAAAAGTGCCACACACATAAAAATGTATTCTTAGTTGAAGAATATCAATGTACTCAACTTAAAATATTCCATTCAAACTTACGTATCATTATTTTGAAACTGTTATATTCAAGCAGAAGACATTGGTATATTTCATTTAAAATTAGCTCATACTCAAGATATATCCTTAAACGGAAACAATATTACTCGAATCCAGTGTACGAAATACTTATGTGAAGTAATCTAATACCGTTATTTTTTTAGGTAATGAATCTGCTGATTGGGTGAGTGTAACCAAACGAGTGGTGAGTCGTTATTAGTTTTAAAGTGAAGTGATTCAATATGTTCCAACTATTTGCTAGTTAATTGCTTTTAATGTGTATTATTAGAAAGAATGCAAGTTTTTAATACTATCGTGATCATACAGGGCAGCATTGGCTGCAAAAGTTGTGTGCGCGTATATGTGGTGCGATGTGATTTTATGTGTCAGCTAAAACAAATGCTGTAATTACGATTGTATTCAACTTGTTACAGGCTTCCAAGCGGATATGGAGTGCATATAAAATATGAAAACAAGCGTTTGGAAAGGACACCTAACATGAAGGATAATTTTGAATAGATGTAGTGAATGCGTGATTAGACTGATTAGTTTCACATACACATCGATTGAATTTTGGTACGTACTGGAATGGAAAAATCGATAAAATTATTATTTTTATCCGAAACTTGTTTTGTACATCAAATCTGTTTATCATATCGATTCTTTTTCAAATAAAAAAATTAAATCTTTACAATGATTAACTCATCGGAGACAATTCTGCACAATAACAATTCTCTTTGTTTCACAACTGGTGCAAGTTTCGCCCGCTATGTAAAGTACATTGTACAAACAACGTTTATATTACTAAATTGAAATCTTCGTTGTATACTACAATAGGTCCTGCGATTAATGCTTCACTTAAATCATCGACGGTTGTTCCTGGAGAAAAATCATACAGAGTCAAAAAAATAATGATGACGTCATACTCAACAAAAATAAAGGGGAGGGTGTGCAAATGAAATTAAAAGTAGATCAAGTACTCTTCTAAAATATATTTATTTGAAAAATAATGAAATTATTCCATGGCAACACCGTACGCCAGAAGTAATTTGTTACCATTCTGTTATAGATACATTTTGATTTGAAGAAGGGTATTCAGATAAGAATTTAATATTACACACAGGATGGAAAAATTTCTTTAAATCAATTTTGAAAATTTACGATAAACACACCAAAGATGTAAATACAACCCAAATGTTAGAGAAAGCCCGGGAAATATTAATTTGTTATTCAAAACTTTCGCAAAGAAACCATTAAATCCGTATTTTAGATGCAAAATTTTGATATACTTGCCTTATTTAATTCCACCCAAAGCAAGAGTGGTATATAATTCGAATTCTAAAAAACAGCACTGGAAATTTTCGACATTGGAAACAGTAAAATCAATCATTTTGCATGCAAAGGTAAGTTGATGTAGCTATACCTCTGATACCTTATACTACCTACCATTTTGTTTCTTTACAGTTGCCTGGTGATATAGCAAATATTACTAAATTACGAGACAAGACCTACGAAAAACAGACTGGACAGCTGTACCTACTTGTGGAAGATACTACAATTCAAATTGCAAAAAAATCGTTTGATTTACTATTCAAACTCTTTCGTATCTTCAATGACGCTTACCCAATTGAGTCAGGATATATTTATCTCTTAATACAAAGAGAAATTTTTTTAATTCGAAAAGGATGACATTCAACCCTATCTCACGCATGCACAAGCACAGATGGAATAATTTCACTGAATATCTTATGTTTATGTTTATAATAATAATTTTATTCGTCCAACAGCGAAAGCCAATTACAGGACAACTTAATAAAAAAGAAAAAATACATGTGCAGTATCCTAATTGGTACAAAGAATAAACAAACGAGCAAAATAGCAGTACAAGAATACAAAAACCTTAGTACTAACAAACATAAATAACTTACAGTTCCAAGTAATTGGAATAGAAGACATTAAAGTTCTTTGACATAAATTGGAGACTACATCATAATGTTCGTCCTAGCCGTTGGTGTATTAATTATAGCACCATATCTAGTACTAGGCGGTGGGACATTAAAATTAACCGTAGCAAGCAATGATGGAGAATCAATTTTGTTTTGTAGCAATTTAAGCTGAGAAGCAAAGTGTTGTTACATGTTTGGAAAAAGTAAGCTGTGAATCAAATAATACACCCAAGTTCGAAACAAATTTTCTGATAATAGATTTTGTGCTTAGAGAATAGTTAAAAAATACTGGAGAAATACATCTAGTGTAAGATACAACTGAACACTTGGCAAAATTCAGTTTACACCATTTATAATAAGGGAAAGATTGGCCTGTAGTTTTACGCAATCCATTTCTGTATTAATTACACTATATATTTTTAAATCATCTGCATATGCCAGTAACTCACAGTTTAATTTCAGAAGTAAATCATTCAAAAAAATGTTAAATAATAAGGGACCAAGGTTTGATCCTTGTAAATGTATGTAAATGTAAATGTACCCCAGAGGGTATAAGAAAGTGCTCAGATGAAAACCCATTATAAAATACATAACCAGATCTGTTGTTGAGGTAAGAAGACATTAACCTTAGAAGTGAATTGCAGAAACCAATATAGTCCAATAAGTAAATTATGGTCGATAGAGTCAAATGCTCTCGAAAAATCTGTATAACAACTTTCTTGCGATGGTCAATTGCAGATGAAATGAACTGAGTAATATTTGTCAACTTTGAGACGGTTGATCTTGCAGCTATGAATCCGTGTTGCTGTTCAGATATGTATGATTGAACATTAATGTAGATTTTAGTAAACAATATATGTTCAAGAACCTTAGCAAAGTTTGATAAACAAATGGTTCCAACATTGAAGGTGGGATAATAACTAAAAGGAACTGTTACTACACTGGCACTTGCACAAAATGGTTTGGAAAAATGTTCAGCAAATTTGTACACGATGTCTAACGGTTATTATTATTATGTTATTTATTTTATAAATATTTTACCAATTTTTATCGGTTTAAAAGGTTTAAAATTTAATTTAAGACAACGTTAGCAAGAGTTCATATTATTCGATCAATACACTTTCCATTTGGAATATGTGCATAATGTAACAAATTATTTTCTTTGTCCTATGAATAATTGTAACAGATTATATCACAGAAAGAAAGATTTAAAGAAACATATGATTATAAGTCATAAGATGATAATCATAACTTACATCAAAACAGGAATATGAAACTTACTAGTTATCCAACATCTGCGCCCTAAATCAAATCTAAATTACAGAAATGTAACGGTGCTTCAATTGACAGTTTATTATATGTACCAAGCAATTTCCGAACAAAAGAAAATGTACGATCGGTTGGAAGAAGTTTATAACAATACTATACCGAAATTTATTTCAGGTTTGTATAGTAATTAATCTTACCAAGAAATTGTATTCCGTTTATCATTGACCAAATTCAACGTTTTTTAATACAATGATTTAAGGACAACTTTAAAATTTATTGTCAATCCGTCGTACATACCATTAGACTAATTTCAACATTCGTGCAATATGTTAAATTTATTAGAAAATCTGTTTACTTCTGTCCAAACTGAATGCATATGGATTTCTTATTTTTAAAACGACAACTATTTTTGTAAACCCCTTTAACATAAAATGGGTGTACATGAAGGACCGATGGGATTGAATGGTGAAAACTCATTAACTTTTAAGAATTCATTTGCTTGCCGTGTACCTATAGAAGAAACATTGAAAATGTTTTTGGAATTCCACATGTTTGCTGTTCTATTATATAATACCAACAAATATTTATAGAAGAGCATCATTCCTTATGTACACTGCCGTTCAGAGAAGTTCGGTCGGTTGGTAAAAAACATGAAAAGGTTACAGAAACAAACGAAACTAAAAACAAAATGCAATTTTATTGTATGTACAGGTAAAAAAGACAAAAATAAATAAATAAAAAGTTATTCTGGCCTAATATAACATACTGAACATTATACCTTTTTTTTTTCATCGAAAAAAACTCCTTTGCTGTTAATCACTGCTCGAACTATTCTAGGCATTCTTTCGATAAGTTTTGTTAAAATGGATTGTGGAATATTAATCCATTCATGTTGCAGAATATTCCGTAAATGTTCTTGTGAAGTTGGGCATATTTTTCGGATCCTCCTGTCCAGTTCATCCCACAACAACTCTATAGGGTTCAAATCTGGGCTTTGTGGGGGCCATGTCATTACTTGCAGGGTGTGCTGTTCTTCTTGCTCCTTTAGATAGTTCTTACACACTAACGCAGTGTGTTTTGGGTGGTTGTCATGGATGAATGTAAAGTTACGGCCTATTATACGCAATCCTGATGGCACTGCATGATTCTGGAGTATTGCAAAATAATTTTCCTTCCTCATTACACCCTGCACTCTGCATAAATCTCCTGTCCCAGTAAAAGAGAAACATCTCCACACTAACACAGAACTACGCCCTTGCTTCACTGTAGGCACAATGCAGTTCGGGATCACTTTTCGGTTTTAGATCTTCGGACATAAACTCGTCGATTTTGCCCAAAAACCTCAAACTTTGACTCGTCAGTCCAAAGCACGTGTTTCCAATCATCTAGCGACCAATCTAGATGAGAACGGGCCCACTGTAGCCGTTTTGCTCTGTTGCCCCGACGTAATAAGGGTTTTCGAATGGCAATGCGTCCATGAAGGTCCGCTTGTTGAAGTGGACGTTTTATCGTGCTCGCCGAAACTTGTTCTTCACGGCCGCGATTAACTTCGGCTGCTATTTGTGGCGCTGTTAATTTTCTATTGCGTCTGCTTAATAATACAATTCTCAAATCTTCAGCTTTTGTTGTTTTCCTAGATGCTCCGGGACGAACATGATTTTCTATAGTTCCAGTTGTCCGATATCGCTTTATGATGTCATTTACTGTTGAACTTCTCATATTTATTTTTTCAGCAATTTGTCGCCACGAATATCCTTCCTCAAACAGCGTAATAATGCGTGAACGTTTTTCTACACTTGCAGGCTTGCTACGTGCCATTTTGAAGTAAATTTTCTTAAAACTTTCGCGCAAAAACGACAGATGGACACCAACACACGTTTAACAGTAAAATGAAGCAAGTTCATATCTTTACGCCTGTGATAAATAAACAAGAATGATACTGCGGTATATTTATATTTCCTAAATGTATTTCGTTAATAATCCCCAAACAACCCATTTCAAAAGATCGGTACTTCCGAGAGATTCTTGGAATGATAATAAAAGGGACTATTGTGGTTGTCGCAATATTTCTATTTTACATAATAATTTATGGCTTTAATCCCTTAGAAAAGAGTGTATGCTTAATATTTTTCTAATTTTATGTATTAATAATTGTATACAGTGTGATATAATAGATTTTTATTGTATGACCGAACTTCCCTGAACGGCAGTGTATATCCAATGGATGCCAAGTTGAAACTGAATCATCATTTCCTTTTGCATTATTCTGATATCATTTCAAAGATCGGTCCGCCTAAATTATTGTCTTGTACGATATATGAAAGGAGACACAAAGAACTTACATCAATCGCACATTACTTGAAATGTCGGAAAGATATATCATAGTCTTTAGCGATGAGAATAGAACTAAAATGTTCCTATAGATTGATGGCAAAAAAAGGTTTTGACGATGTTATACATTATCGTTCTGTATATGATGTAAAATACATACAAAATTCTAACGAATATTATTGTCTAAAACGATACGAAAAAAACGCAAGCGTTACATATTTATCTTACTGGTGGATGTACAATCTTGTTAGAAAATTGTAATAAATTCTTTCTAAGACTTTGTGTGTTTCAATTTTACTTAACCTCTTTATCATAAACTTCTTTTAAGGACATCACTGTCTCATTATAAATTCCCGTAATATTTGGTTTGAATTTTGAATATGCTTGTCTTAAATACAAGATAATGTTAAAATAAATCCTGCATATATTTGAATCAAAGAGAATAACTTTTCTTTAAGGTTACAGTTTCACTTGATTCAAGAGCACAGTAACTTATATTAGTAAAACTTATATTTAAGAATACGCTATACTTCTGTTTATAATATTTAATACTTAAATTATAAGAATAGCGTA
Organism: Oryctes borbonicus; assembly: GCA_902654985.2. Lineage (NCBI taxonomy): Eukaryota > Metazoa > Arthropoda > Insecta > Coleoptera > Scarabaeidae > Oryctes > Oryctes borbonicus. Next base: position 21,379,364 of record LR736857.1, on the reverse strand, counting down.
TTCTTGGGATAATCTTAAGATATGTTTGCTCATATATGAACTTACTCTATACTTGAAATGATCCTAATAATCTTGATTGAAGTAATTATTTTTTTTTGTATGCTTTTTTTACTGGTGTGACGCCATTCGATCGCCAACCAAACATTTTTCTTTGGCAACAAATATCAGATCGTTATAGGTACGTTTTACAAATATGACTTGGACATGAAATTAAATGTTTTACCTCCCCCTTTTCCTTGTAGCATTATCTCGCCACAAATGATAGCGATTTCATTATTTTGGATGCGATAAATTACACTAAGCCAAACGGTAGTATCTCAATTTTTTGGTAGTGTATAGTTAAATGATACTTTGCTATGATCTTATCTATATGCCTTACAACGTTAGAAACCCGTAAAAGCGCTGCAAAACAAGATATTGTGTCCATATTTTGCGGTATGTACATTTGACGTCTTGAGAGCCTAAACTAAATTACAATAAGTATACAAGACTTAAAAGCAAGTAGATTGGAGTTACTGCTTTTTAATCTGATAAATGGCAACGGAGCTAGCTTATCAACTTTATACGTGCTTGAAATAGTACCTAATTTAATTTACTTTACCTATCGCGCTTTCTTATGTAATTATTCTAACGAAATTGACCTAGCGAGAGATACTGTTTTTTAAGTCAGGAATAACCGGAAGCAACTATTCGACCTGAAATTTGTAAAAAGAATGTGCCCTTGTTTGGCGTTATGCTACGATACAATTGTCACCCTCTTGTCCTTTAAATCAAAGAGACTGAACATTAGGTAGTTCATTGGCGTTTCATTGTGTTGCCTTGGATTAGACTTTACTACGACATTTTTTAGGGTTACACTGAATAAATTTATGTTGAGTACGTCTGTTAAACATTCATCCTCATCAAAATGGAAAAATGTTGATTAAATTACACCACAACTTTCTGACCTGCTCCTACTTTGGGCCAGGGAAAAGAATTTTTGCGGTGAGGTAGAAGGTTTATATCAATTTGTTATATATCAAAATCCTTCATATTTTATGTACCTTTTTATTGTCACAATCTTAAAAAATTCTCTGTTAAATAGTAGATTCTGTTGACAAATACTCTTCTCACAATCTTATCTTTGCGTTGGATCGTAATTATCTTTAGTTGGAGATACATTTGCTAGATAAAGTATTGTATGAAGATTTAGAGTAACTATTATGTAATTTGTATAAAAAGAACTGCAAGAATTTTAGAATTAAATTCCTGTCACAAAGTTTAATTGGTAACATTAAAATATATGTACCTACATTATAATTTGGAAGTTTATATACGCTCACATAAATCCTGCCAACTCGCAACTTTTACATTCGTGAAAGCATCACGTTGCGAAAGATACTCGTTACATAGTCACAGATAAAGTCGAACAATTTTTAATGAACCACAATGTTTATAAGGGAAAAGAAGGCGCTTTTTGAATAACGTTATCCTGAAGCTATTCGAATTACATGCACCTGCAATAAGGGCTAAAATAACGAGACTCAATTGCCCTTCGATAACCGATAATAAAATTCACGCAAAGATTCCGCGATAAAGATAAAATTAGATTTAAAAAGTCGGAAGGTACGGTGGATTTGGATTACTAGTTAAGAAAATTCACAACTCTATCCGTTCTTCGCGAAGAATGTCGAAATTAAGTTAGGGCCGAATCAAGGAAAAACTTAAATAAGAGAAATGTATATTCTCTATTTCGTATATATTTAATTTCGTTCAATTAAAAGTAACGTCATCGGTACTGTTGGGATTAGCATTAAAATGTTTTGATTGATTTTGTCATGTCCTGCCTTACATCATACATAAATTCGTGCACTGAGTCGCAGTTTTCCTGGATTTTGGAAATTCTATTGTACTATCCGTTCCCAAGCATACGTCTGCCACTTCCTTCTCTGATTTCAAACCGATTAGTAACCTGCAGGTTTTCAGTAAGGTCTTGAAAGTGTCCAATTGAGACGCACTTACTGCTACCCAAGTAATCTGGTTTCAGGCGGCTGCACAGATGTATCACTATGCTACTGGATATAACTGATGATGAACTAATGATCATTCGCATTGTTCTCGGTGCTCATTTTGTTAGATTTCGGTAAAATATCTAATACTATCAGCCACTATGGGGTCCTGGCCATTCTACATCAGATAAGTTGTTGCGCTGATTCTTTTGACTTGTTTCGCAGGTTCTTAACAGGAATAACTCGAACGGTACAGTTGTGTATGGAATTAGGCCGTGCTCATTGTCGGTGAATTGCGGGGTACCCCGGGGTTCTATTCTGGATCGTCTAATGTTTCCTATGTACACCAGTTTACTGCTGACAAATATGCTAATGATATGCAGCTGCACCTATCGTTTTCTGGTGCTGTCGATAGGATCAATTCAAATCTCCGTTCAGTTACCAAATTTGCTGAGGAGCCTTGCCCTGGTGACCAATTCTGCAGAGAGCACGGTGCTTCCGTTCGGGAAAGAATCCGATGTCGATGCATTTCGAAGCGGTTTACATATGGCGGTGAATGGGTCTGCTGTTGCAGTGGTGACGTAAGCTAAATTAGCTAGAATTGGTGTGCCAAATATGTTTTTGGCTGGAGAAAGTCTAAACGGATCTCTGCGAAGGTACATGATCTAGGTAAGTTAAATATGCGCGGTCGTATGATTCCGCGTTCACTGAACCTCCATTATAAGCTGCTGTTGTGCAAATGTTCGCCTTATCTTGTCCGTAAGATATCGTATAGATGCGACGTAGCTACATAACATCAGCATCAGGCATAAGATTGTAATAACCTCTCCACTACACAACATTTTTTTGCCAGAGATCATTTTCCTACATATATTTACAAATTGTACAAAGACTAATGACGTTTAATGTTGCTGTACATAAATATCTTTTGGATAGACAAGCAGTGTAATGTGATAATGTCGTGGGTTACTTTTAGTTTTGACTGCATATGTAGAACAATATGTTTGATATTAGAATATTGTTATCGCATATATGCCTACACTAAATTAACCTGAAGTTATTGTAGCCATATTTATAATTTTTTATTTACTTTTTTTTCACTTTAAGGAATGAAGTAAAAGTAGGAAGCGGTTCATTTCGAGTTGCTCATTGGAACTATTGCTTATGGTTTTCATGTGCGCAGTTATATATACAGGCTGATTGATTGAAACCATTCGTTAAAAGTATTGTGGATTATAGAAATCCACTTCCTTGAAAATTTGTAGTTAAGTTAAGTGAATCATTCCCCACTCGATGAAAATATTTTCAAGATGGTTTCTTTTACGGTTATACCGGATGTCGCCGTCAACTTCCTTACTTTAAATGGAGTGCTGCCCTTCTTATTACATGCTTCATTTCTACTTAATATCTTGTTTACAATTTTTTTCAGGTTTTCCTATACCTACCTCTTACCTTATTTCAATTATTTTCAAAATTTAGTGTGGTGTTTGCGCTGCTTTTAAGAACTCTTAAGAATTGCAACGATATATTTATTATCAGTCATTATTTCCTCATTGCTGCTATCAAAATGGACGGAGCTCTAGCACATTCCGCCAATGATGTTGGGCGTGAACTAGAACATATTCGAAAGTTATTGGTTTGGCCGCAATGGACGATGGCAATGGCCACCGAGATCTCCCGTTCTGACTCCACTGGATTTCTACGTGTGGGGTCATATAAAAGAACAGTGCCAATCCAATACATTCAGTAGAAAAATTGGAGCGAAAAGTTAGTTTGGGACTTCGCCAAATAAATCTTCAGAAGGCTTGCAGAATCGTCAGTCAGTCAATAATCATGGAAAATAACGGCGGTCAGATAGAAAATCATTGAATTTTTAAGATGCATTGAGGTATCTACATCGCAATTCCATTTTTTCTCTATTGCTGCACCTTTATAGAATTCTGTGAATTTCTCATTAGTACAAACTATAAAATAGTATAGAAAAGCTAAAAATGTGCTTAGAAAGTAACGATTGAAAACTTCACAAAAATTAAAATTAAATATTATTAATAATCTGTAACATAAATTTAAGATCAAAACAACTTTGATATGCTATTGAAATAATTAACGATCTAAATTATTTAAATACTTGAAATTAAAGATTCTTTAAGAGAAGGTATAAGGAATGTTAATGCAGATGGATGTAGAACTTAATTGTACTTCATAATAAAATAAAAAATGAGTCGTCGTATCTAAGGAATTCCGCTTTAAACATCCAGCTACTTAAGGTTCTTCTGAGAACTAACTACTTACGCGGATCAACACCCGGAAGAAATTTAATGCATACTTCAACTCGCGAAAAGTGGTAAAGTGGTAACTTTTCTATTAATTTACCTGGTAAAAGTTCCCTTACTACAAAATGAAAATTGTTCTTCTGCAAACATGGAGAAACGTCATTACTTGTTTTTAGCATTTAATTAAAACTACTAATTAGTTTCATTATTTAAACGAAACGATCAACGATAACATAATTATAATCAATATATGGTAAAATTGTGTAATTAACAAATAAGTGGCTGATATTTGTCATTAATTAATTTCTGAAGTATGTATACATAACAATTGCTTACAACACGTTTTGTACGGTATTGAAGCAGTTTTTATTTTTGATACTTCATTTCCAGTAAAAACTGAGGAACTCTATGCAAAATGTATGGAATCAAGATATATTTGAATATAGTTAGTTTAATGACATTCTCGTTTCAATTAACAAAGGTGTCAAATCTATTTGCATGATGTGTATAAATCTCCGTTCCCTTCGGCGAACATCCGGAATTGTCTAATACATCAATGCTCACAATCATCTATGAGATGAATGATAGACAAACAATAAGCAAAGCGACTCTAAATAGTTATACGTTATTATACGTCAACGTATGTATCTTACAAAATTGATTGCGATACGCCAAGGTAAATAGAAAAATTGTGTCAGAAAATATGAATTAAAATTGCTATTCAAATCGCATTATTTCGATCAATTTGATTTTGTTAATTTTACAGAAACGATAAAAAGTTCATTCACTTTCGATCTTTCTAATTTTAAGTGCAAACCAGCAACTAGACGTAAATGTTTGCCTTCTCTACTGCTCCTGCTGCTAATATAAAATTCCACTTCAAGCTAAACATTTAAGAAGGAGAATGGAATCGTAATGCAACAAACGCGTGGATTACTTTGGAGGTTTATCTTGTAATTACAAATGAATAAAATTCACATTTTGTAATCATAATAAATTTTCAAAAATACCGCTACTGACCTCACTAATGACATTTTCTGCTTCGTTTACGAAGGGTTGCTCTCCTGAATGTTTCATGTTTTTCTTTAATATCGGCTATAGTATTTCTGGTGTGGCCATACTCCTTCTACTACTTACAATTATAGCAGGTATTGTGAACACTAATTATGTGGTTTCTTAGTAGACAAGATCCAATGCATTGTCTACAAGATATTTCTTTGGCAGTTGTGTATTTATATTCTCACCAATATTTTATCTGCCTTTACTCAATTGGTTTGAAGATAGTTACTCAAGACGTATGAACAGGGATACACATTTTCTATTCCCATATGTTTGTAATATTTGTGTTAATCAGACAAGAAAATAGTAGACGGTCGCCACTTTTCCTCATTAAATATGGAACCTTTACCAAAGAACATTAAATGGACAAAATCGAACAAATAACTATTGATAATGACAGCAAGGACTGTGGCGTAGTATGGTAAACAACACATAAGTATCGGCAACCTCCGCACCACACAAGTTTAATTTATTATATAGTAATATAATAATTAGTCCGGGACGGTCGTTTTGAGGACACGAATGGTCCTCATCATCAACCGGTGACCGAATGATGAGGAATGAGGACCATTCGTGTCCTCGAAACGAACGAAACTAATTATTATATTACTATATAATAAATTAAACTTGTGTGGTGCGGAGTTTGCCGATACTTATGTGTTATTAAATAACTATTGTTTACCGCTATTGGTTCACCCCCGGATTGTATACGTCTCTAACTATCGATGCTATGTTTGTTTGGTATTCGACTTTAAGGCTATTTTTCAATTCTTCTACAGATTTATAACGCATCTACACATTAATTCTGTTTAACGATATTAAGAAATTTTGATTTACTTGTAGTTCACGGCAGATGAGGAGATTCGATAATTAAATTCCTGTCTAGTATAGAGCACTGTAAATGGGATTATCGGCAGTTGCTTCAGAAGCCAACATCTATACCAAGAACCAACAACTGTACCAACATCTCATACTCTTGCGATAGTTTGCCTTACTTGTGTAAGTTTTGATTTTTTTTTAAGCTTTTAAATTAACTTTGTAAGCTGGAATTATTGATTTGACTTTTTCTTTATGATTGTATTTTTTTTACGTTTTTCCTATATAACCTATAGAAAAATAAAGGATTATTACTAGTATTATCATTATGTAATTATGAAATGCTACAACTTTTCTTTTGTCCATATGTCTAATATTTTTTTGATGATTATTTCTAGATTAAAATTAGAAATTATATGTTTACTTTTTGCTACTACTGTTCCTGCTGTTGTATTGTCGTTCCTCATTTGTTTGACGGTAAATATATTTGCAGCGAAATAGCTCGCGTCGAAACGTACCATATATCTATCATCCATCATATATCATAAATCCATATATCAGTGCAATAAAAGTAACAAACCTTGATTAATTTTTTTTTAATTTTTTCTTTATATAGAAAATGTAATTTTGTCAAGCGACTTCAAAAGCAAAATTTCTCTCTAAAAACACATTGAAAGCATTTACATTTTAACAAACATCAGGTAAATATATCAATTGTACTAAAAGAAAATCTCCATTTGCAAAATATTTGACATCTCCATAGTTTTTTACTTTAAGAAAAATATAAATTTAAAACGTAGGCGTACGCGACAAAACACCACTTGCTGTGGTATGTAACACGCGTGCTCGAAACTGATATCCTCACGGAGTTCCTTTTGAAAAATCTTGTCTTCGACGATTCTTCAGGAATCAGTGACGCGAGAAATCCAAACATAGAAAGTTACAGTTGTAGTTTCCGGTGAAATGTCTATATACGTAATCTACTAGATGTAGCAGCCGAGCTTATATTGGAACAGTAAAGGAATATTAAAAACATGCAGTTTCAAAACATCTTCTATAACCAAGCTAGGCCTTGTGAAATTCAGCAATTTATCATAACTTTATGGCAGTTGAATAGATATAAAAGCATTTATGTAGTTCTCGCGCACGGCTTTGCAGATAAACAAGAACACAATTAGAGGTAGTATTCTTCACAACTTGTTATTTATAATGGTACAAGCGATATCGAACGCAGCAATAAATTTAAAAGAAGCGCGAAATTGTTATTTTCAGCGCAGTAATAGTAATAATTACAATTTACCTCATGTTATTTGGATCCTGGTATCTTAATGACTTATATTATTATCCTTTTGTTCTTAGAAAAATTTACTTTCTAACAACAAGTCCTTGGGTTGGTATCCTTGTAGAAAGGGATAAACATACAAACAGACTGTAGCATTTTGACAGAAATACAAGTTTTTAACATTAAAGCAGATTCTCTTAGTTATCGAGTGATCTGAGCAACGTGGATTTGACCGGGATGGTTTGTTTCTAATTACGGATAAAAAAAATTAGGGTGTCTTCTTCTCGAATAAGCAAGGTCGTGTGTCAATACGATGTTTGGTACTTTAAAAATTCCTACCGGGCAGAGTTTGGAACCCCTCTGGATTCGGCAGAATTCTAGTAAGGGTGGCTAGTGATCGCAGTAATCAATGCCTACAAGTGCGAAGTGCATTCTTTAACTTGACGCTTTGTCCAATAATACAACAATAACAACATGAAAACTTGAAGTTTAAATTAAAATATTAAGGTTAGGAAACAATATCGGTACGGTTCGGAGACATTTAGAAAGTGAAAAAAAAAACCGCAAAATTGAAGATGAAAAGATATAAAGAGAATATTATAGAATATAGAATTTAATTGTACTTGCATACACACAAAATTGGCATATAGACTTTAGAAATCTTGATACATTGTCATATCCAGTAATTAAACTATTTTTAAGATTATTAATATTCTCCATTATCTTACTTTCCTTCACAAGTTTATTCCACAAGCTGTAAGAATTAAAAAAAATATTACACCAAAAGTGCTCATTGTCTGCTGTTTTACGAGATGCCAACAATTTCAAAGACGTATTAAGAAAATGTTCATTTAACTTATTAGCCTGTTGTAATAAATTGTTGCCCACAAATGTGATAGATGATCTGTTTTTACCTCATACAATGTCATTAATAATCCGCCACGATGATTTATTATCAGATGTCATAACTTTGTCAAGGTACACATTATTTCTTTCCCGCTGCAATGAATTGTATTCTTTTCGGGTTGTAGCGAAAGCTGATTTAAATGATGAGAATTTAGTAGATAACGTACGCAATATATTTAGGTTACCTTTTAAAGATTGTAATTTTGGCAAAATAATCTTAGCATTAGGGTCCAGTTATAAAAGAAAAATGCAACAATAAATATGCTGGAGGTGATCATAGCATTTTTGTTGTTGGCCATTTTTTTTAGAGTGGTGAATCTGTAGTCACGACGCAACGATCCTTCTGAAGATGCTTTTCGTTTGGTTGTTATGGTTCCGAACCTTACGTTTTAAGCTGAAGTTGAATTCTGGGTGACCGTTAGGACCGCTACAAGTCTAGAAAATGTCGCGCAAATAAGAGCTTCAACAGGGTAGTCTCCTAGACGTTCTGCAAGCAAATTCGCGTCTGCTCGACAACGTCCACTGGTGGGGGGAATTATGAAATTCACTTCCATTTATGGGGAGTAGTGAACAGAACCTTTGGTATTGGTCTGATATTAACCGTAAGCTCCAAAAGCTACTTCAAAATCCGAATGTTACCGACTGATTTGCTATAGGAAATTTCCCCGTGTGGAGTCTTTATTTTTTCAAAGGGGATGGTCACACACTAATTGTTACATCGGGTAATTAGTGTGGGATGCTCGAAGATATTCTCCGGCCACAAGTCCTTCACTTACTCAACGACCATGATCCGGAACATGGTTCCGAGAAGATTCATACTTCACGACGTTTTCGCTTCATTCCGTGACCCCATGTGATTTTGTTCCCTGGGAGTACCTCAAATCACGAGTGTATCGATATCGGTCAGCAACTTTAGGAGATATAAGGGCAGGAATAACTCAGGAAATCAATGCGATTATGTGGGACATGATTCAAAGGGATACGGTGAATTTTCAAGAGAGATTTCAAAACCACGTTGATATTGGCAGCCGCTACGTAAGCGATTTAATTTTCGAAACTTCTTAAATTACTGTGGCATTCTAAGAAATAAATACGACGGATCTTCGTTTGTTTGGATTTTATTAAGCTTTGAAACCAAGGCAACCTTTATGCCGCAGCCTGTATATACCGGAAGTCGGTGGAATTATGGAATAAGCGAAAGTAATCGCGTGTTGTTGGATGTTTCTTTTATTTGAATAAAGATATTAATACAACCTCTTATAATAATTAGTAGAATGCAGAAGTATTATTAATCATATGAAGGTAACTAGATGGTAGAGTTATTTGTGAGATTCGGTACAAGCAAAACCTTTTATAAGGAATTATTTTTCTTCATAAGTATTTAAAATAAAAATATGTGGTGGAAATTTCAGATTTGAAAGAGTAATTCGTTAAAACTAGATGAGTTCCGAGTTTGGACCGTGTCACAGTAACGCAGCATGTGAGTCATGCCAGAGACGAAAATCAACTGCGTGTTCCTTCAAGAGAAGAAAAGTTGGTAGGCCACAGTTAGCACCATAACTCAACGTGTAAACTACGCCAGAGATGAAACTTGTAGTACTTCGAGTAATTCGTTATTTTATCCGCCGACACAGTGCCTCTATTTTTAAGTTAACTGCAACAAACTATTGTTGTAGTTTCTTGTAGTATAGGATACACCGATAAGACGGTGGTGGTAAATGAAAACAACACGGTGTAAAATCTTATATTAGTGACATGTTGCCACCATATTTTATAAGTATCCGCTATCCGTGATGTACATGATGATTAAATTTTATCGATAAAATAGATTTTCTTTACATTACAAAGTGGCTAGAATGTCATTTCCTCATTGCTGTGTTATATGAAACGATTAATTGTAAGTATGAATCCTATAAAAATCAATATACCCTTTCGTTAAGAAACCAATACGGTAACAAATTTAACCATATGCATATGTCATTTAATAATTGAATTTAATTTTAAAAGCCAATGTTACAGTGCACAAACACCTGCAAATAGTATCCAGAAATCATTTAACAGCGAAACTTTTTGGTATGGATAAATTTACCAAGGATTTCTTAAAAGTAGTCTCAAAAAGTAAACGTCTTAGCTAATCCCGCGAGATGAGTGAGGTATACATGTGCAATAAAAATATTATGGCGCAGTAATTCCAGAAAGTAGTCCTGGGATGGTGATAGTATATTCGCATGTAAGAATATATTTTTAAGTGTTATACGGATGTATTTTAGATGGACAGATGTTTCATGCTACACAGAAAATTTGTGTTTACGATAACAGCATGATACTTAACATCAATTTTAATGGTGCACTTACGAGTAACAAAATCAAAATACTGCGTATTTTTCGCACCTTACTACCTACTATTTTCCGAAAAAAATAGAAACATAAAACCTTGTATGTGATAAAACTTATGATGGTACAATTTTGGTTTATGACATTTGTGTATATATAGTAAAGAAAGAATAATAGTAGCATAACTTAATAGTTTCAAGATTGAATTCAAATAAGTTGCGACTAATTAAGGTGTTACATCGATAATCCTCAAAAGTTATGGAATTGTAATAAAATTAAATAGCAGTTGTGGATACTGGACGAATCAAATCAGTTATTTCTGAAGTATGTATGTATGTAATATTGTTTAATTTCAATATGTACGAAATATCCAAATTTAATTGAGCATTTGCAGAATTCGAATTAATTTTGGCTAGTATTCGAATTCTGGCATTTTGATATATTTTTTGTAAAAGCACCCAAAACTCACAACACACACTATTTCGAATCCAGCAGTCTAAATTCACAATTCAATCCAGAACATCAGAAGCGATCGTTGTTAGGCCAACTAACGAAAATATTAGGTCATTGGATTGGTATTCCTAAGACAGCGGATAAGCAAGAAGACATAAATATAAACAGAGTTTGGCAGAAGATGTATTTTTCGAAAAACCATATAGAAATGAAATTTAAGCCAAGGCAAAAGTATTATATTTTACTAGTCAAGTATCCCGAAGAGAACAAATCAGAACAAACACAAACATAAAGAAAAACCACCAAAAGAGATTTGAAAGAAAGGATTTGGAACATTAACGGGAAAAGGGAGGAAGACGGCATTTTAAAAAATAGAATTTCAAGGAGCAACTTACACAACAAACATAACAACCTACTCCTATTCTGTAAGCAATTTTCTGTAAGATTTCTGTAAAAATAATTGTAAATAACTGGAGGAGCTTTTGATTATCATTCAACTCGATTGTTCAATTATTAGAACATATCAATATATTTCCCATTGCAATAAGATAATTATTTTAAAAGAATACAAATAAAAAGGGACCCCATTATATAAGATGAATTTCGAGATTAATAACAGAGTAATAGAAGTGAATTAATATCATGCGATTTCAGCAGAGATACTACCAGATTAGATTTAGTTTAGTTGAATTTTTTTGTATTTTTTGCGCTAATGTATAAGTGAAATTATGAATGAAAATTCAAGCGCGGGCTAGTTGACAGATGGTCTGCGAACGTTTGTTTCCAATCTACTGGAGAACACAGCTTTTCTTTGTATACATTCTTGGACTGATCACTATCCTCAGCCAATATATTTCTGCTGTTAAAGGCGTTCAAATGCTGATCATCATCACAACAGTTGTTATCTAACCGTTGGTTACTTTTAGATTTTATCAAAAGTTTATATTAAAAATTGTGCTTGATATAGAGGGTCATTCACGATGATATTACAGATAAAGATGTACTTTATAAAAATAGTTTCAATTTTATGGCACTCTTTATTGCATCGGAAGCGCATGCCAACTTTCAGATAGAATACCTGTATATTATGGGTTCTTTGGATAGCCGTCTTCACTGTAATTTCAATGATATAACCTATTACGGATATTGGATGTACCTAACTTAAATTATTTTTTTCTGAAAATTTTAATAGACACAAACAATTTAACCATCGTTTCTTTGCCATTATCTAGGGAAATCAGTTTTGAGGTTCTAATGAATGAAACAAAATAGCTGTTTATACATATTTACCTTAGAAGATTAGTTTCGACGTATTTAAAATTGCGAAAGTTATAGTGATTTATAAGAAAGATGTAATTTTTTGAATAATTATATACCAATAGTCATATTGCCAGCTTTGTCAAAAATGTTTGAACAGATTTTGAAAAATCAGTTATTCGGTTATTTCAACAGATATAATCATCTAAATACTAAACAAGTGTGTGGGAAGTTGTTTAGACATGCTTTAATCTTATTAGAGAAATAGAAGTCAATGTGTAGAAATACGTTATATCGATACCCAACGAGCTAGTAGTAGCTGCTGCTCTGGATGGAGGGGTGTTGTGACTGGCATTTCCCTAGGGTTCAATACTTGGTCCGCTACTGTTTAATATTTTCGTCAACGATTTACTTTTTAGTGTCCCAGAGAAATCTACGCTGTACGCAGAAGATATAAATATAGTGATAGCGGGTAATACCGTCGACGATGTAAGGAGCAGGTGTGGATTGGTTGTGGTGGCCCTTGTTAGCCAAGTTTCAGCGAATAATTTGACAATAAATTTTGAAAAGACTAATGTCGTGCTCTTTGAAATGACATAAAGCTGTATGTGTCTTACCGGTACGCTAAGAACAATCTACTAGCACATTTTCAGTCTATAATGTCGTATGGTTTACTTTTCTAAAGAATTCTATCGAATATGAAGGAGGAGAAGCAAGCAATCTGCACTATGCTTGGTCTATACCATGAATCATGTAGAGATTATTTCCGTCATTTGCGCATTCCAACTGTTTTTGATTTATATGTATTTTTAGGGGCAAGTTATATTCATGAGCACCGAAAGCTCTATCTCTCCAATTCAGATGTCCACTCGTAATCCTGAATTTATTCACCATAATTTTATGAAGAGTAAAGCGATTAATTCTTACATGAGAGCAAGTGCCAAATAATAATAGTAATAATTGCCCAACTATATTAAAATTTCTAACAATAAACTATATAGGAAACATTGAAAAATATTTTAGAAGTAAATTACTTTCGATTCGACAAAACTAGGCAAACTACACAACATATAACAAAAAAAGATATATGTATGTATATATGTACAAAGAAAAATAAAATTTATAGTTCTCATATGTTTATTACGACACTGCCCTCAGCTTTAGTATGATGTTTGGTCCAACCTTTACAATAACTTATTCAACAAATTTGGAATAACAAATTCTATGACGTTTAATCTTTTTTAAATATTTTTTTTTCAATTTACCATGTGTTAATATCAGATAGAAGACAACAATTTGGTATGTTTACAGCTTTAGTAGAATATTTATAATAATTAATATAACAAGATTTTGAAATTTACTACTACATTATTTGAATTAGCTCTTAAGACTAATTTAAAAATAAAAATAAATATTTTTGTATTTAACCTTAAATAATTGTTATAGTTTTTTTTAATGTGCAAACAAAAAGTAGCAGCTTTTACTTGTATGTTCTCTTCTCTAAATTAATTTAATGTTTGAAATAAAAAAATGTATTGAGTGCTCATTACAGCTGGCCTGATAAGGAATTAATTCGAAACCGGTCGCTATCCGATATTAAACAGTTTGTGAGAAAAGGACCTTTTATTACTTTTCCAATTATGAATTATTCACACAAAGCTAGCTAACGTAGATTATTTAAAAGAATTGCTTCTATTCTCTTGAACATTGTTCCCAATTTATTTACAAGAGATTCAAAATATCTTTATGTCTGGACATTTTGATGTTTATTAATATCTGAACATTTTTAGAAAAAAATATCTAGATAAATAAGATGGAAAATCTGTACATCTATTTTAATTCAGAAAGTTCCGTTTCTGATTTTGTACGTCTAATAGGCCATCGTCCTGGATGACCCCGTTTACAGTTGGCTCCACTTAATATGGTGGCGGTTGATGTTAATACCCGCTACTTATTTTTATAGTCACAGATATTAATGTGCAATAAAAAACTCATTTGTATCAAATATAATTTTAATGAGCCAAGAAAAACGGATAAAAAAGAAATTAGTGTTTATTAGTAAACAAATTAGAGTCATTATTATTTGATTTTATTTACATTACTGTATGCTGGTATACTAAGACGTGGTTTTGATGTCGGGATGATGACCAAAATTAAAAAAATATATAATTTTAAATTCCAATCAATATCTTGCTCTATTTCAAAGCTTCAACAGGATTATACTACAACGCTTAAGCTATAATTAGGTAACTAATCTTTTGAATTTGAAACAACGATCTGCTTCTTAGGAGCTTCGGTCAACGAGTCAAGAAGTAAATACCTATGTATTGGTATAAAACATTTCAAAGTGACGATACATATACATAGAAGACACGTGCTCGCGAAATTTGAAGGAAATATACAGATTTAAAAGTTATAGATTGAAACGAAACACAAAAATTTGTTGAAATCTTAGGATTAAATAAAAACTTTAATGACTTCTAACCACTGGGGTACGAAACGCTAGCTAGATAGATAAAATGAATATGAAAAAATTACGCATCCTTTCTAAGAGACAAACGGGACTTATGGTGTCGTTGTTTTGAGTTTTTCCAATCGAAACTTTGAAGTAAAGCGAAATATTTGTCGAAATTCAAAAGGATTATTTTATTTTTTAATTTTGGCTATCACCCCAACATAAATACCACACATTTGATCCTAACGATCGCCACTCTTCTTACTGACATATTAAAAGACAAAAGATCACCTGCTGTCTTTATCAAGTACTAGTTAGAGTGGATGACCGGTTAGCTTATAGCGTAGATTGCGAACAAATCTGTTGCATGCGGTGTTAAGCTGACTCAGTGGCTGAAAAACAAGAACGAACATCTGCCTTTTGGAAACCCGATGAAATGGTACGAACAGTTCAATCACCACAGTGATTGCTACATTTGTCAAACAAATACAGGTTTTATAGTATATCAAAAAATAAACACAATAAATATCTGGACATTGGATAAGTAACGAAACTCAATTCACACAGCCACTATTTACTTATTCCTAGTTTGCCTACAGAAATAACGGGTGCAACTAACCATATTGATGTTTATTATCATTAATAAACATCAATATGGTTAGTTGCATGGCCCTTTCTCATGAAAGGGCCATGCAGACTATGTTTGAGAAAACAGAAGACCTGTTATCTGATTAGTTAGATTGAATTGAATGATTTATCTAGCGAGCTGTATCAAAAGAATAAGTGGAGTTAGAGATCTCTCTTACATGAATGGGGCTTATTAGCCGAATCAACTAGCACATCACTCTATCATCATAGATACAAAACATTTTAAAAATATTTTTCCAGAATCACTCAATCCGCGTTTACTATGATGTGAGGAGCCTAATGTAAGAATTTGAGATAGGGAATAAAATCGATGAATGCCATTTGTTCATCGATTTATCTACTTCTGCTCCCATTGCACGTGCTGTAGGCTTAAAAGAATCGTATGAGGCCAAAATGTTATTTTAAATTCATTATACAATAAGCACAACCGGTATACAATATGTGGGAATTTGAAAGTAATAGTTATTCTTCTTGGTCTTCAGAGGAGTTCGCCTAATTTTGTTGATTTCCTTGTCTTTGGGACGGTCGCGACTTTAATAATCGCTAACAAAAGGAGTGACCGGAAAGCATATGTTATATACCTTACATATTAAATTAGCATTAATAGAAAATGTTGTAAAACCCATGGTTACACTGGAAAAAGATTTATACATTTAAAGAAAAAGTATTACAAATTTAAATAACGCTAAACTGGAGGAAGATATTCTTAATGGTAGCATCCTAATCTGTGGATGCTAATGCATGACACAAAATTTGCTGACTGGAGATCATTTGAAAATGTGGCCCAGTGTGTTGAAACGTTATAACGAATGTGGCTGTAGGATGTCTCTGAAAAAACATTTTCTTCACTCACATCCCGATTTTTTTTCTGAAAATTTGGGATGGAGGGGGAGAGGGATCCCAACAGAATATCCTCAAAATGAAAAAGGGATATCAACCGTGGAATAGGGTGCGACATTATTGTTATTTTCTATAGTTAGAAAATCTAACGCTGAACATAAAAAAATCAATCAAAAAAATCAATCTATAAAATTATTAAAAAGAATCTCAAAGCAGGAAACTGGGAGACGATAAAAATCAACAGAACCTCATAAAAGAATTAGGAGATGATACTTAGTAATTCCACAAGCTGTTATTCTAGTTTCTAAAAATAAATTTATTGAATTATATATTCTTTAAGATTGTGATGTTTCTGCGAAACACGGCATCTCATAAACTCCGGTCACGTCTATACACCCACCAAATTTTATTCAAATCGGTGACGCTGGGTTGAGGTCGGTGCCTTTTTAATACAAAAAAATAATTACACCTAAAATAGTGTCATTAATACTATTAAAGCAGTAATTTGTACGCTCAAAATTTCTAAAAGCTTAATTCACTGAATTCCGTTGGTAGAGCTCTATTTTTATTTCTTTATCTTAGTTCTTCTCTCTATGGGAGTAAGAAGATTTCTTCATAACATCACACAAGTAGATCCGTAGACAGCTAATAATATCCCTAGAATTAAGGAATGATCGAAAATACGGCCATATATGCAATGAATAGTTGAAATTAAACAAAATAAATAAGTTATTCGAAATAAAAGTAAAATTCCTTGGGGCTCCAGACCGTTTATGTAAAGTAATAAGATTTGCAAACGGTGAGAAAAACTGCTATAAAGAACTCAACACAGTTTAAATAAAATATAAGAGCAAAGTTAAAATAAATTATACAGATTAAAAAGAAAACGTTTATTTATTCAAATGGGCAGCTTTCAATATATAGTACAAGTAGTACAAAGAAAACTAAGTTTAAATTCTCGAACTTTATTCGTTTATTTTTGTCAGGTAAGTGCTATGTCAGCCAATATTTTAGGTATATTTGTGCTACTTTAAATAATTTTACGTATAAACAGGAAAAACTTGTCTAATGCAAATTTATTAATTCGATTTATGAAAAGAAGAAAGCTAGAACAATAATATTTAATGTTGCGTATATACCGGCACGTTTAATTTTCTTGAGAAGTTTGTTTTAGCATTAAGCATTAATTACATTGGAACCCTTTCTTCGCGAGCAATTAAAATTTATTTTAACCTAATTAATTCACAAAGAGGGTGTGATGTGAAATAATGCCTTTATTAACTTGCTCAATAGAAACGCATTTCGTTACTCCGGTCCATTATTCGACCCTATTCTAAAGGAATGTCAAGTAAAGTGTTATTAAGTTAACGATTCTTTTAATTGCCGTTTTAAATATATATATATATATATATATATATATATATAAGCTGTGCTAGTACCATTATTTTGATGATATACCGGCTGTTGAAAAAGAAGTTGCGTATTTTATTTACTAACAGAGAAGTATGTTAGTGTAGGAGTTGCTGCTTTTTATTTTCCTTTATTTACTACAAATGTTATAAGTTCCATGTATTGTGAGTTTTCCTGATCCTATTGCAAATTAATAACTAGAGTGACGACGTTGCGTGCAGTTTGTCATTGGCGTTGCGTTCGGTGGCAGGCTCAGTCTCGCATATGTGTAACTCGCCACGTAGGAGATAGGCAGACAGCGACGGCAGTATTGGCCAATTCGTAGTTAGTAACTGAGTGGAGAGCATCGTAGCGACGTTCAGCTTAAAATACCTAGATATTTCGTTAGCATTTCATTTTATAGGTGTCCTTTCTCGTATATTTTATTACTGTGCGGTTTTAAGAGTGCTTTTTTTTCATTTATTTCATTACTAACTACTTTAGAAGTTTTGGTTTTTGGTTTATATTGTTACCGTACTGTTTTAGAAGTGTCCTTTTTTAGAAGTTTCATTTTCGGTTTATTTCGTTAGGTACTCTCATATTTTTTGAATATTTTTTAGAGTTTATATTTCGTTTTATAATTTTATAATATATTCAATCTTTATTTAATACTTGCTTATTTCGTATTCTTTCGTTTCATTTTAGTAGTTCTTAGTTTATCATTTTCCAACAAAGCCGAGAATGTCAAGCATTGTTTCAGAATATGGCACCATTTTCACTGTCATTAACAAAAAAGAAGTGCTTTGCACCATTTGTTCTGTGAAATTAGGATTCCGGGGCAAATATACTCTTGAGCGACATCTGAAAAATACGAGGCATACTGAGTATCAAAGAGGATGATCACATGATAAATTTGTAATTGATTTATGCGCAGCTTTTCTTGGTGCCAATATCCCATTAAATAAATTACAGGATCCACTCTTCCACGGGTTTCTTAAAAATTATACCAACCAAGATATTCCCCATCCATTGACAATTAGAAAATATTATGTATCTAAGCAATTCGACAAAACAATAAATCAAATCAGGTCAAAACTAGGTGAAAATTATCTCTGGATATGCGCAGATGAAACGACAGACATTAAAGGAAGGTGCGTTGTTAATATAATGATTGGCATATTGCATACGGAAAATCCTCCACTGTCATTTTTAGTAGCTACAAAAATCAGATTGCGTGTCACTGCAAACGATATTACCGACATTATCATTAACAGCGTAAAAAATGTAGCTGGTGACGACTGCTTAAAAGTTCTACTCTTTCTCTCGGATTCTGCTAGCGTAATGTTAAAAACAGGTAACGAGCTTAAAAAACGTTTTCCAAACATGTTACATCTAACATGTGTTGTGCATCGCATTGCTGAACTTATTCGTGAAGAATTTCCCGATGTTAATTCATTAATTAACTCATTTAAAAAGATTTTATTGAAAGCACCAACTAAGATAAAGTTATATAAAGGAATGCGCCCGAACATACCTTTGCTGACAGAACCTGTATTAACACGATGGAGTACATGGTTAGAAGCCGCATCTTTTTATACCCAACACATTCGTATTTTAAAACGTTTTGTATTAAAGTTAAAACGAGATGCTTCCAGTGTTACAGATATCCAAGCATTAATTGTAAAAGAAGATTTAGTCGACCAATTAGAATTTATTAATAAACATTTCTCAAGCGTAACAAAAACAATCAAGCTTCTAGAAAACAAAAATTTTAAATTAATTGAATCCCTTCAACACTTAGAATCATTGTTTAGTAATTTAAAAAGTATAGAGGTATCGATTGGCGAAAAGATACGAAACAAAATTAATGCGGTTTTACAAAGATATCCAGATTATGTGCTATTAAAAGAAATTTCCAATAACACTTTTACTACCCAGAAAGAAGTTTACGTTTAAAAAGATCTTTTTCTAGACTTAAAAATATATTAACTTACCAACGAGACCAATTTACAACGAACAATTTAGAAAAATATATCATAGTTAATTCCTATTACAATCGTATCGAAAACGTACATGACGATTAACAAAATATAACTTTCAATTTATCTACGTTACTGCATACACCCGATCGACGTTTGGCTGACTAACATTCGCTAGCAAACTGCACCGAACGTCCTCAACCAGAGTCCGAATGGGTTGGATCGGGTTGGAATATTTCAAATGCGGGCCAGGTTAGGCCTTTTAAAAATCAGACGCGCGTTCAGCCCGCCAACCCCTTCGACGCGACAAGCTGTAAACCTATTCTTTCCAACCTTTTGTTTTGAGAAAATGTGTAAGTTAAATACGTTTGTAATATGATACAAAAATATACATAATAGAAGATGGGAAGATACTTCCTATGAAATCTCTTTTGTTGATCAATAGAATGTGGTCTATTTTAATTTGCAAATATAGAAACTACTATTTCATTTTGATATTGTATAGTCTTCGCACATTACAAATAAAAAACCCATTTAAAAGGTAAATAGTGTTCTGCACTGTGTCATTTTAAATTCGTCTAGACGGTTTACGCTTGAAGCGTATTAGACCGGTTCGTATCGGGTCGCATTCGTAGGGAAATAATCGGGAGCAAAACAGCATATGCACTTTTATGCGAGTGGAATCGACTCGATACGCATATATTTATTAAAATAAAGTAAATTAATAGCAATAAAATAATAATAAACAATGGAGATGAGCAGTTCTAAAGATTTACTATTGGCTTTACTCTACATGCCGTAAGAAAAAGGAAAAATCAAAACGTAGAACGTGAATCCTATGTGTATTTTAAAGCAAAAAATGTCGATTAAATATAATATTGGTTAATACAATGTATCTCCACAACAAAGCAAATTATAATGGCAATTTTTAGGAATTTGGAGATTTTCACTACTTCTTCTCTGATTTAAAACAAGACAATCAAAGGTTTCTTCAATACGTCAGAATGAGTTAAGTAATAACATAACTAACAACTAATAACTAAAATGAGGGAATAATAAAAATACTTTATTGTCTTAAATATCATCACATTTTAATGTTATTGCAATTTTAATAAATTTTAACCGTTTCATTTTTCTCCAAATACTTTGTCTGTTGTTGTTCGAGAAATATTAAAGCGGATCGACATGTGACATATTGAAAAATAGAGGCTTTCTTGGGCATTGGTAAAAGTTAAATACAATTTACATGAGCATGTAGTAGTGAAGAAACTTTGCAGTCGTTGGATTCCACAGGATTTAACCAAAGCTTAAAAAATAGCTCCCGAGTTGAAAAGCAAAAAAATGCTTGCAAGGCAATGCTAGCCCATACGAGCCGGTCCAACATATTACAAGCTTTACACGCTACAAGTATTTTGCGAAATACTTTTAACGTATGATAAGTAAGATTGAAACAGTGCCGCCATAAAGAAAAGAAAAGTTCTTCATATTTTAGTATATTCATACTGCTTATTCGGATAAAATAAGAGATAAGTAAATCGTTATTGAAGTTATTGTTAATTGTAATAATAGATGAATTCATTATATTTGTTTTCTCTGGAAATGCATATTTTGAAGTGCGATC
This sequence comes from Oryctes borbonicus, assembly GCA_902654985.2. NCBI lineage: Eukaryota > Metazoa > Arthropoda > Insecta > Coleoptera > Scarabaeidae > Oryctes > Oryctes borbonicus. The sequence continues at coordinate 21,358,064 of LR736857.1, read as the reverse complement.
GAACGAAATTGACAAAAATGGCTTGCAGGGCTGAACGGACTTGATCAGTTCACAACCGGCGAAGCTGTCGGACCAATGGGCGGGACCAGACAGGCCAAGCTGAACGGGGCTAAATCAGGCCGGGTGGAACTGATACTGGACCTATACAGATCTCAAACTGCCTACCCCTAGACGGAAAAAAAATTACTTGAAAGAAGTACGACAATATTGTCGACAATATTTGTAACAATCTTTAACACAATTATGTAATCTGATTTTTGTTGATTATTATATGTTGTTACAGATAGTAGTTCAAAGTTGTAGTCAAGTTTCTGTTGTATTGTTTCACATAAATGTAATATTTTCTCCAACAGTATTTATATCGAGGTGCAGGACAAAATTGTGCCGGTTTTGTTTATAAAACACTTCCAATTTCTTTAATTTTTTTTTTTTCGAAATAATTCTCCTCATTTAAATACACCAATGGCAAATTAGGACAGGAAAAACTAATAATGTGATACGTAGGTATTTATAGAGATTACTGTAGCTGCATTTATGTTCCCCAGTCAGCAGTCCAGAAAAAGCTCCATGAAACTGAGAGCGAAACGTCAGCAGACTCATGTGATTGTGATGCGCGATTTCAATCCAGAAACCAAGATTTATTAAAAGGAAACAACGACCGCGGAAGTCTACAGCAAGACCTACTGTATATGAAAATTTACAACTGTAATTAGAAAGAATGAGAATTTTAAAAAGCAACGATATTGCCAGAATCTTGCGTGTTGAATTACTAGAAAATATCGAATTGGCAATAGATCACATATTATTTGTAGTATTTTTTTTATTTGCATATTTTCTATAAGAATGTGCATATCTAGGCGACAAAACTTGCATATTTATCCGCATATTTCAGTTTTTTTATTATATATTTGGACCTTTAGTAATGAGTAATCTTTACAAATTTTGCATGGATTTTGTATCCGTATTTCCTTCCCTACCTTCAACATTTCAACGTCTCTATCTACAACCGGCCAACATTTCCATTTTAGAACAACTGGTTTGCTAAGAAAGCGGTGGAAGAAAAATATCTAGCACAAAAAAATTGAACCAATGTTCTCATTTTAGGGACATTAGGTAATAAAGGGTTAATTTGCAAAAATATTCGAAAACTGAAGGTAAGACTATTATAGTGGATTAATGGAGATGAAAAACAAATTTTTCATCGAGAACACGACTGGAGCTCCAATTATTTCAAGCAATCCATTTTGGGCCCATATTTGCTAGGATATTTTGTTCGTTTTGTAGACTGTACAAATACTAATACAACTTTACCCCGGTACAGTAGCTGTAAATCGACAGTAATATAGGAAAAAGACGTTATATAGGAAAATAAAAATAAAATAACTTATTCTTAGACGTTGACTATAACGCATTTTGGTAAACTTGAGTGGGAAATTTATAGCAGTGATCGATGACAAGCAAGCAGCAGTGTGTTCCTCGTGAAATATTTCAAATCGTGGCACGTATTTATAAAACCTATGTATAGCTATACATTTTGTATATATAAGAAATATTATTTTAGAAAAAGAAAACTGTTAGTTATGTGGATATTAGGTTAGGGAAACTTCTTCATCGATTGGTTCAATATATCAACTGGTATAATACGTCACTGTTTTACATAAATAGCTACATTTGGATATCAGAATATTAGAAGTAGGTAAATGCGGATATATAGAAAATAACAAAGAAGTTCTATAGTGAATTTATAATTAACTGTAAGCAGAAAATGTGTCTTAATGAACTAATTATGCACATAATTATGGGACGCCAATGTAGATTAAGAGAAATTAATAAATTGGGATGAAACAATTGCCTACATCCTATAATTGAAAAGGGTTTCACGGTGTCTATATATAAAATAACCCCACTTCAATTAATGTTATTTGTACTACTATAAAAATAATTTTACACATAACTAAAACTAAAAAAAAGAGACCTTCGGAAGCAGTTCTCTTTCTAGTGACTGCATTTTGTTACAAAACAATCAAAACAACAGAACACATCAGAAAATGCCTAGAAACATGGTATTGATGGAACCATATATGGCAAGGCAAGATTCCTTTACAAATCTAAGTCCAGGCGAACTTCGGAGGTCTGTTTCGCGAGGAGTATATGTCACAGTTATTCTGTGTTTGAACCAAAATGGCGGTCATATAGAACAATTATTGTAATGATTTCGTTTACAATAATTTATCAATTCTTGGCATTATGTTCCCAGTTTTTTATGATTTTCCTATTTTGTTTTACTGTTCTAATTAAATGAATTTCTGCCGTTTCAGTTTTGTTTATTTTGTTTCAAAAATCAAACGATATTTCGGTTTCTGCCAAAAATCACATAAAACTAGAAAATATGGAATAACAAGAAAACCCTTGGAAATAGGTATAAGGAAAAGCATATCGTATCGATGTAGAATTAAATTCTGTATCCGACCACATAATAATATATAAAGTTGAAAAACCGAAATTTTTCAACTTTGAAGATGATGTAATTTGTCATCACATTTTGGACACCCTGTATGCGATAAATCAATTGTACCATTCTTGTGCTTCCGCCTACCCCAGAAGCGCTTACCACCGGTCGAAAACGGGTAAAAGGCGCAGTATTAAAAATAAGGCTGCATATTTCAAAATAATCAAGATATCTCAGAAACAAATAAAATATGTATAGGGAAACCAGATGGAATACATCATAAAATTTTCTCAGGAATCCAAAAATTAGATAATATATCGGGTGTTCTATTTACGATCTTAAAAATGAAGGAGAATCTTTTCTAACCATGGATTCTAAAAAATCAGAATTCTAAGTTTTTTCTAACCACGGAAACTTCCAACGAACGGCTACCGTAAGAAACCGTGTGTAATAATGTTATTTTGTAGAAAGGACATTAGAAATATTGTATTGATATCAAAGCTTCACTATTATTTCTAGGCTCTAAAAGATAATTATACATGTATACTTTAGCAATGTTCATTATTTCGTTTAGGAAATGATTAACGATATCGTAGAACTGAAATTGCATAAAAAATTCAGGTCATGGCTAACAGTGGAGAACGGTACGTTATTTTAATTGTGACTAGTGGAATATAAAATGTTGGGGTTGAACAGGCAGAGAACCTTAGTACCAATATAGAGAGCAGACAAGCAGGGTCAATATTATTATTCATAATGTTATATAAAAACTTTATACTATTGTCCACGCTTCTGTAGTGATTCTCTAGGCGAATATTATGAACAACGAAACGCCAAACTTCTGCATTAAATGAACTGAAGAGGTAGAGATACTAAGTTTTGCTAACCCCTGGATTTTAGTGCCAAATTTTCGCTGCTGCTTTCCGGGTACTATAAGAAACAATATGAACACTAGTTTTGCGTAAAAAGTTAGTTACATGAACTGGAATTAATTTCCCCTAAAGACATTAAAATTTATGGAAATAATTCGAGTACATGTTAATAATCAATAACAGAATAAACGAAATTTGTACGTAGTAAACTTAGTAAGCAAAAAACAAACAGAAGCAAAATCATATTATAGAGAACCTAAACGAGTTGCTGAGGCAAAGAATTACACAGAAGCAAGAGGTGGCAATTAGGTAATTAAACCCATGTAAATATTATTTGGATTTTCTATATCTTCTTGATAATTGATGATAAACTTATAATATAGCCATTGCAATTTTTAGACTGAATGTGGTAGACAAGATTGCCTTTGTCAAAAGTGTTCGTCACATACCTTATTTTAGAGAAAACGTAATTCTCTGTTTCAGCTGAGTATATTATATTTTCATGTTGTTTAAGCAATTGTAAGTTTATTGTACAACCTAGGAATGTATTGAAGTTTTATAAAAAGCATAATTTACGAAAGGAGTTGATGCTGCAGGATTAATAATAACGTTACTGATGGGTGGTGCAAATAGGACTTTATTAGTCACTATGGTCCGTTCCCAAAAGGGAGGTATACGTCCCTTCAGTTTGAAAAAATATATATTTAAGAAATTTACGTTGGATTTTTTCAAGCAGCACTAGATGAGATGAATAGTAAGGACACCACGCACACGACGTAAAAATGACCGGAGCATCAAAACGAACTCTTGGATCTTTCGTCAAGCAGCAAGGATCCGGCAAAGCATTATCGAGAGTGAAGGATGTTTATCTTTCTGGAATACGACACCACATTAAACTTGTGGATTATTGTAAATACACTATCAAGTAATCTTATAAATTTGATTTACTAATACTACAGAATACTAATTTCAGTGAATATTATACATTCGAGCAAGTCGTTAATAAATAAAATAAAGAATAAATGACCTAGGTTCGACCATAGTGGCACTCCAGATGTAGCTGTATATCAAAGAGATGAAAAGCCGTTGTAAAAGGCATATTATACTCGTTAATGAAGATAGGACGAAGGACTCTGAGATCATTGCTGAAAGCAAACAACTACACCATCTAAAACATACATATGACGCAAACTGGATGAAGTACATCAAGTTGGTAACAGTTGATCTTCTTTCATGCCTACCTTTTTATGTTGAGTTTAGCTAAATCATTTTTAACGAACAATAATAAATTTGACCATGAAGAAGAGAAAGTATGTGTATATTAAATTATATCTTATTGATTTAAAGGTATACCTGACTGCTATAGATAACTGCACATGAATGATTCTCCAGGCTTAAGATAACGTATTAAAAACACCTCAACAAATGCCTAGAAACAATAACTAAAAATGCTGTTAATGCGCCTTCCACGGTTGTAGAATTGTACCCACTTTAGTGTTAGAGTTAATGTTCTGTCTCCTTACATTGCTTTTGCCGTGGAGTGATTCCACCAATACCATGAGTAGCTGTAGTAGGAGCATTCTTTGGTTATTGTTTCTAGGGACATTTTGATGTGTTGGTGGAAATTGACTTCTGTGTTTATATCTAACGGTTAGAAAAACTGTTCTCTTAAATTTTTTTCTATACACTGCTTGAAGAATATTTCAAAATCCTTTCAGCTGAGCTCACATACCTATACACAAACATATTTAGAACAGCCTTATGGCTGTTTACATACCGCTGGCAATTTTTAAAATTCGTCAGCGTTGGCAGCTGTTGTAATTCTTTCTTTATGTATGTTTGCGCAGAGTTTGTGAGGAGTTTTGTTAAAAAATACATTAATGTTTGATAAAAATATTAATTTACCTGAGCGTACAAAAACGTTGCAATTAGAATCGTCGTACAGCTGATAGTGGATATAGTAAGGCAGGACAGAAATAACGCATGCTTGAGACGGATGCAGTAACGTTGATAGAGTGTTTCCAGTTCCATTCCTTCGTCTGTAACAAAAACATTTCTTAGTATTGAATTTAGTTATTTCAACCATATTGGTTTTTCAGTGTAACTGTCGTAGATTAAGGTGGCTAGGTTGGTAAGTAAATTACGTTTGCATGTTTTGAGATAATCGTTAAGGGAGGTTGATTAAAATTTTCATTTACAAGGATGGTACGAGAAGTACTTGTGTTTGCAGGCAGATGAGACTTTATATCAGAATCTGCATTACCGACTTTGAGTACGACTCTTTAGTCGACGTCTGTCAAAATTTCGAAGAGATTCATCGAGTAATGTTGGTTCGAGAGCTGTTAGAAGTGAGCAAATTTATGTATTTGTAGCATCATGAAGAAAGAACAACACCGATCAGTGATTCGATTTCCTTTCCGAGGCAATCACAGAATAGTACTACGCTGTTTTATGGGATACTGAAATAGAGAGAAAAAGACTCCATCCACTGAAGAAAAAAATTCTTTACCATCACAACAATGCCACACCCGACCCATCGGCGATTGCCTCAGTAAAATTAGCCCAGTTTTGCTACGAATTGGTGCCGCATCTATCATTATCGCCAAATTTGGCCCGATGTAACCTTTTTTCTATCTTGAATCTAAGCGGAAAACGATTTACGTGAAATCAAGAGATAATTGCCGAAACAAAAGCCTATTGTGCAGAGTTCGACAAATCGTTTTGTTTAGATGGGATAAAAATGTTGGAACATTGCCGGACCAAGAACAGAGCTACAAAGAGATTGTGTCGAGAAATACCTTTAGTAAATGCACAACAATTGCATTGTTTTCTTTAACAAAGCTATTTATCGTACCATCTTCGTATTTTAATGGTTTTAGTCTATTTTCATTTACATTATCTGTATGTGATAACCTTCTGGAATGTCTACTAGGCAGTAGAGGTGCATGTATACTTAACTAAGTGTTGTTTTGTATACCATTACATACCCATATTGCAATGAAATTATGTTTTGTATTTGTTTATTTCGTTTTAAACTCGTAAAAGATTCACATCAAGTTAACATTGATAAGTATAGGTACAGTAGCATACACATACAAATGCTCACAAATTGATCCAATGCAATTCTATTATACGCATCCTCTGGGAACATACGTGTTTGTATACATTCTATTTTAATCAATATAAACAATGCTATATAATAGAATATGATGGTTCATTAAGATTAGAAATTAATGTATTAAACAAATTTGATCACCTGAACGGGCCGAGTGGGTATGACGGGCTGAACGGGTCTCCCGTCTCATTATAAGAAAAGCCCGAACCCGGCCCGCATCTGGAATATTACAACCCGGCGCACCTTTACTAGGGAGGAATACATAGGTTGTTTAACTAATGCAAGCATTTTATACACGCAAATGACTAAAATAAATCCGTAGGTATTTATAAATTAACATTTTTCGAAGTCTAAGTTTAAGATGTTTATGCGTTCAATATATTCCTAATTTCGTTACATTAATGACATAAACTGTTAGAAGAAATTATGTTCATATTTATAGAAACAAATATTAGCGTAAATAGTAATGCTTACTAACTTAGATTGGTATGCCTATCTCTAAAAATATAGAATGACATCATAGATATTTCGATTAGGAATGATCTTGTAGCGAAATCATAATTAAGAGGATAGTAAGCTTTCGTAGCGAAAAATGATATATGATAAACAATGATTGTATTAGACGCAATAAATTCTATTCCAGCTATACAAAAGTAAATGTCTTGTTCATTACATATTGTTTGTCTACCGGAATTTTGGAATCCGGATCAAACGAACATGTGACAGTTTTCTAATGCTGTGTGTACATTCAAAGGACGATGCTTTTTGATAGACGATGCTCTTTGCGTGTGGAAGCTAATGAACCATATCAGCTACGCTATTTTCTCTTTTAAGCCTTTGTATCAATTTTCGTTGAGGGTTGTAGGTAATTGTACATCAAAAGTACGTAGTCATAAAGAGGTGCTCGTCTACTTTTTTATACCAAGACGATTCTATAAATTTTAAAAAACCCGTTGCATAATGTTGACTCGTTAATTGAGGTAAAAATTCGAGGTATTAAATTTGCATTTCAACATTTACAGTTTATTTACAAATAAATCTGTAATTCCAAAAACTACGATCCTTCAAAATTTGAGAGGCACGTTAGGACTTTTGAGATTCAAATTCAAATTGTTATAACAGCAAGAGAAATTGTTTTCTAGCTAAATAATTAAATTTTTCACGGTCAATAAGACTGGGAGTGTCGTCTAGACACTTTTTCCATAGTTTAAAATAAATATGAATGGCAAATAATATGGTTTTATGAAAATTAAATTGATAGGATATCACTGTTGATGCCAGAAATGTAGTTGAACTTTCTATAACACAAAAAAATGACTTCACATAAAATAGAAATCATTTTTTTCCGGAAGTGTTTCATAAGCGAAAATATTATAAATTAATTGGTTCGATGCTAAAATTATTCTAGTACATTTTCCTAGATTAACAACATAATTACCTGTAGTGGTTTACTTACATACTAAAATTGAAATGCATTTCGATTTCCGCATTTTACAATGTTTGATGAACTTCTAGTGAAAGTTTCACAAATTTGTATATACCATCTACTTAAGGAAACCGATAGAAATACGAGAAAAATCAAAAACGCAAAAAGTTATTTCTTCAGGTTTATGTAAAGGACAAACGATCTGCAAACTCCCTCGAGAATAAACTTCCTTCTTCGTGAAACTTTTGCAAATCTCCTGGTGAAAACTTCGATCTTGAATGGATCAAACGTCAATTTCTACATAAATTGAACGTGGCCATAAGAAAAGAATACACGCTCTGATAAGAAAGTTGTACTTAATGCACTTAGTGTGTTAGAATTTATTAAACTAGTAAAAGCTGGTTAATGTGGAAGTATCTATTAAATATATCTTCTTTTGGGAATAGTGTGTTTTATGCGCACTAAATTGAACACCTAGCTGAAATAGTTTAAATCTTCTATGAATGTAATAATTTAGGAGAGGTACATACTATGAATAATCAACGTAGCCATGTACTGCAGGACATTAATTAGGTAATTATTAAAGCCATATTGAAGTTGGGATAATGTAACATACCCATCAGCAATTCTAATTACTGAACATATAATCATTCGCGTAGAAAGTAATCCATAGTGGAACTCAATTAATATTCAGTCTCAATTATTGACATCCGTGAATTATACATACACACAAGCATATCAGTGATTGGAGATTAAAAGTGCTGATTATTATCGCATAATGTATAATATAAAATATATTTAAATGTAGTTAGTACTATACAGAATAAAAACAAATAATTAAACATTTATTCTACGCCTCCAATATTATTAAATTCATATAAGTCGTAGAAATTAAAAGATAATGGCACAAATTCTAGTCGCATAGAAACAGATAACAATGAGGACCAATATAATGCAAACGAAAAAACCAATGGTGGGATGAGAAAGCGAAATATGGTGAGAATCGAACTTATGCCAAAGGTATTGGTATTGCAAAGCAGCGGCTTAAAGAAAATCTTGATGAAGAGCTAGTTACAAAACTGTATTTTGGAAAATTAACAGGAACAAGGCACTATCAATTAAGAAACTTCACAAATAACAAATATGAATAATGAAGAACTAGAAAACGTTTTAAGATTATGTTTGCTGATGACAGAAAATACGACATATTGCCTTTAAGTCAACCGTGCGACTGACAGTGTGAATTCACGAATTCCCAAAACAACTATTCCGAGTATTGAAATAATTTCTATGGTGCAGAGTGTGTCGGATACTTTGGTATTTGCTAAACTTCTCGTAGTAAAAATAAATTCATACAACAACAAAAAAGCAATTAAATAGACAAAGAAAAGTACATTCTAATAAAAAATAAAAGAATGTGCAAAATGTATTAAACCAGAAATAAGTTTAGAATAGTTAAATGAAATTGCTTGTTGAATTAAAAATATTTAGAACGCAATATCAAATGTAAACTTGAGAGACTGATCTGTAAAATTCTCTTATCTAGGATACTTTTAACTATAAACTCTAAATTCTCACAGTAAAATCCCATATTTTAATTGAGATTCATTCTTCTAATTGTTCTTTTTCTTAAGAGAGAGAAAACTTGTATCCAGCATCACATCAAAAACAAAATATTGACGTGTCGTATATTGCATTCAAAATTACAAAATGAAATAGAGATTGTTACAAAATATTTTTACAAAAATGGCTTATCCCCTCGAGAAATTTTTAATTAGTTAATCTTTTCTTCAAATTTAAATTCTTGTGGTTTTAAATTTGAAAGCGGTCTTTTGGCAAACAGAAAAGTTGCCACTTTTCTGTTTACCACAATGGAAACAAGCTATTAGGTTACATAACTGTTAAACAGTATTATTATTGATATTCGAGGAATAAACAGGCCCTTAATTCATCAGAATCGCATTTACTGTTAATATTAATGATGATTATAAAAGAGTGGAAACAAAACAAAGATCAAAAAGTGTACAGAATTTAATCGAGAGATGCTTTAAGTATTCGCATCAATTACTATTTTGGAAAATTCTTCTCTTCCAAAAATAAAATACATTAATAATACTAGGAGTGGAAATAACAAAAAACAGGGTACACAATACATTATGGCTTAAGGTATATGCGGTAATCATTGCGATAATTCGGGGACTACTCTGTCGAAACCAATTTTTCTGTCCCATCACTTTTGAATTTCATTTTCAGTATGTCCTATGCTACTACACCAAACTTCCCAATTAATTTGGTTCGGTGATTCTTTCCATAGTTGTAAGCATTCTTTTTCAGATCTACGATATTTACTAATACGATCGGCGTAGTATATTTTTGTTGTTCCATATAAGTTCTATCGGATTAAATATAAGAAGACAGAGAACAGTATAACCATATATTTCAGCTACAATATTAATATAATATAATAACAATATTATTGTTGACAAGCCATGCTGAATTTCAAGTTTTCTTGATGAAGCTGTCGGTACTTTATTCCAGATGGTACGATGGTAAGGCATATATTGTTGTGTGAATCTGATCCATTTCGTCATAATACCTGGGACCTCCGTTAAGGGCCGTTTCGGATCTTTTTTCTAATTTTCTTTTTTTCTAATGAAAACCTATATTACTTACCTACCCACCTAATACCTGCCACAACATTGTTCTACAACTATAAGAAATGTCTCTTTTTATAAGAACGCTATTCAGTGTCTAATGTGATAATATATATTATATGTGAAAACTACTCCTGTAAGTGATATTTGTATATACTCGCTGTTTTATACGAGTCATAAATTGCATTTCTAATAGCACATTCACTATAATCATCAGTTCTCAGGATAGCTTTATCTGGTGCATTTTCGTACTAGGCTAGTGGGTGAATTTGTTGTTTAGTACTCTGTAAAAACGAAATACCGTTAAGAACATAAAACATTAAAAATATTTGGTGCATACACCTCTCACACAGAACACTCGGCAGTAATGGTATGTTGTAGTCGCGTTCTGCTTCGAAATACACGACTATTAATTCCTTCAATCGCTTACACAATGGTTTTGTAAATGATCTATACATACAACTGCTCTTTTGATAGGAGAATGCAAAAATAGTTGTCGTAGAGAAGCATTATTTCAATAGCTGATAATGAGAATCTACGTTCTTGAGCATTTCAAGTCTCGCCTACGAAATTATTATTAGCAAACAAATACAATTCCAACCTATTAAAAGTTTCACCTGAAAAATGAAGTTAATCTGCTTAACTTTGTTCATTATTTGATTATTATGAATAACTGAAACATAATTTTGAATAGTCCAAACATTTAAATTAAGATCTTATTTTAGACAGACAAACAAAATTAAGCGAGATGTTTTCAATTAAAACATGTAAATTAAAATTAGAAATAACACACTTTAAACAACAAATGTTCTCACTGTTCGTCGTACATTTATTGAACGTTACTCTTACGAAGTTAGATTAATCAAGATGAAGCAGAAAATATCCCTCCGAAATTTACATGATTATCCGATTAGCAGCGTTACTAGGGCGCGCATATACCAGAAGCTAATCTAGGGAGATAAGATATGCAAACTGCGTTAATATTAACGTCTAGGATAATTTCATCGGACGCGGTCGTATCGAGATGAAGTTCGCTAATACGTACTAAATTATTTCCTTGCACGCATATTTTGAGGCCTGTAACTATCCATGTAAATAGTATTACAATGCAAAATCTATTTTATTGAAATAATTGTAGGATAGGTCAAATCATCTAGATTTCAATGAGTTGATGAACAATTTGGGCTAGAAATAATGACCTAGTAGATAATAATCAAAGCAGGTTAGATCCTACAGGAACACAGGGTTATTACTATCATAACCGTCCGTTTGTACGTATTGGTAGGAAATAAGAATGCACATGTGCACAAATTCGGTCTCACGTTCGCTGTTTTATATATTTCTGCTTGTCTTTCACATTATCCGTAGGTTCAGATTTTTGTCATATACCAGAACGATATAATTTATGGAATGGCATGTCTACGGAAGCGGCAAAAATAACATATTCGCTACTTTCGTGTGTCATCCCGTACGGCTTTACCACCTTCGAAAGTAATGGTAGATATAGTGGCTCGCAAGTTGGTACTTGATGTATGCGCACTTATGTTATTTTGGTTATAGATTATTCTTACTTTATTTTACGTACTCACAGGAAGTCACTTTTAATATTACTTCAATTGATTCATTGGTTTTATGAATTGATACCCAAGATAAAAGACGATTTTTCAAGCATAAGAATTGCAATTTTTGTTTTTCTTATATAGATTAACGTTAACGTAGTTTCGATATTTTAATTTCGGGAAAAGATAATGTAAACAATGTTTTGTGCGAAATATAAATAGAATGCACAAACAAACACGAGGAGAAACTGTTTTAAAGGAATATCTCATCGCTATATTGCCAACAAATACAAACATTTTTTTGGTACGTCTTCAAATATCTGAAAGTCAATAAAAGTAGATCTTGAATAAAGCAAAACTAGGATCCTGACCTTCTTCGTCGAACTTTAACCAACATAAAATTGTACGAACAACAATAACAGGATAGAATTAAATATGGTATTGAGCGATATCTGTAGCCATACGAAATGTTAAAAGGAACTCTTATATTCGATCACGTATATATACATTTAACTAAATTTACTACTTTTGCAATTTTATTCTTGGATTGTTATTATAGTTCACATTGTGCAACATTATTGTATATACACCTTGTTCAAGTAACATCTGGAATAATTCTTGAAATAATTTTGTTTCAGGTGGTACATTTTTTGACAAAACCTAGATTTGACATTACATCCCGTTCCTTTGTATAAGCCCTTTCAAAAATTTCAAATCAATTCATAATGCATCATTTGAAAACTTTCATTACTACAACTTAACGCAGTTTTAAATATGCGTCACGAACTTATTGCAGCAACAAACTCTTAAATCACATCAAGCAAAGTACGCAAGTCAATTTTGTGTTAGCCCGTCACCAGCTTTGTTGATGCCTCTTACCATCGTTTCCTGCACCCTTTGCCCTTTTTATTGTAATGAGCGCCGATGATGGCTGTTCTCAACAATTTTCGAAGTGATGCCTCATCTGAAATTACTCAACTAACATGTAATTCATTTTCCTTACAGCTTGTGGCGTTCTATCTATTTATGTGTTCAGTGATAGGAAGTATACAGATCGATCATTTCCCGGTGCACACTATACAAGTTTGGTTTTTTAAACAGAACTTCCTGTATATTATTACACTTTTGGATGCCTCCCTTCAATTCATGTTAGTCTTCTTCAATATGGGAATTTTGATTTTTGCGAAATGCCGCTGTTCGTTTAACAATCGATATCTTAAACACCTTATACGCTAGACTGGTGATTCAAATTCTATTCGATTGTGTATTTCTTGGAGTTTTTGGCAATTCTATTCTACAAGATAGCCATCGAAGTCGCTACCAAGTTTGATTCATGTTATTTCATTTTTTTAATGCAACAGCGTGTATATTTTTCCAGAATCTTATAGGGAAGCTCTTCTATAATCTTTTTATATACCTTAAATGCTCTCTCTCTCTTTAATAAAAAGCTATGTTCATAGATAAGTTTTTCGCTGTAACAAGTAGGTGCAAATAAGAAGTGGCTAAAATAAGCAAACAAATGTTGATTAGAGTTCAACATAAAACGAATAGTTGCACTTAATGCGAGGCACACTGAAATAAAAAATATAATAACAATATACTGTTGTTTAAAAAATTTAAATGCTTCTAAATAAACTTCCTGGACGAATTTCTTAAGGAAATGCCTAACGTAAACATTAGTCAAAATATTATTTCTGAAATGTTAATAAATGTCCAACAAAATTTAAAGAATTGCATCGCACTTTGCACGAAGCAAAAAGTTGCTCACTTCGAATAGATGTTCAAATTGTATACAAAAATTAAATTTAGTACATTTTATTGAATATCTTTGGAAAGACAAATGTTTATAGTACTTCAACGCAGCACTCTATGCATTTTATGTATAAAAAAACTAATTTGCATAGGTTTATATGTTTTATGGCGATTATAAGGAAAATTATGGAACCGGTTTTCTATGAAATTACGGAAGAAGATACAGAGCACTTTACTAAAAAAAAATTAAAATAACATGAATGAAACATGGCAACATGTGGTAACAGCGCCTATTGTGGTACGCCTTTGGAGACTGTCCAGGGAAGGTAGAACAGTACACGACAACTGTCTATACATCAAAGGTTTCTCCGATTACCATAAGTGACTATGTTTGTAACACAGTCACGTATGTAAGAACGATCACTATGATCAAGCTTTCCTGAATTAGTACATATTGCTGAAATGTTTAGTGGCAGTTCTATTTATTTTCTGATGCTAACTTAGACACCTACACATCCTTTTGGTTATACAGATACGTATTTATTGTATGTTTTCTATGAAATTACTTAGTTCTTCTACATTTTTCTTGTACATGCATCATACAGAACCTTCTCTTCAATTGGCCTACGCTGGTTATATTTCCAACATTTTATAACTCTTATGTGGTATTCACTGTTGTGGAAGATGACAGATAATATAGCGTATCAGAAAAATATAAATCACGAAGGAATGCATTGCGTTTCTATCCCTACTCTCGAGAAAAAGTATTTATTTACAAGTATCTACTTTTGTCCCTTATACACCCTAAAACTAACTACGGAAAAATAGACGAAGCGGTCTCTTATCACTGTAACGCGAAACGTGAAACATGTGTCCACCTTACCCTAATTAAATCAGAAAGACCTGAATATGACAGCGGCCTGTTCTCTCTATTCATCAAATTCCTTTTTATGTAAATAGTTTCTTAAGCGTCTAATGCCCGCGGCGAAGTTACGTTTTTAATCAATCTCAGGTATTATGCCTGATTTTGTTGTTTTTTATTTATTTAGTTATTTATTGTAATAATACAAACCATACAGAATAACTGATTTGCTATAAATTGCGGTAACTACGTTCCTTTTTGTACTTGACTGCATTCTTCTCTAAAGCATAGTACCTCAATTACTTAGGTCGCTTTTACCTGAACTGAAGAAACTTTCGCAAAGTATAAATTGCAGGTCACATTTTATTGACTGGATGGAAAACACTTAAGCTAATTAACGAGGTATAATGTTTATTGACTTGAAGTCAAAGTGAAGTTTCATTTTAATGAGAGAGAAGCCAAGAGTTAATTGAAAGGTTTCACCTGTTCACTTGAATAACTGTAATACAGGTTTCTCGCATCCCATTTATATTCATTTAGTTAATTCATTAGCTGTACGCAGTTAATTTATTAGGTTTACACTTATAACTGCTACTTTTTGTTAACTGCGCAGTTAAATGGCTTTAAAATCTAGAAACAAATCTAATTTACTAAACAGTAATTAACAGATATTCGCTACACGCGGTATCAGTACAAATATTATGCATATGGCTGTATCCATTATTACATTAAAAACTGAATGTATGTTTTGCGTAGCAAAATAGATACTTAGCCAGAAAGCTTTATAAGCCACGTGTTTCGTAATAAGTTTAATTAGAGCTTTCTTCTGCTAAAATATGATTTTATCCATTTTTGTTTTAATTAAACGATTCCCATCACTTATATGGTTTCCTTCTAATTTTGCCTTTGTACTTAAATTACACTGGTCAAAAATTAAAAAAGGACGAAAGAAATGATTGGCCTTCAATCGTTATTAACTTCTAAGCTCTCTTTGCTTAATACCTCAATTCAATTTCCAGTATGTTTTCTGTTTATCGGTATTTTGAGGATTTGAGAAATTTAATATCAATGCGAGCATACGAATTTTGAAGAAAATTTTGTAATTACGCGTATAAGAATATCAACGACAGCGGGTGTGTCTTTCATAGGACCGAAGCCCTACTGTAACCTATGCAAAAAGCTAGATGAAATGAGATTAAAGTACGAGAGAAAAAATAAGGAAAGCAAAAGCTTCGTAGTGAAAAAACTTACCAGGCGAAAGACGTACCAAGATAATACACATGAAACAACGAAATGCTGCTACATGAAACTACAAAAAGTTAAACGTTGACTCTGTCATGAATATCTTAAAACGGAAAAGCACATACCTAGTGTACGGAGATAGTGCGTTGGAGTGAGTGAACCTTAAAGAGTTCAATAGGCGCGTATACTTAAACCGCTTTGTTGTTTTTCAGAATATTCTCCGCCAAGATTAGTACACCTTTCATTCTTCCAAACCAACCCTTTCGCTGCGGAATTCGGCCGCCAATTAGAATACATGATAACGCGTGCGAATATATTCGTCTATAGCAGCGAAAGCGTTAAAGCAGTTATGTTAGTCCTCAATTAGAACAGTCAAAATTGCAACTTATTATCGAAAATTTTTTATGAATTCCACGTCGTTTGCTTCATGTAAACATCTTAATTGTAAGCAGAGTTTTTTTAAGCTTTGTGATGAATATTATCATAATGTAAAATTATTTTAGTGAACCTCTGATGAAGCTAATAAATTTAGCGAAAGTGTGTACATAATAATGGCAATGAAAATAAATACTTATTGTAAAGCTGTAGAGCATCATTGCTGACATGCTTAAAAAAGGTAGCAAAAGAAGAACAGGACGCGTTGGAGACAAGTACCAAGCAACTGCATCTTATCCTACCGTTGTTCAGCGGAAATAGAAATTAATTCACTTATTTGATTTGAAGTAGCAATAATATTGTTTTATATTGTAGTTCAAAGTACTTGTCGCTATGTCAGATCGCAAAGGCTTCGAAACACTGCAGCCAAACTTTCTAAAGGTAAGTACCAGTGTAGTATGTAGATCTCGCATTTCAATTTTGTCAAAATGTCGGCGCGTTCTTTTATTCATCGAAAAACCTTAAGCGCTTAATCGCAAAAACTGAAAAATGACATCACTGATGCGTTGCTTTAAAGCATGGGCATTTTTTGGTGTTACAAATACAGTTGACTGCAGTAAATTCCAATTTAGAAAGCTTAGCCTACTAATAACGTAATTAAACCAAAACACCCGTCACATTATTAAGCCCACATATATAATAATCTACAATAAATAATATCCAAAGAAGAATAAACGGCTCCAAAACGTAATATAATTTTTTGAAAATACACGGCATTAGAGGCAAGCAGACATGGACAGATTACGTACCACGTCTGCACAAAATGCTATGCAATGTAACAACATCAAGCATAAATTCATTAGTTCACTATCCATTTAGCCTTTAATTTAGTGTTTATATTTATGTGCGATTGATGTCAATGGATATAAACAAGCAGATACAACCTAATTTGCACGCAAATGGTGCCCAAAGAGTCGATGGATTCGATTGTTCAGCGCGGAACTTCGATGAAAATAAGGTTGCCGTAGTGATTTCCATCGTAAATTAAGCGCTGAATATAGGAAAGGGTAGATGAAACTGTTTAAAGTGCATGAGCCATCGATGAATAAAAGATAATCAAAAAAGTAAAAGTAAATATTGTAATTCGTGATCCTTGGTTTTTCTAACGTAATTAAATTTTTGAAAAATATCAATCTCGGTAAGGAATCGAGCCCGAGCATTTGCCGAACAGACTACATCACAGGGTCTATGCCAGGAATGAAATTACATTTTAATACCTAAATGTCATTTATCCCTACAGATACATAATAATAACGACAAACATATTCTTGTGTGCCAAGTACCATGCGTAAAATGTGAAAATCCATAAATTCCTTGGTTCAAGGATGGTATGGTAAATATTGTGAGGAAGACGGGGCAATTGTTTCGCATTCAGTGAACTGAATTCTCGACACAATTCCCTTATAGCTCCAGTGGATACTTAGTCCACTAATGTACTAACGTTTTTAAGCCATCCAAGTAATAGTATTTATCAAACTCTGCAAAGTAGGCGTTCGTTTCGGCAATGACCTCTTCATTTGACACGAACCGCTTTCCGTTAAATTATTTTTTCAAGTTTGGAACAAGAAAGAAGTCAAAGAAGGGCCAAATGGGGCGAATATGATTGATGAGGCAGCGGTTTGTACCGTAACTGTACTGGGTTTACTGTCGGGAGCTATCAAGATGGTAGAGATTTTGTTTTTCGTTAGGTGGGGTCTTTTTCCCTCGAATCGGCCTGGTAAAGTAGCATAGTACCATCTAATGGTTATCCTTCTCTTCTCCAAATAATCAATTAAGATTAAATATGCCCTAGGAATCCCAAAAAATCGTTGCTATAGCTCTTTCAGCTGACGGAATCCTCATCGCTTTCTTTGATGCATGTTCCTCGGGGAGAAGCCCATTCTGTCGGCTGGCGTCCGGTTTCTGAGTTGTCTTTAACGTCATCACACGACCCCATTTTTGATTGTTTCCATTCAATTAAGATATTTAATAACTGTAATCTTCATTTTACGAATAATATGGTAGGATTGTGGCGAAAACAAAATTGTACGTTAACGAAATGTTTGATAGGTAATTGCCTTTTGATGCTGCAATAAAAGTTGCATTCTGGAACCATAAGACCCACAAATAAACAATTTGCATAGGTATTAATCTTAAACATGTAATTTCTAAATTACTAAAACTTCAGAAGAAATGTCTTTGCCGTGCAAATCAATGAGAATTGCTTTTGCTTAAGTACCAAAAAAACGAAGGTAGTAACATAGAATATTTTGTAATACACCATTCTTAATCAAAATAATTTTTCTCCATGAAACTATTGTCGGTGTTGTAGCAAGTTGATACATTAGCCTTCGACCGACATTCTTAAAACTTTCTACTGTGACATCATAGTGTACATTGACCATAGTAGTAAATTTATTCTTATTTATGACCTAATATACAAAAATTACATTTAATTGAAAAAAATTGTTCTATACGTTACACTGAGAAAAATGAACGTCTTAAATCAACTGCCTGGTGAATATCAAATCATTTATAGTTAGGTGAATTAATTTTTAGTTGTACTAAATGCCAGGAGTATCTTTACCAAACATTGCAAAAATTTCAAAATAATTGAGTTGATTCAAGCAAAATAGCCTTCTATTTGAACAAATAATGTGTGTATTAAAGGAACCTTTAAAATCTGTTGGATCGATTGAAACAGTAGTTCAGCCCTATACATTTTCTTCTTTAATTTAACCCAAATGTGCATTCTTGCTTTGCGTCTAACCGTCTCTTCCAGTCGCATGATCATTTATGACCAATCACAGGCATATTTATATTAATTTCCTAACATCTATGTCGGTGTCATTTATTCCTGTTTCATCACGTTTGCTAAATGTGTACCTAGACAGCACTACATTGCAGGTTGAAATATATTTTTTTCAAAAACATCCTTATAGATTCCTGGCAAATATTACCAATTGTCAATGTCATGTCAATGCACTAATTCATTCTTTTAAGAAATTCTGCGACGTTCATTGAAGCAACATATGTGTTGCAAGAGCCCTTGATAGTGCTAAATCAACAGCGTTTTTACTTCCACTAACTTATATGAAATTTCAACTGAACGCATTTTTGATTTTAATTGAAATCCCTTCCGCATTGAGCTAAGTAACAGCTATGTCTCTAGGACAGTCATGCATTTTGTTTCAAGTCATTAAATGTGTGGAAATAATTAAAATGTAGAAGGAAAAATATCGAATGTCTGCTTAACTCTCACTGATGTTCACTAAACATTTATCACTTCATTGAAACAAAACGGTAATATCGTTGATTAGAAACGAAATATTGTTGAACTAAACTACATTATTTGACATTTTTAAGATGTTCTATAAACGATTAAAATGCATTGCTAATAGGTGACAAAAATTTGTAGTTTAACAGTGATTTAGGCAGTGAATTCCACAAAAATATGCTTTTAGTGAAAAATATCCTCCAGCCAATTTTCAATATCACATTATACACTAGGTGTGTAGAGATTAGGAGGCATGCAGTCGAAATCGACCACGAACGGTGTGCTTTTCAGGCGAGTCTAATATAATCTTATGTCACCTTTCCCACATTTCCCATTAACGGAAGATAATTAACTGCACTCTCTGGCATGGGGATGATCTAATAATGCATTAATTTTGCAATATTTTCTTCATATTATTTCTTAACTACATAACAAGCATACAATTAGTACACACCTTGCACATGCAAAAAAAAAGGCTTTAATATCAGCAGCTACAAAGATATACTAATTCAATTCCATTTTAATTTATTATATATATATATAAATTAAATATAAAGTGTTATTGACATTTCGCAAATTTGTAGCTAAAGTAATCTTTTTTGGAGGTTTAAAGCTCTAAGAAGATTTAGCAAAACAGGATCAATATATTTATATGCAATACGTATGCGTCGGAGCAAGCCGGAATAATGAGTCGCAATAGCATTGAACGTTTAAAATAATCCATGTTTTAAGATTACATAATATGTATAAACAGGATAATATCCAAATTTAAAGGAGGAGGTGATATTTAACGTTGTGGGTATCTGAAATATAACTGCCTTTTTAATTATAAGTGCCTAATATTCTCCTGAGGAGGAATAATACGATTACATAAATCAACAAATGAATGTGCTTTCATTTACTAGATGTTTTCCACTGTTTT
This sequence comes from Oryctes borbonicus, assembly GCA_902654985.2. Classification (NCBI taxonomy): domain Eukaryota; kingdom Metazoa; phylum Arthropoda; class Insecta; order Coleoptera; family Scarabaeidae; genus Oryctes; species Oryctes borbonicus. The sequence goes on along the minus strand of LR736857.1, from coordinate 21,337,520 downwards.
TGTTTTTGGGCGAAAAACAAGGATGCACATCACGTAAGAATCTGTGGCCCTTTTCAATAACGTAGACAGGCATCAGCTATTATAAACAAAAAAAAATCCATGATTAATGTTTTGTATGGTGTTAAACTGTTAAACGCAAAATAGGTTATTATATCACAATATTTTTTGTATAGAAGCAATAGAACGAATCTCTACAGATTATTCACTTAACTGTAAACATGAGGTACGATTTCGCACTGTACATGCATGCTTAGAATTATCGTTTCAACTGTAAAATAAAATCACATGATTAAAAACACTGAAATTCTGAAATTCATTGTTTCTTTTGTTTCATTAATATTTACGGTACTGTAATCATAAATTCAGGAAAGTGTTATTTCGGGACAAGTAGTATTTTCTGCTAACTCCACGTTAATGACAAAAATATTCGGAATTCAATTTGTGGGAACAACTTATAGGTTACGAAAATATATTGTGCGTTGTAACGTATATTCTTACACCCAAAATAATTGTGACTTCTAATTGTGTGCATTACAGAAATGTGCAACTAATTCGCCGCTATATCGAGTATCGCACCTTTCCAAATCATGTCAGACAGAATCGATCAAGCTTGTGGTATTTGCTTTAATTATGACTGGGACGGTCAAATCATTAGTTTGATGTGGCCTGGTCATTACATTGTTACCATATTTCCAGTTAAATAGTTTCTTTTGAGAAACGCAGATACTGTTACTCTTATATTTGTAAAACAAAAACTACGAGTAGAGAATAAACAAGAAACAGCATATAGTGGCGGCGATTTTTCTAGACGGAAGTTATCCCTTTGGGACGTGTCAGTTATTCCCATTATTGTTTGTTGTTTTCTGATAATGTGCTGCGAAACATTGATTACGTTGGATCGACTTTATTGTACTGCGGATATGGTACCACCTTTTATCAGTTAAAGGTACATAGTCCTTAGAAGAAGAGAAGATAACAACCGTGATACACTGGTTTGTACGAGTGTGATCCGCCAAATTTAAATGGTAAATTGCATGATGGATTGTGGACGTTTTAAAACAGCAAAACCAGAAGAACTGATCATTTCTCTTCATCGGTAAGTTAAAAAATAAATTGTACTTACAGAAATGAGAATAATACGAGAAACACCATATGGCGTTTCGCGCCAAATCTGCATTAGGACTGTCAGTACTATTCTTTAGTCGACGTTGAAAATGAGCAAATTTATGTACTTATTTGTGGAATAAAAAAAAAGAACAATACCGGTCAATGATTTCTTCTTTTGAATGGAAAAATATGTGTAGAAATGAAAGAGAAGTTGGATGCATTATAAGGACCACATACTTTTTATGAGTACCATCAGATACTAGTGTAACGAATTTAAGCGTGGTTGAACATCAGGAGCGGCCAAATCGCTCCATTAAGGTAGCTACAGACGATATGACTAATAAAATTCATAATATCGTATTAGGAGATCGACAGGTGAAGATTAAAGAGATGGTATGGTAAATATCTTAATTGGACGTATGCAAAACATCTTTCACGAGAAATTGAGTATGAGAAAGTTATCGGCGAGATAACATAATACGTATAATTTAAATGCACCTTATCATGAAATGTTTTCGTAACTTTGTCGCCATATGTACGATAAGAATTCTTCTAAATCATTTGTTATTATTGATGAAAACTGTAATCGCTTGTGATTTAAGTAAACGAATGCACTGTTATAAAAATGTATCACGCAGCTAAAAAAAATGTATACAAAACTAATTATTTTTAAGCGTTTTATGTACATATGCCGCTGTTTATTTATATTGCTAATTATAAATGCAATTTCTTAAATTATTTTGGATAAAGATGTATTCATAAAATGATATGATGAGTCTCGGAACCTTTTCGACGTGTTGTATGAGATAAAATAAGCGAAACTCTTTCTTAAAACGATTTTAGAATGTCTTATATGACTTTCAAATTTTACGAACGGCTTTAATTTGAAAAAATAATGGCGATTGCCTTTTTTGTTGTTACTAAAGCTGCTCGATAATTTTTCAGAAAAAAATGAAGAAACCGCAAACGTTGATTTTAGAAAACATGTTTTTTTATGTTTATTGCTGTATTGTGTTAACTATAAGCACGGCAGTATAACTCTAATGCAACAGAAACTGCATTGAAATGGACGCGACGAATCGTGCCTCAAAGTGAAATATGAATTTATTGCGCCAATGCCTGGCTATATTTCTTCATTTGTAATTCACGCTGTTTGACGTATAATATTTCAAATTCCAATTAGCCAGAAATTTTGATCGTTGTAGGAATTAACTAAAACCAACAACACAAAAGTAGCTACATTCGAAAATTACACGTCAATGTTTGTATATCTATGTATTTCTCTCGATACCTTTTCCAAGTGATGTCTTGCAATTTTATTTTTCTAAACAACCAATCTAAATAAATATAATTTTAATCGCGCCAGAAGGAAAGATACCCCTAGTACAGCTTGCAGCATACCCATCCCAAAATATATTTGATATATCTTTTATAGGAGCTAAAGTAATATAAAGCGCTTATTTTTCGTATTTCTCGTGCAATTTAATTTTTTTGTTTTTGTTTTGATAATCATGATGTATAGACATATTCATATCTATCATATGGTGCCAAATTCATTGCGCGAGTTTGTTTAATACTCATATAGAATCGCTTTGAATTTTTTTTAGATTCAGTTACTTTATTTGCGGTTGCAAAAAAATTTTATTCTAAAGTAGGTAATGCATAAGTCTGCCGAGTCACTTTTCTAATGTCGGGGAATAACTAACGGCGAGGGGGTGATAGAAATGAAGGCGTTTGGCCATTATCGCGACTACATTTTATCTACATTCTCTTGACACTAAACATAAGCTGATACGTACAAAATGTACATATAACACATATATTTGGCCTGGAAAAAATATAAATACGCACAAACGGTTGCAATCAATTAACTTACAGAATAAGGTAAGACCTCTAAAGTGGTTCAGAAACCCTAGTAGTTGGGGTAGTTATCCCAACGGGACAATTCTCTCGGAGTTACCTTATAATGTATATCTATCAGGTGGTTCATTGAGAGTTATGCCGTTCAATATTACGAAAACATCTTTAAAAATATTATTATGATAAACGCAAAAGAAGCCAGTAATAATGATCTATAAGTTTGATTATGACACTGTGTGATTGCGCCTATAAAGAAGTACAGTTGCTCAAGAAACTATCCGGCCACTATGCAATTTATCGAAACGGACAGAATATTTCTAAATTATAAGATAATAAGAAACAACTAATGTGCATATTACATTCATTTATTAATACTATTTAATTTATAATGGCTCTCAGCCTATTAGGCATTGATCTGACTAATTTAGTTGTTACACTAAGACTTATCGCTGCCTATTCTTCCAACAAGTGTTGTTTTAGCATTTCTTTATTAGAAATCTGTTTTTTGCTAAGACTAGTTTTTAATATTGCCCACAAATGTTCTATTGGGTTAACGTCAGGCAACTGAGGAGGGATTGTTAGTTGATTTCTGGTATTATGTAGGAGTCATTCCTTAGTGTTTTGAGCGCAGTGCTTCAGGTCGTTGTTCTATTGAAAGATGAAGTTATCTCGCAGCCCTAATTTTACTGCACTGGCTTTTAAATTTCTTTTCAATATATTAATGTAATGAATGTGATCCATTTTGCCATCAATAAACTCTAATTTTCCAACACCAGGTACCGCCATGGAACCCCACACCATAATTGAATCACCTCCGTATTTCACAGTTGGTTGTAGATTTTCGTGATTAAACGCTGTACCTCGTGCTCGCCACACAAATTCTCGTCTGGAGGTGTCAAACAATTCAAATTTTCCCTTGTCAGTCCAAATGACCTTATTTCAAAATTCGTCAGACTTATTCACGTAACTGGTTACTTGTTATTAATTTCACTAACCCAGAGATTTTTCCTAGCTACACGTCCATTATATCCACTGCTTCGAATCACTCAACAAATAGTTTACACACGGAGTGATTTTCCTATGGCTGTTTATATATCTGCACACACCTCTCCACTACTTGAAAATGGGTTTTTCTTAATAGTTCCCAAAAGTTTCCTCTCTTCTCGAGATGCAAACATATTAATTTGGACGTGCAGTGCGCGGCCTATTAGTTAAGCTATTGTTAACAGCAATCCTAGATATCCTGTATAGTACTTCGTGGAATGCCGGTATCTCTGACAATTTTTCTGTGTGAATATCCTTGTTCACTTAAAGAATGTGCATGTTATTTTCGTAATAGACGCATAAACAGTAACAGAACCTTTAGCAGCAACGTCCATCGAATGACTAATGAAATTGTGTGTCTCCATGTTGAGTCACATGATTCCCCGCGTGTTTTATTGCGGTAATACCCGAATTGGCCGTATACTTCTGTGTGCTTGCTATAATGCGTATTTTGTTATATTTTTTGTATTAATAAATGAATGAAAAATGCACATTAGTTGTTTCTTACTACCTTAGAATTAAGAAATATTCTGTCCGTTTCGATAAACTGCATGGTGGCCGGATACTTTCGTGGGCAATTATATACTTTTTATCACAAAATAACTATTTGTGTATTAAGAGGGTAAAGTGATACATTGTCGATTGAGAAGCTTTAAGTATTTTAATACAAAAATGCATTATTTAGTTGGGTTGCAAAATATAACAAAAACGAGTATGAGAAGAAAATATTCAAAGTTAATATTGTTTAAAAATCAATAAATACGCAAATTGTTGTTTTACTTATACATATCTATACCCATTACATTTTTCTTTAACTAACAGAATGTATTATAGTTCACTGCATCGTAATTTTAAATAGATATTTTTTAAAGTTTGAGGTTAAAATGTATGACTATTTCATTTGCCGCAAGAAGCTCTGTTGTTGATACTTTAAATTTTCACTCCTCTATAAAATTTTTAAACAAATTATTTGAAACACTTTTATCTACTACCTCTTGTTTCTCCAAACATTACTTACTTAAAGTCAACATATTTTAAGCAACTGGCACCTTATATTCTGCAGATCTTATGATGGAGATTTGAATTTAAAATTTCGCGCAGTAGACTACTTGTCCATACCTGAGGCAGAATGTATATCTTTATCCGTCGATCCTGATGACTTCAAAGATCATTACTCCATGTTCTAAGGCTACTACCTTCTATTTATTTTACCAAAACAATATGATAATTTATTTAAATCAGAAATTATTTGTATGCAATGTTAAGATTAAAAGTACAATTATTACAGTTTTTGAAAAGTAATCTATGCTCTGGAAGTGTGTATTCTGGTTTTGTACCGTTGTCCTACTAGGTCATACGACACAATTGTTTCCGTTAAAGTGACCATTATTGGAAAACGTCATCAACTACAAGCGCAAATATCTAATGTGGATAGCGTATAGTTGTAGAAAAGAGTCATTGTAGCCTTAGTGAATGTCAACCAATTCTTAAAAAACTTGGGCTAATTTTGAAAAACATCGAGTAAGTTAACAACTTAGGCCTCTGTTGCTACAAATGGGGACTAGATGACGTTGTGTATAAGTTTGTCCTATTAAAAAAAATTAAAATGGACTATAATCAAAACAGAACAAAAGAATTCAATGATTAATCACTCTGTTAAAACCGCAAATTGATATCCTTTGTCGTTCCAAACATATTTTGATTTCCGTAAACTTACTTAAGTTTTTGCTCACATTGTGAACTATAAGGCATATGATTAAGCGCAGAAAGGAATTTAAGAAAATACGTAAAGAGAATATTTATTAACAGAAATTTCGAATGTTGTAAAATTTAACATTACTAAAACTATAATAATTAAAATCTAAGCTCTTAAATTGTGAAGTGATTTACTTTAACAATACATCGATAACAAAGAATAATTTAATCCTAACTTTGCAGTTTCTGCGACGCTTGTTTAAAATATTGTATAGTGTACAGGGTGAACCAAAACTGAAGAAAAGGTACAAAAATCAAAATATCAAGATACAAAAAAGTCATTCTCATTTTTCAGGACTGTTTGTAGTTATACCATTAATTTTTCGAGAAAATCACACGAAGGGCAAACAGAACGCCATCTAGTTTCCATTTAAGGCAATAAAGCAAACATTATTACTTACGTTTGAACCTGCTTGATATTCTCTTCAGAATGAGTTTAAGCTTTCGGTATTCGGTTAACATTCATTAAGATAACAGGGCCTTATGTGTAATCACAGGGTATCATTAATGAAATTTAAACTTAACGTAAATAATTGCCAGCGGCTCTTTTTAGGTTTACTTTTCCTCCTTAATAACAGAAAATTACAAAAAGCAAATAAGGAATTACACATTTTTTTAGAATCTCGAAAATATTTTTAAATGTATTTTCGTAACCGGGTTTACCAATATATTTTTCTTTCTCTAGGTTTTACGACAAACAGTTACCCATATATGGCCGTATATCATCCTTAATGAATCAGTATATCCATAGGAATGTGTATACATATAATAAGCGTCCACAATATTCATTTTTGTAAAATTTTAATACTTGTCACAATTTTTATTAAATAGTCTCTTGACCAGAACTTACGCTATAAGCATCTGTTTTAAGTATGCACATTTACGTACGTAATTTCCAATCAATTAGAGGCATAGTTCGAGCCTAAGGATACTTTTTGCTTGATGTACTTGCTTGGATGAACTTGGGTAAAGTGTCTAAAATTACCGGGCGACGAACAAGTCGACTGTAATCAACATTTTTACCTAGTGATTACACGCTTACGCGAATACGTTAAAATAAAAAAACTTGACCGAATTGTTTAAAAGAAACATTAACAGTTTATAGTACGCAGACATAAAGTAAAGGTTGTGTGCGATATTAACTCAATCAATATTCTAAAGATAAAACTAAGGAGTTTATATGAAATAATATGATTCTAATCAACGTTATGACGCGGTAGTAACAAAAAAATCAACGTTTTATGGGGAAAGTTGCCTAAAACTAAAGAACATGTTAGACAAAATACTGTAGTTACTTTAATAACTTTTAAACCGTTACCAAGTACAAAATGAAAAATACCGTAGTGAAACATTTGGTCTTCATAAATTAAAAGCACGACCTTATGCCGGTTTAGTTCCATTTCATCAGTATTAATGAGAAACAGTGTTTCTCGTAGACGAATTCATACATGTTTGGTACAGTTAATATATTTTTGCCCTGAGTATCTGTTCCGTGACAACGCATTCGCAGAGAACGATATTTTCGCTCTTTTAAGTTTGAATTTAAGCTCTTTGAAGTTTGAGTTTTTCCGTCGGTTACTAATTTCTTATGCAACTTTCCTGCAATTATACTGTTTACCACTTTCTCGTCTTGTGTTAGCGGGCTTCTACTTCATCTAATACGATGGCGGTCAATGCTAATCATTCGTCTATAAAGAGTTATTTGTAGCTGACGATGTTATATGTGAACAGGCGTCACTAATACTGAACTGAACTGGTACTGGCACGGAACTGATATGTGGAAATAAAGCTCCAGAAGTATTTGTACACGTGAATGTAATATAAAAATTAAAAAAATAGCCATATGTTCTTATCCGATGTTCATTTGTTTTCAAGTTCAAGTAACATTTAGAAGTTAATAATTTGAAGGCTATTAAGGAAAACAAGTATAATGCAAGAAGAAAATTAATGCCAGCATTACTAGGAAATATAAAAGAAGCATAAGAAGCATTAGATATCTTGCAACCTAATACCAACAGGAACGAAACATTTCTGTTAGAAAACAATCTTGACAATATCATTATTTTTACTACTACAACTCGTAGTGTTTGTGTAAAGCTGAAATGATCTACGTAGATCAAATGCTAATTACTGAAAATATTTCACCGTCCATGGTTTTTCAGTTGATACTACATCCAATTAGATTTTTGTTTACTAAAAAATAGGTACGAACGTGTTTACGAAGGCTGTTTCGAACTTGTGCATAGTACAATGATCTATGCATTAAATTTAAAACCAAATAGTGCAATTGCATATTTCGAGAAAACCATACCTAATGGAGTATGTATGGTCCGAAGCAAGACTAGTGGCAGAAAATTCAACAGGTATAGGCTTTTAACTCCAGATTGGGGCAGAAGCTCCGAAAGTGGTTGGATTATTGTTTTGGACTATTGTTTCTTGAACCAGAAATGTTTATTTTCGAAATATGTTGAAAGTGAGGAAAAATTTGCAGACTACTTAATCGGCAACTGTTTATCAAAACTTCTAGATTTCCTCTCGAGATTTGGGCCGAAAACACTGCAGCTTTAATGTTATGTTATATTAAAATAAACAGTGTCAATGGTCCTTACAAGTACCAGAATGTTTTTTTTTTCCAGGCAGAGAAGTACTTTTCGAATTACCAAAGTGGCAGTATTAGTACACTATAATAAAGTATCTTCTCATTATTATTGTCACAAAATTTAATAAAGTTATGAATGTATATGAATAGTAAGTTCCTATTTGTGAATAAAGAAAGATTTCTATTTGAATAATTTACTTTTGTTACAATGAAATAAAACCTCTATTTGTGCGAAGTTTCGTACATCACTTTCTAAGCAAAATTTTTTGTTATGCCGACATTCCTATGCTTTTAATCCTTTTACCTGACTTCGTGCGGAGTTTCGAGTAATCCAATTATTGGATACTATACAAAGTGAATGGGCGCACGGATTAGCGTTATAGTTTTTAAGTTATGTATCATAGTTATTTAACTATAAAATGTAGCTATCGCTACAGGCAGAACACATCAGAAAATGCCTAGAAACAACCAAAAAATAATGCTAAGATAGCTTAGCTTCCTCATGGTATTGATGGAATAATTCACGGCAAACGCAATACAAGGAGAGAGAGAAAAATACACTAACACACGGACATGTTTCTGCCTACCCGGCGTCATCAGCGTGGTTTCGAGAGTACTTTTCATATCTCTACCTTCTATCGCTGTTAATCGCAGTTAATACCACAACTTTCAAAACGACAAACTCGACATTTCTTGGCGTCCTCTAGTGCATAACGAGGCAACAGCGATAGAAGGTAGAGATATGAAAAGTACTCTCGAAACCACGCTGATGACGCCGGGTAGGCAGAAACATGTCCGTGTGTTAGTGTATTTTTCTCTCTCTCCTTGTATTGCGTTTGCCGTGAATTATTCCATCAATACCATGAGGAAGCTAAGCTATCGCTATAGGGTTTATTTTAGGCAATTATTAAAAATGTAACTTTTTTATATTCTTTTTGGCTTTAATTTTAATAGTAATAGCAAATTTCCCAGCAAGATCCCACTTATTTAGTTTTGTGTCTCATTTTTCACCGGGAAACATTTTAAGAGACTGAAATCCTTCCAATGTATTATTGAAAACAAATGTTATATTATTGTTAGTGCGTGTGTTCAGCGTCTTTATTGAGATTGAATTGTTACTTTTATTTCTAGTTCGGGAACTTTCTCTGTTTTTTGTTTTACTAATAATAACAATATAAGTGCATATAGGTAAATGTATATATAGGAATTTTAATTTTTTGGGTTTGTGCCAGGATTATTCGAAATTGAGAATTTAACTAGCAAAATAAATAGGAGAATTTTAACGACGTTGACCCTACTTATACATGCAGCTATATAAGCTGTTTATATAATATTTCATATACGCAAAAACATGAAACTTTATAATACATATAACGAAGCCATCAAGAATCTAATAATATTCAAATTTCGTGTATTTTTGTTTTTACGCGAACCCTTACACCGAACAATTTACAATTTTCATAAAACAACTTCGTACTAATTTCTAAATAGTTTTGTTGATGAAATTCTGAATGTTCCTTTTAGAGAACGTTAAAATAAAGTTAAGAAGGCGCGGGAGAGAGAATACATATTACCCAGTCTCAGTAATTGAATTTTCTTGAAAACAATATCTGCAGCAACGTACTGATAGAAATTCTAAACTTCAAATACTTATTTCAAATTTATACAGCATTTTGTCTGCTTTTCTTATTACGATTCACTCCGCCTATATGGAGTTCCATATAGGGCACATATTAATATTACTTAATAGATTAATAGATAACAATTTGTCGAAGGAAATACCACTATCTAATACAATTGTAGCTATGTATGAGGTAATTTACAGTACAATAGCCTCCTGTTCAACTGAATTAAATTGTTATTTTTTGTAGCAAACTATGTTATAGGTGCTATATATAGAAATTGCCACACTTTATGCATTATTGTGTTCTTATAGCCGTATTAATATTGGATGGGAAAGAAAGAGTAAACAGGATAACAATAATGAACTCATATTTTCGCAGATCCAGTAGCAAATATTGATAGATTTCGTTTCTGTTTAGTTCATTGTGCGCACACTTTATACAATTTATACAATTTCTTCATATTATGCATAAACGAAATAAATTTAATTATCAAACCTACTTGCTATCATCGCATTCGTTTTGCTTTAATATTTACCTATTTTTAAAACTATAAAACAAAATGATCATTCCTGCTTAAATGGTCATTAATGTAGAAGAAAAAATAGGCTTCTTAACCACAAATTTTATGTTTAAAATTAGTTTAGTTCTGTTTTCTTGTGGCATTCCCAAAGTGTCCTTATTACAATTATTTGCGATTTTACAACTACATTGGCTCAAGCGAAAACTTCCCATCAGAATAAAATGAGAAACAGACTATTCCCCTTTTTCCTTCTAGGAGATAGTATTTATTGAAGTGTGTGTGAACAAATAGTGCACGGCAGCATGAAATCATATGGCACAGCACATACAAACATAAAAACGTTGCGAAATTTATAAAACTTGTATGCTTACATTCCAATACATGGAATACAGGAATTTGCCCCGAATCTGTTTTTGTTTACCAGGAACGATAAAATGGGCAAACTATGTAGTTGGTATTGTTGGTATTGTGATTTCAGCATTAGGAGGTAAAATTGAAGTTAGGGTGCAAATTTGACATGTTCCAAGAAGGCAGATAATATTTTACTAGCTTAATAATTATAATTAAAACGTCTTTTCAAAATTAATGAAATTAACAGAGTTTATTAATTTTCTTTTTTAAATCAACACCAGGAATACAATCGAATCATAAGGTTAGATAGGATACTAGTGAATGGCGTCGACATCACAACATATCACAATTGCAACTGTAACCCGTTATAACCTTTCACAACTTATAGTCGATTAACAACATTAAGTGTCATACCCAAAATCTCTTGAAGATGTTCCGAGCATATTTCGAACGTATTACATATGTTCCACGAACGTAGGATTTTTTTGTTCTGGATCGAAATTTTCTGTACCACGAACGACTTTTTTTTAAATGCGCAAGCATGTATTCTCTGAATATGTTCGGAAATATTACTGTCAATGGTAAAACGAAGTATTTATTTAGTACCAAAATAAATATGTACTATAATATGTATAAGAACGTAACAGCGATATTTGGTGTAATTTTTGCAACGATTTATACAATATCTTCGTGATTATACAGTAATTAATACCAAAGCATTTCTTCCGTGGCGTATAATAAATATGAAAGCGACCTATTTGTAGGTATCTTCCTCTAAAATATATAAGGTTTATATTTATATTTGTGCGTGCATGTATTTATTTTGCAATTTTTAGTTTGTGTAGTTGGCAATACTCAGGTAGTTCGCAGAAAATTTGTATTAATAGTTTTTTATATATTACTTTCTTTTTGTAGTCGATAATAAAAGTAAGCTACCACGTAAACAGTTTATTAATAGAAACTTCATGAAATGGTCGTAGCTTTATATATTCGTTGGAAAATGCTAAGTGTTTTTTATAAAATTCCGTAGCTGCTCGCTTTAAATATTTTTGGGATGGTTTGAGTAAGTATTCTTTTCCGCGTTGCAGCTAAAACTGCTCGGACTGTTTTACTGATGCGGTTACGAGATATTCTGCAATTCAATGCCATCAATCGGAAGGATTCCCCGGTAGCAAGAAATTTAAAAAGAAAAATTTTGCATGGTTGATTTTTGTACACATTTAAAAATAATGTACACTGCCGTTCAGTGAAGTTCGGTCATAGAATAAAAATCTATTATATCGCACTGTAAACAATTATTAATACATGAAATTAGAAAAATATTAAGCATACACTCTTTTCTAAGGGATTAAAGCCATAAATTATTATGTAAAGTAGAAATATTGCGACAACGACAATAAAGTCTCTTTTATTATCATTCCAAGAATTTCTCGGAGAAGGATCTTTTGAAACGGGTCGTTTGGGGATTATTAACGAACAATACATTTAGGAAATATACCGCAATATCATTCTTGTTTATTTATCACAGGCGTAAAGATATAAATTTGCTTCATTTTACTGTTAAACGTGTGCTGGTGTGCACCTGTCGTTTTTGCGTGAAAGTTTTAAGAAAATTTACTTCAAAATGGCACGTAGCAAGCCTGCAAGTGTAGAAAAACGTTCACGCATTATTACGCTGTTTGAAGAAGGATATTCGAGGCGACAAATTGCTGAAAAAATAAATATGAGAAGTTCAACAGTAAATGACATCATAAAGATATCGGACAACTGGAACTATAGAAAATCGTGTTCGTCCTGGCGCATCTAGGAAAACAACAAAAGCTGAAGATTTGAGAATTGTATTATTAAGCAAACGCAATAGAAAATTAACAGTGCCACAAATAGCAGCCGAACTCAATCGCGGCCGTGAAGAACAAGTTTCGGCGAGTACGATAAAACGTCGACTTCAACAAGCGGACCTTCATGGGCGCATTGCCATTCGGAAACCCTTATTACGTCGGGGCAACAGAGCAAAACGGCTACAGTGGGCCCGTTCTCATCTAGATTGATTGTTAGATGATTGGAAACACGCGCTTTGGAGTGACGAGTCAAAGTTTGAGGTTTTTGGGCAAAATCGACGAGTTTATATTCGCAGATCTAAAACCGAAAAAATGATCCCGGACTGCATTGTACCAACAGTGAAGCAAGGGCGTAGTGTTAGTATGGGGATGTTTCTACTTCGCTGGGACGGGAGATTTTATGCAGAGTGCAGGGTGTAATGAGGAAGGAAAATTATTTTGTAATACTCCAGAATCATGCAGTGCCATCAGGATGGCGTATAATAGGCCGTAACTTTACATTCATGCATGACAACGACCCAAAACATACTGCGTTAGTGTGTAAGAGCTATCTAAAGGAGCAAGAAGAACAGCACACCCTGAAAGTAATGACATGGCCCCCACAAAGCCCAGATTTGAATCCTATAGAGTTGTTGTGGGATGAACTGGACAGGAGGATCCGAAAAACATGCCCAACTTCACAAGAACATTTGCGGAATATTCTGCAACATGAATGGATTAATATTCCACAATCTGTTTTAACAAAACTTATCGAAAGAATGCCTAGAATAGTTCGAGCGGCGATTAACAGCAAAGGAGGTTTTTTCGATGAAAAAAAAAATAATGTTCAGTATGTTATATTAGGCCAGAATAACTTTTTATTTATTTATTTTTATCTTTTTTACCTGTACATACAATAAAATTGCATTTTGTTTTTAGTTTCGTTTGTTTCTGTAACCTTTTCATGGTTTTTACTAACCAACCGAACTTCTCTGAACGGCAGTGTATATATGAGAATACATTCAAAACCAAATTCTTAATAAGTCTAAAGTATTCATTAAATTCAGTGTAATCGTCCATTAAGTGCCTTTCTATCAGAGTTGTGTAACATACTTCCTTTCTTCTATCCAAAAAATCTTTCTTTTGCCTCTAGAATTACACAATATTGTTAATAAAGATTCCTCTTCTTAATTATTAGAAGACAACTGCTTTTAAAATAGTAACTGAAGTATCGTTTCCATTAATCGCCTGCAAAATAGTCTATGTCAAAGCGACTAATCGACACATTTTATTACAACGATTACTGCGATTAAGCGCTGCACATTTAAAACAAGTAAAGTTTGACACACGAGTACTCTGCCGCAACGTATACCTATCCTATCCTGCCACAATATAATAGTTAATAGTTCTTATAGTTGGTCTGATCAATTGACTCTTACTAATCAACGAGGCTTCGAATGCAGCCGATTTGAACTATCCTCAAGGCAGGTGCGCCAATTAAGCATCCGCATTGACGAAGCGGATACTTTGAAACAGAACAAGTACAATGTAAGATTGGTACAATAAAGGTTCCCTTACCGGTTTTCATCTCGTTCAGGAAAGAAAATTGATGAGTTATTAATAGTAATCAGATTACATATTCAATTATGTTTCACAATTAATTAATTTTCAATTTTCATTGTTGATCGGAATTCATACCTCTGCTTTATACGTCATGTAGGGTATGCTCATACAGGAAGCCATTGCAAATATCGATTTTGGTAATAAGCTGTTTCGAAGCATTTTCTGATAAGCTTAAAAAATGCTTAGCAGGAGGAGATTGTAATCTAATCAAGTGTACGTAAATTTAAATAATGCTGAAGGGGAACATCTTAAGACGCAATACAGGCGCAGGCGTAATAACGATTCATGGCTGGCCGATGCCCTAGTAATTGACGAAATCTGTTGGGGGCTCCAAAGGTATGGATGATTATTATTATTATGAATGATGAATTTTAAACGAGTTAATTTACTGAACTAAAGATTTTCAGGAACTATTAAACTTGTACATCTATATATGTTAACATTGATATACATGCAAATAAAACTTGTTAGGAATTAAAATGAACCAATAATAATATATTTCGTTCAAAATTAGATTGTTTACCGCTAAATTTTCAAAAGAGCAGAATAATGTTAATGATATACAAAGTATTCAAACATGTACAAAAGCATTCCTTTCACATCTTCATAAAACCGCGTTAAATTGAATTCAAGGTAAATGTTTTCACAATTGTCTAAAGGAATAGGAGAACAGATGAAACGGACAAAAAATACGCTCACACATTATTTAGCATTCAGGAATTTATGTCCACGAAAATAAAACGTTTTTATTAGGGTTATAGTTTCTGTATATTATACTCCTACAGTATATTAAGACCTATTCAACGTTACCAAGTCTTTACTTTCGCTGTTCTAAAAGAAAACCGATGTTTCAGTTTCGTCAATATATGTTATTGAGTACTAAGTTCTTCCATCAATACACTTAATCATCACCTTCCACAAGTGGTATACGACTTTATGGCTTTAATACCTATTTTTAATCAAAAGTCCATATGTAGTGTAGTAAAATTCATACCACTTCATAATTTGTTGTAGAAAAGCAGTATGAGATACCACGGAGTTTATGGATTCTTAAAAAAAAAATCAATTATAATTGTTGATTACAGAACTTCCAATGAGACTTTTTTTGATTTAAGTAAATAATTAAAGTAGGATTAAAATCTAAAAGTACTGACTGCTGGTAAACTATTATTAGAATGCTGATTATATCAATATGTATCGCATATGTTTCACCAAAATAAGTTGCAATGCTATTTCTGTTCCAATTCAAGTTCAAGGTATATTCTTCGTATTATCTTTAGCAGGTTCTGTAAATAGATACAAGCTATTATTGACGATATAACCTTTAGTATCAAAAATAACTTGAAATATGAATGTTTAGTGGTGACTTATGGTATGTAGGACAGCATTAATCTCTATTGATTTTAGAGATTTTTATTTATATAAATAAATCAAGGAAATGTTAATATCGTAATGTAGTGTGTATAAAGAGAAGACGATGCATATTTAGGGCATTATAAGATATTTAAATGTCATTTATACGGATGTATTTGCATTTTACAAAATATATAATGTAAGAAGATGTAGGTAGATTATCGATGACAATCCAATAAATACAACTCCCCAAGTTATTTAGAAATTAGAAAGCTCATCATTATTAGGTCAATGCTGCATACATGTGATTTTTTTCAGTTTTTAGAGAGAGGGAAGTCTAGGACTGTAAATATGGATTAAGCTTTAGCGTATTGTAAGAATCGGTGAGATGTAGATAAACCAACAGAATACAAAATCAAAGTGAACGCGGGTGTAAGTGGAAAACTATAAAAGGTAAGTCTGGGAAAATGATTCATGAAAGAAGAAAATGTCCTGGTTTAAGTAACCGTGAAGTACTTAAATAGAACAGCAAATGCAAATATTTCACAGCAAATGCAAATATTTTACAGCAAAATTCGGAAATGAATTACGTGAATACAAGATGCGTAATACTTTCGCGTAGGCTTATAATACGTCTCTTTTCAAATTCGCCTACTTGCTGATAATAACTTTATTGCTATTTTCATACAAGTACTGCAGATTGCTTTAGTACTACAGAAGTTTTACACAATTGGAGGATTCCCCTTTTCTTTTCAATAAATAACACGCAGGAACAGCTTGTGTCTGGATTCAATACCACCAGCTTTCGTTTGCATATCGTATCATATACGTTCACATATTCTCAGTCTAACGTCTTGATATGAGTTCATATCTTCTGCATCCAGCTCGAAGTATCTAGTTCGATCCACTGAATCTGCTAAGTACTCGCTTTCCGCATCTACATAAATGGATAAATGTATCCGATTATAGGCTAGGTTTTTTTTATTCTGGAAAGGTCTGCTTGGTGCTCTCAGAAGAATTTCTATGAACCACCTCAAAGTCTTATTAACTACAGCCACTTTAGCCAAAGCGCTTTCGTAATATAAGTTATAAAATCACCAGTTAATGATGCATTAAGTTCTAACAGCACATTTCTAAATCTGTTGGTGCTAGTACATATGAAATCATGCGACTAGTTTTAACTCCGTCTAATCCTAAAGTTAGTCGCGTTAGCGATACCTTAAGATGCAATATTCGACTCTATAATTCAGTTAATTCCCATTCTTATTTTACTACCGAATTTATAACTTTCTCTATACTACCTAGAATATTGTTTAAATTAGAAGAAACTTCTTTAATCTGATGTAGCCATATTCTATGTTGCATTTCAATCTGTAAAAGCGCAAAATTTTGTTTAATTTCATATTTCAGAATTAATATTTTCTAAATCATCGAAATTTTCGTGCGCACCCTCCCTCGTTCAGTAAACCTTTTAAGTTCCTTGAAGCCGTTACGGCTTCTTGAAAGTCGCAGACCTCGTTTTGCAGCTTCTGTGGTTGATGGTCAGTAGATCTTCTGCGTACCGCAGTTGCTGGAAGATGTCCATCTCCACCAGCTATATATAATATAAATGATACGAAGTCTTGAGGATAATGGTACAATTTTAATGGAAAAGTTTGGAACAAACAAATTTTTCCCTTTGACGTTTCGGCAATTAGTGTTGCCATTTTCAAAAATCTATTCTAAAATCTGTTGACATCTTTAGAGATGTAGTCTTCTAACCTACACAAACATTTTAAAAACTTAAATTAAAACAAAATTTAAAATTTAAGCAGTGTTAAAATCACCGTGTCACCTCAAAGTATGCATATCCTATTACTCCTTATACTTAGTTTAATATTGGTTCCTTACTCCTCGTATTGAAACGACGCCCTACATTTGTATTTTTGTCATTATCCTCAGTCTGCATAATCTATTTTTTTCTCTATTTCCTCCGATCTATATTATTTCTCATTTTCAGTCTTCGTCGCTGCTGTGCTGGTGTATATATGCCTTCATACAATTTGTTTCTTCACTCCCCGAATTTTCTGCATGGAAAAAGTTACAGAACCTTCTTGCTTTAGAACATATAGATCTTGCCAAAGTTTTGTTACAGGTATTCTTTAGGATACCCAAAGATTAATTTAGGAGGGACATTATTATATATTGAATCTCATTTATAAGAAAAGATATTATTAGTTTAATAATTATAGTTTGCACAATCTATTTTACGGTTTCGTTATCCTTTGTTAACATTTTTCCAATATTTTGCTTGGTGGCAAAGTATTGAAGTATTAAGTGATTGAATAAAAGGATTATTATAAACGTGTCTATCTATTTATCATTCGTGCGTATCTTCGGCTCCTTTTTGTGCTTTCACAAAGATTACTTTTGAGTGTTTAAACATTTATAAGAATTTCATTCTGATTATTTAAGTTCTCAATGCCAAAATTAAACAACGGAGTAGTTGCAGGTGGTACGTTGGTTATTAGTAATAATTCAATAATGTAAACAACTCCCAAGTATGTGAAGCACATCGAATATTTAACCGTTGCCTTAAAATTTTATTGTTCATAAATACAGATATCCATAAATAAGCTAATTAAAAAAAAACTAAATCTAATGTATTTCTATTCTGAAGCTTTCAAATTAAACAATTTTAATGCTCACTTTAAGACCAAATTAAAATAATAAATCTATGTTGCATTAAAAAAGATCGCATTTACAGATGCACATATACACGCTCCCAAAAGCAAGTTATGAATTCAATCAAATCTAAATTGAATAAGCTCTGGTCGAATGTCATATTATATTGTATATAAAAGATGTAAATATTTATATTTTAAAGCCGTCTGTTATAATAGAAAATGCGCTCTTTTTGCAATTGGCTTTTCGTAAGCTTAGAAAAATAAGTATTTGATTACATCATGGCGTATACAAAGATTGCAAATTTCTTTTTATGGTCTCACCACTTCAAAGTTTGTGTGTAGGTTTTATAATGTATCTGGTTTATAACACAATATACTCATATAAACAAGAATGGCGATGGGCTTCATACGTATGGTACGTCAAGCATAATTTTTATAAACAATTATTGTTACAATAATTTAATCAAGTAATCATCTTACATTGACTTGAGCTTATTTTACCTGTCAGGATCTTTTTGTAAATCTCGTTTATTTTAAATCATGAGCTCATTTCGAACCTGGTAGTGTTTTTCAAGCAATCTAAAGTACATCATTTTTCTCTGATTGTCAGTGGAAGCAATGCTTTTAAAAAAGACTATACCTAGGTATAAATATACATATGTATCAGGTGTTTAAAAAGTGTTAAATCAACTTGAATTACGTAAGAACCAGTTGTTGTTTAGAATTAATGTTTGGCGTGGTTAAATTTATCATAAAGGCTCAGCTTTTCACAAGGGTTTCGTTTGATTTTTTGGAACAGGTGCTTGCAGAATCTTATTTAATTATGAAAATACTATTCAATAAGGGTTACGGTTTTTGTTTATCATTCAATTTCTAACTAAAAATATTCAAGATGACGAAATCTTGCAAACATCTCTTCGTCAAAAGAAATAGAACTTGACAATAGATGTGTTTTGATGAAATTTAAATATCTCTATTAGCAATGCTATTTGGCAAAATACATTTTATACAATTTGTGTATAAACCGGCACAAGCAGGATTCACACACATGACGACTAGAGAGTATATGGAGTAATCAATACTAGGTATTTCACTTGTAAGGAAACAAGTCGTCTATCACCTCTCACAACCTCCCTTTTATCGTGACTAAGCTGTACTTTTCCATAACCATGGAAAAAAGGACCAGTCTATACAAACAAGGCTGAACGAATACTGGCTACATCTTCACCACAACTTCAAATTGCTAAAAGAGCTAGAAAATGAACAAGATGTTGAGGAAACTAAAACACAAGTGAAGATTGAAATCGAGAAAATGAACCGCCGCCAATATTTATGTAAGAAGTTAAAAGCATTTTATCTCTGATAAACTTACTAGAAACCTTTTGCGAAGACAACTACATAATTAAAACTCTCAACCATGACCAAGTTAAGGTAAAAAAGTCAGAAGCTTACACAATTATAGCCAAGGCTTTGATTGAAAAGAAAACCAAATGCAATACTTATGAACTACAAAAAGAAAGGAACTTCAAGGTCGTTCTTAGAAAAGCGCACTGCTCTATTAATATAGACAAACTCGAACAATAAATAGAATAAAATGGACACATCGTTGTAAACATATACAATATTAAACACTTCAGAACAGAAGATCCACATCCAATGTTGATTTAAAAGAGGATGGCTGTGTACGATATAAAATATCTTGGTCACCCTAAAGTAACATTTGATCTGCCAAGAGGTAATTAAGATCACGATTTGTCAAACGTGCAAATGATTACGCAATGGAGCAGTGCCCCAGGGCAACAAGAGCCTTAAATCATGCAATAGGCTTCTATTCCAGCGAATTATAAGGGGCACCCTCTTTACAAGCATGCCCGGAGGAAAAAATATCCTTTATTAGAGCAACAACAACCAATGCTACCGCTAAATTTGAAAAATTGCCAACATGCAAGACCACGAAACACCAAATAATGGGTTTCCTGAATTAAAAACTATGATGAAGGGGCTGAGGGAACAGATGAGAACAATACCAAATCTTTTAACAACTGTCATCCATCATCTATTCGAAGTAATCATCATTTTGCTATATTCAAACTCTAATGCAATTCATCTAGAAGGTTTTGACATGAATTGAAGAGAGAAGTTCTATTTAAAAGCCAAACTTACATTTGTACGGCACCACTAACACCTAAACTTAAACGTAATTCTTTGTTATGGAGGACTCTCTAAATAACTTTTATGTGAAAATATTGTCTCTAAATTATTGAAGAAATAATTATCTTCCAGCCATGCACTAGGTGATCACGTTGTGTAAAATTTGCGACATGTAAACTTGCAAAATAAACTTTACTATTAACAATTTATTTGACACTGTGTGAAGCTTTTTCCAAAATTGTTAAAAAGTTTTGTGAAGACCTGCATATAACAATTATTAAACAAAAGACCACAATTCACAGCTAACATTCACACAAATATTGTTATATACAATTGAGCTTCCGGTGAAAATCTCGCACGTTTATTTCGAGCAAAATTGAATTTATGGCGTCATTTGTTAGTATAACTATATACATACATGATATACAGTAGAACCTCGATTAATCGCCATTCATTTTACCGTTAGTTTCCGTTATCCGTCATCGTCTAAAGTCAAAAAATATTACAATAACAGTAATATATATATATATATATATATATATATATATATATATATGGATAAACGTAACATATCACATTAAAAACACACATGGGATAATGTCCCGACGCACACCACTTTGATGATGCCTCTTTCTCCCAGCGAATACAACTCCACATATCCAGCCTATGGACCAGAGCATAATTGAAAATATGAAGCAACATTACAGAGAAGCTTTTATCGAAGGCTTGCTTTCATCTGATGGGGGACTTTACAGTGTCTAATCTAAAGAGTAGGAGGAATAAACTCTTGTCTGAACCTAATAACGAAATTGCAGAATCTGAGACTGTTAGTTGTTGATAAATTAGTACAATTATTCAACGATGTAGGACTAAACAGTGAAAACAATACGCCAGAAGAAGTGACAGGTTGGTTAGAATATCTCGATATCGATGAAACCGAAAATCTGCAACTAACCACTCAGAAGCAGAAACAATGTTAAAAAAGTATATCGACTAATTTAAAATGCAAGAGGAGGCAAATGCAACACAGATCTTACTTTTGCATTGGATACGAAACATCGCCGCGCAGAATGCTCGAGCTTCAAAGATACAGATTATTTTAAAGTAAAGTAGATTCATAGTATGTATTACAATACTGTTATGTACATTATTATTCTTATATTTTTTATATTGTTCGTTTTGTAAAATTAAATACATATATGATGTTTATGCTGGTTTCTAAGAACACAAGACTCGAAGAGGTCTTGTTTCAATTTACTTCGGTTAAGGATAAAAGAAGCATAAATTTAACTGTTGAATGTTTTCTTCTAATCCATACATTTTTTTCTTGCAAAAATCTCAGATATGCATTCGTTTTTATTTATTTTGGGTGAAACTGTCCAAAACGCATTTCATTTGCACATAGCCATTAACCTATAATGCATTAAGTCTACAAACGCATTTTTCCGTTTTGCTAAAAATTCAATTTTGAACATGCGAGGTATTTCCCAAAAGCTCGTCAATTGTTATGATTACCTCAAGTTCTCCTGTATCCAAGGGTGAAACAGAGCAATTTATCAGATATTTTAATTACATGCTAATCAAGGACAATTACTCTTAAACGATACATGCCTTTTGGAACATCTTATAAACGGCTGTGAAAATTGTAATAACGCGAACAGTTTAATAACAGTGCAATAACCGTATAACGACCACAGCTCGTACGGTGTTTAATATACTTGTCCGAAACGCAAGGGATTTAATTAAAGTCATCGTTTAACCATTATCTTTTCTTATTAATACATACATCGTATTTGTAGCACTTCGAATTCCATACAAGATTTTTATTGTCTTCCTAATATCCAAAGTCTACATATAACGTTTTGGTTGCTATAAAATTAGAAGAATGCGTATCGGTATTGTAGAAACATTTCTTTTAATTTAGTAAATACTTTTTAGGTTGTACTTACTCTTTTGCATAAACAGCCATTAAATCGATGTTCTGTTTTTCTAGAGACGTCTTCAGGGTTTTTAAAAGTTACATTACTTTGAGTCAGCTCTTGACTAAGCCAATACCATACTTGTGCTTGACTTTATTATTTTACTATATACAGTTTAACAATTTACTGATCCAATGATCTGATTTATCTCAATAAGATCTTTTGCCATTTTTACACATTAATATAAAGCGGTTTGATTGTTACATTCAGCAAGAATGACACTTTTTTAGCTTTATAATTGTTTTCAGTTTTATACTTTGCATTTCACGAGCAAGTTACGAATTCATACATTTTCATTCTTGTAATTAATATTGCTGCTACAAGAAAGTTTAAATTATTAAAAATTCCTCAATTTCTGCGAGATGACAAAATAAGAGCCAAACAATTATTTTGAAGCGTTCAAAATTGCATTACTGCAGGCCGTAGAATAATTAAAGGTAAGGTATCTTAGCATTAATTTTTTTTGGTAATTAAAGGTGTTTATTAAAAATGTCCTCTTAGTGCAAAGGCTGATTTCTCTCTTTATATACACGATGCGGTTTAGTAGGACTATTCTTAGAATATTTAGGCGAATAGTATATAATCCAAATACATTAATATGTAGATGAATACAATGTTATTAACGAAAAAGTACCATAATAACAACGATATATTTCAGACCGCATCAGATAAAAAAGTGTATCCATTTACAAAACGATGTTAATAATGCCAAACACT